>VWZN01012743.1:451204-475846 GCA_013396955.1 Regulus satrapa | reverse complement strand
CTCCTAACAAAGAGGTTGGTAGGATGCTGGCAATTGGGAGAATTAAGTTACAGGAGACTGAAATAAATTTGGTAATGGACTGTTAGGGAGTATAAGACCTTGAAAGGTGAAAAGATTATGGAACAGCATTTCTTTTAAGATTTTTTTTTTCTGGGTTCAAACTGGAAGAGAGGAAATTTAGGCTAGGTGTAAGGAAGAAATTCTTCGCTGTGAGGCTGGTGAGGCAGTGAAACAAGAAGTGCACAGAGAAGTTATGGATGCCCCATCCCTGGAAGTGTTTGAGGCCAGGGTGAATGGGGCAGCCTGGTCTAGTTGAGCTGTCCCCATGGCAGGGGGTTGGAACTGAATGACCTTTAAGGTCCCTTCCCACCCAGGCCATTCTATGATGATTCCATGATTCTTTTAGAAGTGGAGAGGATTCAGAAAGGCTTGAGGGTAAGAATGCTGAGAAGGGAGGACCTAAAATGCTAGTAAGTCAAGACAGAAATGAGGACCATGATGGATGTGGCTACAGGAGATGGTCAGAAGCAGGACTGGAAACAGCTGCCACTGAAGAAGAGAGAGCAGAGAACTGTGGTCTCGGTTCAGCGCTTTTGTTGCTGTTATTAGTAACTTACAAAGATATTTGGCTTCTTTAAAGCACCCAAACTGTTGGGAATCAGCTTTTCCTGAGAGCCTTTCTTTAGTTCTAGACGTAATCTTGGGCCATGGGACCCGTCTTCTGGCTCACCATGCCCCAGGCTCCCAGGCCAGTCCTGCTGGCCTCCCAGCACTCAGTCCATGCCCAGATGTGTGCAATGCTCACAGATCTATCTGCCATCCAAAAAGCTATAGCCAAGCAACTAAGATTTGTGTGGTTGACTCTTGTTTTAGCAGACGAGACTTAAAACACATGGAAATTTTCAAGTCAGAACAGCATCCAAAATCTACAGTCTTTGGCCCAATGTTGCCTCAGGATACAGCATTTTTTTCCTCTAAAATATTACAAAGGTCAGATATTTATTTTTTCAACCCTTTCATCTAAATTAACAGGGAATCAGTAGATAAACAAGGGAGTTTGGAATATTTTTCCCTCCTTGCATGAAGCCAGGAAAGTGAAGGTGAGGGTCTTTCTTTAAATGTAACTTTTATCAGAACCTATCAAAGATGATCAAATCTCCCTATCCTATTAACGGAATATTCTGATATTTTCAAGAATTAGCTTATCTTCATTAACTATAGCCCCACCTTCAGGAAACAGTATCTCTTTGACTAGACACAACTTTCCTCCCTCTCTGTTTAAAAATAAGGAATGAGTTGGCAAGAAGGGCGGGATTCTTTCTTTACAAGTGAATCAATGATACCAGAAGTCTTAGAAGTTAATGTATCTGCAAATATCACTGGATATCCATCCAGCACCATAATCATAAGCAGCTTCCCAAATTATGCTTAAATTGAAATCCAGCCTTATGGAGGATGAGAAACAGGCTTGAGATAACAAGAAGTATAGTGGAAATATTGATCAAAGAAACCAGGAAAGAAAGCCCCTTATCTCTGTGTAATAGTCTCAATAGAGTTCTAGAATAAATGATGGTCATCTGCAGGGTCAGGAGTTGGACTTTTGACGACCCCTGCAGGTCCCTTCCCACTCAGGATATTCTATGATTTCACGTTTAGTGCATCTAACAGCAATGTGCAAACCTGGGTGCACCTAAGCACAGCAGATAAGTCCTGTTACTGCCAGCACAATGTGGGGGAAACTGAGGCAGCATAGTCAGTGACCCCACCTTCAGATACAAAAAACATTCTTAACATCAGCCTGGATGAGTGGGTCTAACAAAACTGCTTAAAAATACTCTCCCTGTCCTGGGCACATCTTCCAGTCTTCACAGCACCTTTTGGGTTTTCATTATTGAGACAGGAGGCTGGAAAACAGGTTGCTTTCTCATTTTCAATCACATCCTTGTTCAGCAAAATGTTTCTCTGCGGGGTCCTTCTGGTTGAGCACCCCGGTACCTATCTGCAGAGGAAAGAAAGGCTCTCTGTTTAGCCAACAGGCACTTGTATTTCAGATGCTTCAGTTCCACAGATGTGAAGAAAACTCCCCGTGGTTCTTGCCTCTGGAGAACCCTTTCTGCTGGCTTAACCGCGGCACTACAGCCTCTGAATATCACTCCATATTTTCGTTGTCAGAAGTTTGGCTGTCAGACAACAGCGTTCCCCTAGCTGTAGATTCCCGTTCCTGGTGTGGAACAGTGGCATATTTACAGCACTTCAGGGTTAAAAAGTGAAGAGTATAAGACCCAACTGGCATAAAAATATGTCCAAAACTCTTCTCCACAACAAAATAAACCCCGAATCAACCCAACCCCCACTGTCCCCCTCCCCCCATTAAAGAAAACAAAAGTGACTAATCTCGACCTCTCTGCAAAGGGGAATGTTTTGCTTCTTGAATCCTTGGCTCTGGCTCTTGTATGATACTGGGACTATGACTAATAACCTCTTGCCAGAGTACTGCTGAAAATTTCACTGTTGAGTAGCTGTTCTCATGCTGGACCATCATAGTATGCACTTAAGTTGCCAAGATTTTATTTTTAAAAAAACAAAGAATAAGATATACCCTCATAATCCCCAGTGTTAGAAATACATTTTTCAGCTTTAACTGTAAGGTTTCGCCTGACAATTTTTCCTCCTTCCTCCAAACTGTTATTTTTCAGATGCCTGCTACGAAATGGTTCCTTTTTTCCTTTCTTTCCCTCAAACACTTTTTCTAATTCAAAACAGATTTGAGACTGCTGCTCTTTTTAAAGAAAATCTGCCATGTATCATGTCGTGTTAGGTCAGCAGTGCTTATGTTATGTTTTGCACTTCATCCAAATGAGGCATCCACGCTGCTTTTCAAAGGGAATAAAGCCAGACTAGGTGCAGTGGCTTTTATTGCTGGAATAGATCCACAGGTTATGGATCTGATCTCACGGCATGGCACTGGGGAGGACACCACTATCTGCCTTTTTGCTTAAAAAGTTAAAACAAAGATAACTTCAACTGTTGTCTCAAAAAAAGTGCAGTTTTTTCTTTTTGCCAGCTCTTTTTTCAGCATCCATAGTCTACTAATTATTTATAATTTGATAGTTGGACAAAAAAGAGCAGAAACCCCCTTAGTACCTAAAATGAGCTTAAAAATGAATAACCATATTATGACTTCTGAAGCAATCAAAAATGGAAAGGTAAAAAGAGTGGGGGAGAGAAAGGGAGAGAAGCAATTACAACAACAGTGAGTTTTGAGTGAGTTTTCCCTGAGGGCTGGTAATTAAACTAACGGCAACATGAATCTCTGTTTGATGTGGTCATGAATTTATTTTCAAAAGAAAAATCTTTAAAAAGATTCTTTAAAGAGAAATTTTTAGAGAACAAGCTCAGCATGAATAATTAGACCAGAAATACTTTGATAAATATTATTATGGAGAAGTCACTTATGGGCCATGGCATCTGAAGGTTAGAAATCCCAGTGATAAATAAGGTGGCAAGTTTGCACCCATTTTGAACACACAAAACCAGCGCTGTGTTCCTGTTTGCTTGAGCCTGCTCCTCAGAAAGGAGGCGGCCTCTTGTTTTGCCATTGCATTAAGCTTTTCAAAGACACAGATGCAAGACAGAAAATTTCAGTGGGAAAGCTCAGTGGAACGAAAGAAAACCACACACAATTCCAAAGGCACTTTTCATTCCCAGGGGCTGCACAGAGATCAGAGGTGAAATTCAGTGGTGATAAAAAGTCTGTGAGCCCACTCTACTCCCCGAGCCTTTCTAAACATCATTCAATTCTGCTGAAATCATATCCCTGGAAATATCTCCTTCAGAATCCTCTAAAAAGAAAACCACTTGCATTTTTTAACAATTTAAGCATCCAGCAAAACCCCACTGAAATCCAGAGAAGATGCAGGTGCTCTGGACCCTCTAAAATTAATGGACATCCCCAAATGCACATTTCATTCGTTTACTGAGCATTCAAAAAATAGAGGCAGATATAATCAATCACAAGCCAGCAAATAACCAACGAGTGAACTAGAATGTAATATATTTACCAGTGGAAACCCATGTTTACAAGGAAAAGAAACTGCTTGTTGGCTGTCATGGTGTTATTCATAAAGGCAAACTAGGAGATCTTATGGATACCAGGAGCAGAACTACAACAAAGGCAACCAACTGCTAATGAAGAAGGGTTTTCAGTCAAATTTCATGGGTCATACAAAGTCATTACCATGCCTGCAGGAGTTCAACAGCTCTGCCAGTTGAATTCGGGGGGAATGAAGTGATTATTTTGTTACGCATTTTGCAGTTTTAGACATTTTTGCTTAAAATTTCAAATCCTGAAGCCAATTAGCTATGCAAGAATAACAGCTTCAGTTTCCAGAGTCAGCTTTTGACCATCTTTCTTGCAGAGGAAACCCTGAAAACAGGTCTTCTGCACACACCAAGGTCCCAACAACTAGATTTTAAAGACTCATATAGTTCCCTTTTTTTCCTAGTGCTTAAATACAACCTTGTGGTGTTAAGCCAATTTCCCAACACTTTGGAGGCTTCATATATTTTGAAAACTAAGAGACAGATAATTTGGCTGCCACTGGTAACAAGTTCTACACGGGTTAACTTTCCCAATTACTCCCATTGCAGGTTTCCCTTCGGTTTTGTGTCAGTTAAAATATCAAAGCTCTTTTCCATAACACTTTAAGCTATAATGCCTTCAAAAATAAGCAAATGCTCCTGATAAAATAACACGCTTGAAAAATTTAATGGATGACAAAGATAACAAAAAATCCTTAGTGCATTTCTTTGTCAGTAACTTCTTCTAGGAATACAGCCAGGCTGGGCATTTGTTTGGACTGGTAAACCATGACTCAAAAGCTGATCTCTTGGCAGCGTAAGCAACTGCTCTGTGGTGTAAGCAAAAGACTCATAGTCTTTCCTAGCTGATTAATCATTATGACAGGCTTGAAGACTAAATGATCTGCCCAGCTCCAGATGTTAGATGTGCATCCACTTCTTATTCTTCTGGTTCTTAGGCAGTAGCCTGAATTGTTCACTCTGAAGCTAACGCCGACCATTTACTTACTGTTCAAAACTAAAAAGGGCTTCGGGCTTTGTAATATTATATTATGACAGAGGAGGCCACTACACAAGATCACACAGCACATCTAGTCTAGACATGATGAAATGCTGGAAGACTCTTCAGGCAGAGGTGGTGACAATCTTGAACATAAAGCTTTGTGACGTTTCCCTTCTCCTTTTCCACCTCCAAGCAGAACTGTTATCAATCGCACGAAGGCAGAGCTCTTTCTTTTGCACACGTGGATGGCTCCCTCCCACCCAGCCCCTGCCATCCAGGGCTGCACTAACCCCTGTTAAATCAATAACAAAATGTAGCTTCTCAGTGATGGGAGGCAGCCCCCGTTTCACAGCACAGGGTAGCACTCCTCAGCATTTACGGATAGGAACAAAAAGCAGTGATACAAAGAAAGCAGGGGAAAGCATCACGGTGGCAGAAAGAAAGTGCTGAACCCTGTGTGAGACAGCCAAAGAGCTCCACAGATCTTCAGTAGCTGCAAGTCATGAGACACTGCTTTAATTGTCACATAAAGGGTGACCCTCCACAGAGGGACCAAGTTTGTCTTGGGCATCTGCCAGGGAGACTTCTTTGACAGTGGAACTCGAGGGAGGGAACACCGGAGAATCAGCACCGTGTATCTGACGCAAGCTGCAGCCTGCTCCTCCTAGAGACTGATCCCTGGTGTTCACAGGGGCCAGACCATGCTTTCCCTGGAAGATGTGCATATCAACACACAAACTGGTTTAGCTGCAGGCATTTCCTATTTTCTCTTTGCATACTTTCCTTGAATGAGTGAAAGAGGTTACTCCGGAGTAATTTGTTTTCTTTTTTTCTGCTAATCTCTCTTGTTAGGTAGTATTTTTGCCCCAGTCCAATAGAGAGAGTAATCAGCTACTCAGGAGAAATTCAGTCACCCTAATCATGCAACCTTTGAAAAAAAGTTGTCACAAAGTACCTACTAAGGACTTTACAGATTAAAATGCTAACATAATTCAGAACTAATAAAGATTTTTTTCATCCATTTTCATGGATGGCTTTATGTGATTTGACTAACAGCTTTAGCTCTGACACATCCGCTCTGAAATGTGAAAGGGCTTTACCTCAGTCTCAAACATCACAGCTCCTTCAGGGTGTAAGATTGCTTCTGCTCATACTACCTGAACTGTTGATTTATATTTTCATGAAATCAGAGAATGTCCTGGGTTGGAAGGGACCCTAAATATCAACTCTTAATTCCAACACCCCTGCCATGGGCAGGGGTGTCTTCGACTCGACCAGGTTGCTCAGAACCCCATCCAGCCTGGACTTGAAAAATACGAGGGCCATCAAGAAATAAGCTTTTCAAGTTATATCTAAGTTTTAAGATAAATCCAGAACAGCAGTGGGAATAACAAAAAATATAAACATGACCAAGTGCTTCTGTTTTCATTTTTGAGCTCCAAGCTTCAAAATGTTTATCATACCCAATACTCAAGGCTGAGGAAATGGAAACAGCAGAAACTTGAATGATTTGCCTCAGATTTCTGCAGAAAACAATGTCTGAGCCAGAAACAGCACCCACACTGCCTGAAACCCCTACAAAAATCACACCCCCACAAGAGCGCATCTTTCTAGAAGGGACATGGACTGTCACGATGGTACAAGTGTCTGACACTGCCTTTTAAAAGCTGATTTTCAGAGAGGACAGAGGAGGTCTGGTTGCACTCTGGAGCAGGGAGTACTCACAGTGTACATATGCGAGTGAGTAGACCATATGGGACCAGCTCTGATATGCATTATTTATACAACAGTTCTATTGACTTAAAAACTAATAAATCCACAGTCTGCAGATGATGTGCAGACACACAGACACATCATCGCAAATATAACTTTATCTTGATTCTTTGTGTTTTTTTCCCCCTGCTGCTGCACAACAGAGCATCTAGTACAATAGCAAAACAAGCCTCTGGCTAAAGTGTAAGCTTGCTTAAATCACAGCATTTCTCCAATGCAACTGACACATAGAAGTAAGTGCCATTTTCCAGGGAACCATTTCTACAGGAATATTTCACACAGAGGAAACGCTGTCAAGCTTGTTTGCAATGCATTGCTGCAAAATGCTCCACACTTCCCTTACTCTCTGAGTGCCCTCGACTCCTGGTGAGCTTTTCACTGAGGAAGATCCATGTATTTGGATAGAAGTGAAACACATCGTCTGTAACTTTGCACAATACAAGTGAAAGCACAATACAAGAGGTCAAAATGAGGTTTCTCTCCTTATGTATTGTAATTATGGTCTGTTTATAATTCTACAGTTAATTTAGGGCTTGTATGTCCCTGCTGGACAAAGCAGCTTGCCCTGTGTGGAAAATGACATTAACTCAATCTTTGCAGCCTGTCCCTGAGCCTACAAACGCTTTTGTTAGTACAGTGAACACCTGTACTAATTACGCACTTCACTCACTCGGGGGTCACTGCTCATGGCAAAGGTTTTAAATCAGCCACCCCAGGAGACAGACATCATTATATTTCTGCAGCAGTCATTCCAGTGCTGCAAAACCAGGCAGCCCTGGAAACAGATTCACACTCTGCAGTCTCTAAAGGTGAAAGACCAGGATACCCCATTGCTGGACACAGAATATTGGAATGAATAGAAAAAGCAAAGAGAGTAATCAGGAATTGTTGTTGAAATCTGAAGTGTAGTACTATTTTTAGTGATTCTGTAATTCTTCTGACTTTCATGTTAATAACATTTTTTTCCCATCTCTCATTGTTTACCAATAACTGATGCAGAAAAACTTGTAAGCATGTGAGAAAGTCATATAATTTAATTTTTACTTGCTCTGTGATTCGCATGCGCTATTTATGCACCTACAGTTATGCTGGAACTCAAATGCCAAGGTCAGCATTAATTTCTTTCACTGGTGTAGCTCCCCATGAAGTCATGTTCAGTTCTTTCCAGAGAGTCCCTGTTCACACTGATGCTAATCAGCACTGGTAATTCCCTTAGCTCAATATGCAAAACTTGCAGAATCAATGGCATATTATGTTAAAACCAGCATCTAAGTGGCTGTAGGGGGGCAGAGATATCTGCATTTCACATTACTCTTCTCCTAATCACTGCATGTAAAAGCTGTCAGCAGGCTTGTCACTGGGAAATCACAGAGCAGAGGGTTACTTTAGGTAGGTGCTGCCTTCAATTAAACACACCCCAAGGTGTCATGCTGCCCTCAGTATACAAGTAACAGCATCTATGAAAGGCAAGGAGCACTGAGGGTGTGGGCAGAGCCCCCCATCCAGCTTTTTGCAGCTGCTCTGCGCCCCAGTGCCATAAATAAAAGGGAAGCAGAGGCAGGATTTGTTCAGAAATAGCGAAGAACAGGAGCCAGGGCAGAAAAATAATGGAGCCGGGGCAGAGAAGGGATCCTTGAAGTATTTGGCATTTTCACAACTGCCTCCTATGTGAATGCTAAAAAGGTTTTCAAGGATGCAAATGACCAAACACACAAATTCTTCCTAAGGTGCCTAGGAACTCTAACATTCAAGCTAAAGGCAATGAATCGATATATTTTCTATCAAATGATCTCCAAACTCTTTAATCTGTACTTCATCTTACAAGCGCGCGGCATAAATTTTCATGGACATGTTGATGCAAATTTTTTCTACCATTTGTGTGACCCTTTTCAGCCAGATTCATTAGGCAACATTAGAAAAACAATAATGCCTTGAGCTCTGTGTACTGCACGAACCTCTCTCTCTCCCTCCGCTGACTCAGGAATGGGACATGTTTTGCAACAATGTCGCCTAAATATACAATAGTCCCAGTTCACTCCTCTTTCATCCCAGAGTAAATGAGGAGTAAACTTATTGATGTCAATGGGATTAAGGTAATAGAAATGCCCTGAAAAGATGGATCACAGTTAGCACTCAGAAGAGCACACTCCAAAGGTTTGTCCACTTGCACGCAACATATCCCCTACAGTAACAGAATCTAGTAAATGACACATGTCACTGCAAAGAAGTCCTGTGACTAAATGGTGCATTGTGTAAAGCAGACCTTTCTTCAGTGCACAGAGACAGTCCTTTCTTTTACTTTTTAAAACCCAACCCTGTCATGCAAATTCTAGCCAAGCCTTCGTTGTTCTGTTATTTAAATTTCTTAAAACTTCACAGCTTCATAGAAAATGTACTATTAAAAAAAAAAAAAAAATCCAGCTTAAACAGAAAACACCGAACTTGGCAGGGAATATTCAGACAAACTATAGCTTTGGAAAATAAATTGCAAGGTTTCCAGCATACGCTGTAAAAGTAATGAAAACCAAAAGGTTATCTTAAGTGTAATTTAAAGAAATGTGTTTGCATTGTTTTCAGATAAAACAATCCTGAGGCCATGAGTAAAAGTCCTGGACTGCAGGACAGTAATAAGTTTGTGAATCAGGCCTGTAAATTCCCTTGCTGCGAATGTGGGAGCCATCAGGAGCACATAGGATTGAGTCAGCAGTTACCAAGGCACATACACACAGCACAGGCCACTCAAGCCTCCCAACTGCCATTTATCATTTCCTGACAGAACAGTTTCTTGGCAAGCCTCCTTTAAAAACAATTTTTTTCCAAAACAACCAACCCTTCCAGCAGGCTATGAATACCACTATAATTTGGTCTATTTTTCATATCAAGTACACTATGGGCTCTGGTTTTCAGTTAATTAAAGAAACCTTCTTTTCAGATTTCCAAATGTCGTTTGCAGCAGGGTAGAACTCACAGCGAGCCAGCCCTAAAACAGTGCCAGTTGTAGACTGAACCATATGGAAATGGAAGGAAAATCCCCCAAAACATAAATAAACCCAGGGTTTGAAGTTGCAAAGTCCAGCTTACATAATACAAAATATGGTTGCCCTGCCAAACTGTTAAATTTGGTCTCGGATGAAAATTGCTGTCTTGGGCTTGACTGTGTTTCATTCTCCTGAATGGCTCTGAGCTGTCTGTCAGAATTTGAACTCCATACATTGTTGTTTTTGTTATTACTGTTCCTACTACACACTAATTGCACTTTAGGAGCCTTGTCTGAGCTCCACACACATGCACAGAAACAGCCCTTGCCTTGAAAAATGCATGATCTAAAGAGATGAGATAAAAACAAGGGGTGGGACAAAGATCAGATTTTCATTCCTGTTTTATACATACGCAACTGAGATATGGAGGGATTAAATGTCTTTCCTGTGCTCACACATAAAATATCTGGGGCTAAACCTAGGAACTCAACCAATGTTTTTCAGTGCAAATCAACTTCATCTTCCTTCATTAACCCTTTAGTAACTACAAGTCTAGTCCAACCTGTGTTCATAAGCTGAGATTCAGAGCTGTGTTCAGCCTTTGGGGCACACAGAATCCAAGCACAGGAGGAGAACAGCACCCCTCTAACCTCTTGCAGGAATATATATGCTCATATAGCCGTAGTTACTCAGGAACTTATCACTTGGAGCTTCAGAAAAATCCATCTTAGGAAATAAAGTCCCATATTTTGATTTCTTATTTGGTGAAGGAAGTCTGAATTCTGCTGTTTCTCTGCAGAGTCCTCTGTGCAAGCAGACACAGAAACAACAAACTGTGCCATGCTTCAGAGAAAAAGTAAATAATCACTTAAGGGATTTCTCTAAACATCTGACCAGCAGCTCACGCATTCTTACTAAAAGAAAGAAAGGAAAGAAAGAGTAGCAATAAATGTTTCAGTGAAGAATTGAGTTACTTTGTCTTCACAAGTTTTGTCAGGCTTACTGCTTCGACCTTTTAGCTGGAGAGCCTGTTCCAGTGCCCAACTGCCCCTGGGTGAAGAACCTTTTCCCACTTGAACTTCCCCTGATGCAGCTTCATTCCATTTCCTTGTGTTTTGACACTGGTGGCCAGAGAGAGGTGATCAGCACCTTCTCATCTGCTGCCCCCTTGCCCTAAGAATGGGTGATTTCAATTTGGTCAAATAAAAAGTCAAGGTTTTGTTTTGTTCTTGGTTGGTCATTTTTCGGGAGGGTATTTTTGAATAGAAAGAATAAATGTACCTGGAATTGAACTTCCAGATGGATTTCAAATCTTTACTCCAAAAGATGAATATAAGAGAGCATCATAAAACATTTACTGGGCTTAAAAATAACCACAATGATATGCAGAAAATGATGCGTCTCTTCCCATCTTTTTGCTTGGGACAGCTGAAGCTTTTCAGCTGAAGCATTCCTACAAATTTCGGTCTGAGATGCCCAAATTGGAAAAAACTCCAGGTCAGGTGGCTAAATATGCACAGAATTAAAACAAAGTCTCATAGTGGGCAGTGTCTTACAAAGTTTTGGTAACGATCTGAAGCACTCCTGATGGCCAAAACCAAGATGTGTGTGTGCATAATAAACGCCAAAACATAGCTAATGGAAGACAAACTGCTTCATTACTTGGCTTCAGTACCCCACTTTCGGGTTTTTTTACAGAGAAAAGGGCTGCAATTACATGCCTTGGTCAGAAAATAAAATTTCTATTGTATGGGAATTATGGCATATCACAATTTTTTTTAACCTCTAAAAATACTGAGATATTTCAAGGAGTGGAGCTGGCAAACTGTTTTAATTTGGAAACACATAAATGATGTTAGCTTAATAATGAATGGCGAAAGTACTGAAAAGTTTCATTTAAAAAAGTAAAATCTCTATCCAAAGGGCCTGAAAGGAATAAAAAGACAGCAAAGCAGACTAAGTACAGCCTTTCAATGTCCTTGGATAAAAATGCTGATCACAATGAAGAAGTCTAAAACAATGATTCCAATAAGGTTTGATGGAAAACGTTATGCAAACAGTCTTCTTCACATAAGACAACACAGAGGTTTCCAGTGAAACTTCTTTTCCCAAAAAGACAGATTTTTGCCACCTCTAACTAAAATAAGGTGTTTAGGACTATTTAGTATTTGAACAACACCCTCTCTCCATGACAAAGCCCATCCATTTCTCAGCCCTTACTTGCCACCAGCCTGCCCTCCTGAGATGTTGCCCCAAGTACCTGCACAACGGGGAACCACTTTGGAGAGGCTTCTGAAGAACAACCTGCCACGAGAGCTATCAATGTGAAAATAATCTACAAAACTGCAGAATTTCCTGTTTCTCTAAGTGGCTCAAACTCTTTCCAGCACAAATCCCTGGGGGGACAAATTGGTTTTCCCTATACAGAACTGCAATTGCTAATGCTGCAGAGTAGTAAGATTGCCAAAAACCTTTGAATAGTTTTTGGATGGTTGAAGCGGACCTTTTGATCTCCAGCTTTGCTCAAGGTGAATAGGTAGCATGTTTTACCTGGGAGTCTGACATGCAGACTGTGTTTTGGGACCACTGTGTGAAAATACAATGGGATGGAGGTCCTCTAAAGCTAGCCAGACATTTGCCATTGACTTTAAAAGCAGCAGAAGCACAGTCAAGAATAATTAATTTTTATCGACAACACACTTTAGCATTGCTCCCAGGAGCATTCAGGCCAGGGCTGGCCCTGGAGGTGCTTCAATCTGCACAGTCAATTAGTGTCAGTGCTAGTCTACTTTTTCAAATTTTGACTAAAAAAAGTCCCTCCAAGACTTTTGGTAGAAATTGATGGAAAATATGAATCCATCAAGTAATTAGGGGTGAAAATTTTCCATTAATCTCTGCTCTTACTCAGTTTCAGTGATACAACAAACCATCTTGAGCCTATAGCCCAATTTGTTAAGCCAGTTCTTGTACACATTGATCTGATTACCAGGGAAAATACAGAGGGAAAAGAAAACAGTAAGAGCCGGTCATGTGGTTTTATGAGACATGGATCAAAAATCTTACCCCTTGTTGCCTCTTGAGGATGGTAAGAAACTCTGGTTTACGAAGGATATTCCTGCTAAAGAAGGAATGCAGAGAGATCTGCAGGCTGCACAGGGAAACTCCACGCTCCATGACACACCTGGCAATACCAATGGAGAATTTCGACCGCTCCTGACAAGACCCATGTACCTCCAGAAACACCACCTCAAAGGGCTTTAACACAGACAAGGAAGGATCACTGCACGGAACACCCACATGCACGGGGTAATTCTGGCACACACAGAGGGGTACTCACCACCTCAAAGGGCTTTAACATAGGCAAGGAAGATGCTGAGGATCACTGCACGGAAAATCCACGGGGTACTGCCCTTTGAAAGATCCTTGCTCACATTCTGGGTGCTTCCCAGGAGCACTTGCACCTTGATTTGCATTCAAAGACTTAACAAGGATAACACCTATTTCCTGGAAATCAGGGTGTGCCTCCTGACTATCTGAAATGCTTCCTTAATGAAACCTTAACCTCTACTTCCAGCGGGACTCTTGTACCAGGCTGCTGGACACCTTCCTCAACCATCCACAGGAATCTCCCTCTTTGGCTATAAAGATTTCTGCATAATTTTTAAAATCCTGTTTTCTAGACAGGCCCTCTGCTCTGTGTAATTATGACACCACTACTGATATGAATGAATCTCCTTGCCACCAACTTCCTCCCTGCCTTTCCCCCAAAATAAAAAATCCTGGTTGGAAACCAAAACAAATAGTAGATTTTTATCATGCAGAATTTGTTAATAATACTTTCCCTGAAATAGTTCCCAGGCTTTTTTTAATGCTCAAATAAAGGCCCAAACATTTACAGCCAGCACTCCAAGCCAACTAATAATTTATTTGAGCCATACTGAAAAGCTCAAGAGGGATTTTAAATGAAAAATCTAGTGAATAAACTGATAGCCAAGTACTGCCTTGGAGTCCTGCCACTGTAATACACAGGATGCACGGAGCTCTGTCAGTGACAGAGACACACCAAAAAAAGTCAATGAGATGATAGCTTAGTCTTGTCAATCTAAAGCAGAAAAAGAGAATGTCTTTGAGTAAACCATGAGCCTTAATATTTCCCAACTGCAGTGGCATACAGATGATTAGCTGTTAAAACCCCTACTGCCTTAAAAACTTATTAAAAAAAAAATTAATAATTTCCTAATAAGATAAGAAAGGCAAAACTCTGCTTTCAGAATTTCATGAGAAACTAAATACACAGAGAATTCCCAAAAATTCTACTGACTGTTATAGAATCTGCATGTATAGACCAGGATTAGAACTCACAGAATTACAAAAAAAGCAGATTTTTTTTCTAAGTCACTTCTGAACTATAAAATTGTGTTCAAGTATTTAAGCCAAGCAGATTTTCAGGACTCAGCTGCCATCTTGTCAAACATAAAGTAAAACATATATCAAGAAATAAAGAATTTTAGGGCATGTAAATAAATAAATGATCCTCTCAAGTTTACAGTATTAACTTAAGGACAAGAAGAAGTTTATTCCATAACTGAAAAAGTTCTTCCTTCCTCCTTTTGTTTTGTCTCATATTTTTCACCCGAGTTCATAGCTGAAAGAAAATGAATTCATATAAGAGTAGCAACATGAAAAAACAGTCTTCACAATTTACTGCACAGTAGTTTGTTTCCAATATTGCAGTAGATGGGAGTTTGAAGCACCCTGTGGCTTTGGCTGGAGCAAGAGCACTGGTTTAGCCTTGATTTGAACCTGCTGTTTACAACACTCTGTAAGCCCTTCCCATATGGCTAACTTTTAGTGAGGTTTATGTGGAAGAAAACCCAAAAAACACTGCCAGCTGAACACAGGAAGAATAAAAATATTTTGCAGGCATGTATTTATTTCTGTAATTACCTTGGAGTGCAAAATGAATGAATTTATATAATAGAAAATGTACATTTTACTCTGACAAAAATAATTGCACTGCTCTTTTGATTGTTATTTGGCATGCATGTAATATACAAAAGATGTGGGACGTTCCAGTTGCAGCCTCAGAAGATGCTGGATGTCCAAACTTCTGCGGTTTCTGCAGCTTTCCTGAACTGGGCTCCTGGTGCCTTTTGAACATTTTGCCCCTTTTAACCATCTTGGGGATACTCTGTGCATGTGAGTATGCACATGAGTGTATTTAATTGATTGTTTCACCTTCTGAACTACTCAGAGATCTGGAAATTACTTTGAGCAAACAAACCATTGGAATAATCTCTGGAACTTATCTCAACCTCTGGAGACTCCAACGTTGAGCTAAATACACCAGGAAGCCTGGATTTGTATTTCAGCACTTCTGTTTCCAGCTACGACCCAGAATCAGAGACAAAATTTAAGAGGAAAAACAATTTATAGCTAGAAACAACTCAAAACTAATTTAGCAAGGCTCCCCTGTATAGCATTTCACGTGTCCCAACTGTCCCTTTGCTGCACACGCTTCAGCCCTAACCAAGACTTATGGCAGCGAGCAAATACGTGCACGGAGAACATTCCTCATCCCATTTCTCAGGGAGCAGGGAGACAAACACAAAGATATGTCTTGGTGATGCCTGGGCTCTAGAGCACACTCCATCTCACAGCTGCAAAACAACCCAAAGAAGAAAGATGCTGTCATAATTAAAAGTATACATCATGGGCTCATGAGATTTGGGTCTTGTGTGGATTGTTTGAGAGAGAGAGGTCTGAAGTATGTAAAGAATTTAACTACTAGTCCCATGGTTGCTGTTCCATTTTTGATCCCTAACTGTGCACGTTTTTCCTGTTGCCACAGCTCCCAAATGTAACACACCTCTCTGACTCACAGTGACACTGTCATCCACACAAATGCATCTTCACACGAGGCAAACAGACTCCAAGCAGCTACAGAGCTGGGAGGACAACAGATTTACAGTTGCAGAAGTGGAGTTGAGCCTCCCAAATAGAAATGAAGGGGACGCAAACTTCTGAACTTTGGGAAAGTTTAAATCTGTCTTTTCTCAACTCACAGCACTCTGACTCAATACTCATCTCAATGCCTCACTGCAGTTTGGGGAGACAGGGAATAATATTTTTATTATTTCCATTCTACAGATGGTCGAGCTGAAGCACTGCAAGGTTTATTGACTTACTCAGAGCTGCACAGCATGCTTGAATGGAAGCAGAACCCCAGCTGGCCTGATTCCCACTCCTGGACTTTTAGCCGTTACACTCTCCTGTATTTGCTCTTAACATCTGATTATTTTACTGCTCTAATCAGCTCCTCATTTTATACTCAAGTTATTTCCTTAGGTTGCATTAAACCCTTTTGTCACATTACCCAGACAGGACTATAGATATTTTTTTTTCAGCCATGCATAGGCAGAAATTTAGTTTCTTTTGTTTAAATGCAAATATGCACAGGGTCAGTGAAAGGATCCAGACTCTGAGAAATCATTCCTCTGCTCATTTTCATGTTCACAAAATGAATTACATTAAGAGCAGAAATTAGTCATTAGCATCTCCCTGTATTTACTGAAAAACTAATAAAACATCATATTTTAAATGCTTGTTACTGCATACTTTTGTTAGCATATCACCTCTTCCAGTACCAATGACTAAACAACTGACAAAGCTGGATCTTGGCTAAGGCTGCTACAGAACAGCAGGAACACTGGTGAAGCATCTTCCAAAAGTGAGTTATTTATCTGGCCAGGGAGATTTTTTTTCCTCCCCTTTCTCTCTCTCTTTCTGTGCGTGCTCATGAACCTGACCCAACACATTTCCAGAAGANTTTGTTTGGAAGTGTGAAGAGCTCTGTCGAAACATGTCTCTTCAGGGTAGTTTTAAGTTGCAGAACTGATAAGAAAAAAAATCCAACATAATGATTTCCTTCTGCTTGCTGTGCCTACCCTCTGAGCACTCCCCTCTGCTTCTGGTGCCCATTAGGAATGAGATAACTCTTGAAGAAAAGACCCTCCCAGTAGGAATACATTCACTACACTTTTTTATCTTTTTTTGGGGTTTTTTTTTTTCCCCTTAGGTTTCACAGAATCTTACAACCATTTGTATTGGAAGATGACCTCTAAGATCATTGAGTCCTACAGAAATCTGGTCTCTGTAATTCTCCCCCGCACCACAACCAGGTACTCCCAAAGGGGCTTCTGTCTCCACATTAAATTGATGGAGTGCCCCAGCGTAGCTGACAATCTCTGCTGATCAGGCTGTTGTGTTCAGAACTGATGGACTGTGGGGCTCCCAGAGGGGAGGGCCAGTGCTTATTTGGAGGCTCTCTTCCATGCAAAGTATGAAACTCATGAGCCGGGGAAACTGCCTCTGGCCAGAACCCAGTCCAGGGAAGGCTTAAGTGAAAAAAAAAAGGTCTCTTAATGGCTTAGCAATAAAACCATGGGATCTGCTAGAGCATCTGACAGTCAGAGAGAGTTAGTTTACTCATGATTTAACTTGGTTCACAAAATTGAAGGAAAGACATCGTGCATTAGCTTGAAGTAGGTTGCAAAAGTGGTATGTAAGAAGCGATGGAGCATCCAGCAGGGAAAAGCTCTTGATTGTAAGGAGAGCGGGAAAACAAGCCAAACTGTTCTTTTCACACTAATTAATTAAATAAATAGTATTCCTGCCAAAAAGTTGCCAACCGCCTTCAAACTGCAGAGCAACGTGTTCACACTGGATTAGCCCAGGAACGTAGCAGTTCCTGTCCATTCCTGCTTACAAATTTTTTCAATCTTTTTTTAATAGAATAAAAAAGAATTTTTGCTTTGGAAAGAATTTTTTAATGTGTGACTACTGTAATGCAGAATAAAGCAGTCTGCTTAATCTTTTTATGAAAGATGAACAAAATAGATTGGTCTTTGTTCAAGTCTGTTCTCAAAGCAAGCTGGACTTAATCCTTTCAGTAACAATCCCTGAATCTGTTTCTACACTACTTCAGACATTTTTCCAAGGAAAAAAGTACAAATCTAATCTCCAAGGTACCCATGTTGCTAATCTGGATCCTGCTATGCTAGGCTACTCTGTTACATCAGGTTTCTTTTTTCTTTAAGACATACCAGAACAGAAAAAACCCCAAACTAACTAAACAAACAAAAAATCAGAGGAAAACTACAGTTAGCTTGGGGTAAAAAGGGAATATTCCAGTTTTAAAGGATGTGCAGCCAATAATAAGCATAAGCTGTTTATGCAGTGAGCTTCATCGTTTTACTGTGCCTCTGCCAGGTTGCACTGTCTCACTGTCAAAACTGAAATTTACTTTGTGTGTGTGTGTGGTACTCTGTCTCTCTGGTGAGGTGAAAGAATATGTTCCGATCCTCTCTGCTCTTTATCTCAAGGACAGAGGTTTGCACTTCTACATGGTTAAAAACAGGTCTGATGCAAACGTCAGCATTCTCCATGTGGTAGAGAGGGAAATAAACCTAGAAAACATCTCTCTCACCAATCCTAATCGAATTAATCACTTATTTCTGTGGATTAGTGATTTAAGGAAAAATAGGCAGGCTAAGATAGGGCCTCATAGACAAAATTATCTACCATGTAACAAAGAAATGTCAAACATTCTTCCCTTACAAAAGATATTCGAATAGTGTGGGGCTATCTGAAAATTCACAAACCCCCTTTTGAAAAGGTTTAACTACTGTTTTTCCTCAAAATTACTAACAATTCTTATGTGACTTTTTTTTTTTTTTAAATTTCCCAACTCATTAAAAAACACATCCAAAACCCAGAAAAAACTGTCATGGCTTTAAGGAAGAGCCACGTACAATTTCAGGGGCTTTTTTTTGACATCTGATGCACACAACTTTCTCCACAGAGACAGTGACTGTAACAAGGATCTGTGGCACTGATCAAAGAATCACAGCATGGTTTGGGCTGGAAGGGACATTAAAAGTCATCCAGTTCCAACCCCCTGCCTTGGGTAGGGAACCTCCCACTATCCCAAGTTGCCCAAAGTCCCATCTAGCCTGGCCTCAAACACTTCCAGGGATAGGCCATCCACAATTTCTCTGGGCAACCTGTGCCAGTGCCTCACAGTAAGCAATTTCTGCCTAATAGCTGATCTAAACCTAATCTCTTTCAGTTTGAAGACATTCCCCCTTGTCTTGTCACTACATGTTCTGCTCAATAGTCCCTCTCTATCTTGTAGGCTCTCTTCAGGTACTGCAAGGACATAATTAGGTCTCCCTGAAGCTTTCTCTTTTCCAGGATGAGAAATCCCAACTCTTTCAGCCTTTCCTCACAGGAGAGATGCTCCATCCCTTTAATCATCTTGGTGGCCTCCTCTGCAGTTGCTGTAGGAGGTGGATGTCTTTTCTGTGCTAGGGACCCTGGAACTGGATGCAGTGCTCCAGAGGGGTCTCAGCAGAACCGAGCAGAGGGGCAGAATCCCTTTCCTTGCCCTGCTGCCCACACTGCTTTGGATGCAGCCTAGGATACAACTGGTTTTTTGGGCTGCGAGTGCACATGGCTGGCTCATGTTCAGCTGGAGCCAAAGGAATGCATCAGTGAGTACTGCTGCTGATAGCAGCTTCCTGTTCACAACTTCTGTAAAGAAGTTGGGAGAGGATTAATGTCCCTATCCCTTTATGCTGATCTGAAGAGCAGATCAGACACTATGCAGCTGACAAACATTTCTTGAGGGTGGGGAAGATCGCTTTTGTTTCCACACGCAGCCCAGGGTCCTGGCTTTTGACCAGACCTCCCTCCTGTGACATCTCTTGGGCCAGCAGATTCCTTGCTTACCTAGATATGAGTCAGAGGCAAGAAGAACTCAACTAGAAATCAATATTTTCTTATTCCTAGGTTTTCTGGGAAAAATTGTTCAACAGCTTTGTATATAGGGCTCTGCAGATGTGTCAGCATGCTGCTGTTTTTACACAACTTGCAATGATAAATCATGGATCCCAAACTAGCTTCTGTCCTTCACAGAAGTTTCCTGTTCTGAAAGCTCTCCTGTGCCTGAGAGGTTCATCAGCTGCCCAAGAGATTGTGAATAAACTGTCCTTTATTTATGAGGTGCTGTTCACTTCTCTGGATATGTGTCCTGCTTCATTTTACAGCTGTAGAAATCCATCAGCGAATTTATTCCTGTTTAATCATAGCATGGGACAAGAGAGTCAGAAAATCCTGCAACTTCTGGAGCAGAGAAGTGACAGACACAGGGGCTGAGTCCTGAGGGTTATAGACTCACTTGTTTGGGTGGTATACCACCCAAACAATGCCAATGTAGTTCACACCAAATACTGCCTTCCACATGCTTATGTGTCATGAACAAGTCACTTTGTGAACTTCTGCAGTAACTAAATATGAGAGTGGGAAATAACACTCTAAGTTCCCTGCTCACATAACTAGCTAATGGCTAGACATTATGAAGGGAGTTATTCAGATAATAGCCTCCAGCCAATCTTTTCCTTAAACCATACAGAGTGCAATAACCTCACACAAGCCCAGGCATGCTGTCCCTTCCACTAAGATCTTCAACTCGCCTGACAGTAAATTTATTTTTCCTTTAATCAAAGCACCCCTGACTGACCATTTCATAGGGTCTAATCCAGCTACCAGTGAAGTAAATGGAAACTAAATTATAGCCCCATACTTAGAGTAGGAATTTAAAATAAATAATTGAAAACCTCATAGAGTAAGAAAACTTTGCAGTGAGTACATACATTAAGCAACGTAACAGGCACATACAACAACACACATACATACAATTTCTAAAGGACAGAGAGACAGGTTCAGAAGTTGTTCTGGTTCCACATAACAGCTCAAGCCAAAGGTACATTTACTTTCATCTTAGTTAAAAGACACAGAGGAAAACCCCTTCTTAATCATAAGTGCATAACTTCAAGACGCTGTCAGTGACAAATATTTTAGATTTCAAATACTTTCCTAAAAGTTAATTTCACAAGTATGACTCTGTGTCAACATCTAACCTAGCTCTCCTTTGAACTTAGTTTCTTGTGACTGCAATGACCTCTTATTTTGGCAGGCCTGTTCCAAACAACAGTAAACCCAGGGAAGCTGAAGAAGCCAGAGGAAAAGTGCTGTATGGAAAGAGAATGTGAATGTACACTGCAAGAGTCCTTTACACACTTATGTCACATGCCATATGAGCAACAACTCCATTATAAACACCTGGATTATGTATTCATTATCACAGTTTCAGGAAAGATTAATCTGATCAGGATTTAATGTGTGTTAGATTCCATACTGAAAAGGGAAAGAGAACAAGGGAAAAGAGATACCCTGCTTCAGGTGTCTTCTAGTCAAGTAGTCTAGAGTGACAACAAATGGGGGACAAGAAGGACACAATAAGAAGCATGATGGGTACTTTATCCTGGCATGAGTTTTACAGAAGGATCTGAAAAATCAGAAAATCTTTAAGATTATCTCTGAGCAGATACACATTGATATGTTTATATATATAAAACAGTGTGTGAGATGAAGTACAAATGGGCTTCTCTATGAAGCAGGTGATGCAAGCTGGTGTAAGCCATAAGGTGACTGACAGGAAGGATCATGAAAGGTATTTCATATTAATCTAAGGGCCATACACTCAGTATGATGGCAGAAGTGTTAGAAGGATGCAAAGAGAATGATGAAACCTCAAAGCTGAGAGTTTGGAAAGTTTGAAACAGCAACAGATTCACAGCAGTGAATTAAGACAGGGTGAAATTATTGCATTTATCATCAGATAAAATAATGATGCAATAATGGAAATTTTGATGGCAACAGCCTAAACAAGTCTTAATATTAATTAAGACCAATAATTAATAAGGTTTTACCCAAGTGAAAATAAAATGCTGTTTCCAAAACATTATTTCCAGTGAGTAAATACTGTAACAACAATAACCTGTGCTCTCGCAATTCAACAAAATCTGAACATTTCAGAAAAGGTATCAAGCTTCTGAAGAAGTTACTGTCTTGCTTGGAAGTGGATAGGCTGAGTATGCTTTTAACATTGTGGAAGGGAAGTCATACGAGTTTCTATGCTGTTAGTTTTGTAGAATTAAGCTCTGTACTATAGAAACATACTCTTCAAAGACGACAAATTCTGGCATCCCATGTCTATAACTCATGTTACAAATGTTTACAATTACATCTGTATTTACTTTTCTTTTTTTTTTTTTTTCTCCTTAAGTGAAACTGATTTATATCAGCACTGACAATAAGAGGTAGAAAGGAAAATAAAATTTTCATCATTAGTTTATCCAGTTTGTGATGGCTATTAGTAAGGGAGATGAAAGCATGAAAGAATCACCCATGGATTCTTCATAATGAATTGGATTTCAATAGGAAATGGCACAGGTACTCTCTAGTGATCTGAAAGCTCCATTGTAAAAGATTTGAAGCTCTGAAGAAGATTTCACCATTTTCTGCTTCATGGCTTGTGCTTTGTGACAGGTTAAGTAAAGTCTTTAATATCATCCATACTTGTGTCTCAGGACAATATATTCCATAAGAAAGACTAGATTGAATAAATTACCATGAATTAGTATTGGCCTTTAAAGGCACATTTTAACAAATCTTTGTGTCCACATACAAGTAATTAACATTTTAAGAAATTGCAGAATGTATCCTTTTTTATACTTAGAAATACCAATAGTCAAACCAAATTATCTGAGAAAGCTCCACAGATGAAATAGCTATGAAAACCCCCAAACATTGTATTTTTGAAATGTAGAACAAATTTAATCCAAACAGACTTTACAAACTAGCAAATAAGATATGGAGACTTCTTCTATAAAGCCTGACTTTTCAAATCTAACAAACACTTCTCATCCCACTTCTCAAATTCTTAACAAAAACACACAGAGATGTTGCATGTCTTAATTTTACATACATTAAAAAGTATTTAATATATTAAACATATATGAACAGATCTATAGTTCTGATTGTTGCACAGTGCATGCTTTTAGGAAATTATTTTGTTTCCACCCTTTTGAAGACATTAAAAAAATCATCCATTTGATAAAAATGTGGTGGATTCTGCTTGGTACATTATGAATTTGTTCTGAATCTGACAGCACCTTTGGGGCAGTGCTATATAAATTATCTAGATTACTGGCAAAGTTGTATAAACAAGACTGAATGATTTGCCAGAACCAAACTGGAGAATCACCTACTTCTGAATGACACAGCATTTCAGAGTGTAAAGTTGTGCCCTCAGTAACCCCAAATTTAACTAATAAAATGTTTCTATTAAGACTTACAGCACAAGCTGTGCAACTTCTTGCGTGGTACAACTTGTTTTAAAATGGAGATTACGTTGAAGTAACCTCTGTTCCCTTTACAAGATGGAGTTTCCAGCCACATGGGCTAGCCTAGTTCTCATGGAAAACCAGCCCTGGAACAGTAAGTGAAGATTTCAAAATCTGTGTGACTACTTACAGGGTAAAGCATCACAGTTTGAACAGGCTATTTTATGTGCCTTATTTACAACACTTGGCCACACATACAGACAAATCACATGATTATCTACCCAAGAAATCCAACCTACTGACAGTTTGAGTTTCCATCCCTTTATCATCTGAAAGAAATTGACTGCGATGCATCCTTCAAATTCCTACTGTAAAATTAGGATGCAGTACTGTAAAATACCACACCAGAGACTCCAAAGCAAACTTTAGAGCTGAACAACACAGAGATTTCTTGAATTTAGAGCTCTAGAGTCATATGCTCATGGCTCTGAAATACATCATATCTCAACCGATTCTGAAATTCTGAGAGAACTCAAGCCCAAGTTTGGCTTGTCACCAATTCATACTTAAAGAAAGAGCACTTATTAAAATCACTGAAGGTCTCTCCTACGACTTCAATGAATTTTAAGTCAGAGCTATAATCCATCAATCTCTGGTCTTTCCCCTCATCACAAAATTACCTGCAGGAATACATTTTTGCATTACAGGCCTCTGTTTAGCAGAGCACTGGCATGGCTCCACAAAGCTCACTTCAGAGATGATACAAGTTCTTACCTTTTCCCATCCTTTTATGTTAAAAGAGAAACATGTTACTGAGTTCATGGCCCTCAGAGTAAGAGCTATAACATGCACAAAAACCCAATATATTTACTTTTGGTATTGTGGACACTTTGAATGTTAGACTGTGAAAGACAGTGAGAGTGGGAAACAAGAAGGGGAAAAAAAAAATCCAATGGCCTGAAATACAATATTAACAGTGGGCTCAGAAAGTTAGGGTCTAGTCATGGTGGAAATGTCTAAAGGTTATGTATTTACAGGGATTAAACAAAACCTAGTTCTCTTTTGAAGATTTTATTTTATTTTATTTTTTAACCTGTGAAAAGCTGGATTTGACAATCAACCAGTCAATACGAGTAAACTGAGTTTCTGAAGTCAAATAGGCTGTGTTAAGTACTGCACCACCGTCATGCAATAGAACATTATCGAATCTGTCACATTACATGTCACAAACCAAAAGCCAAAGCAAACCCCTGGGTAAAACTGACTTTTCTTCAGTCACATTTTCTGCTAAGCTTCTTCTTTCTTGGAATGTCAGTTAAGCCTTATAAAAACTCCAGAGCAGAAAGAGCTGCAATTAATTACTTGGAAATGGGGATCTGTATCATTAATTATTTTAATGGCAAAGCCATACTAAATGCTTTCCCATACCTCATATGAATATATAACAACAGTCAATTACAGCACATCAGACAACTTCTTTTGGAGGATTTAATTCTGTCACTCAAGACTCCTGCTTTGGGGCTGGAAAACAGTGCTAGGTTATCTTTACATTACTTGA
>VWZN01012743.1:418508-451118 GCA_013396955.1 Regulus satrapa | reverse complement strand
ACCTGCAGGAATACATTTTTGCATTACAGGCCTCTGTTTAGCAGAGCACTGGCATGGCTCCACAAAGCTCACTTCAGAGATGATACAAGTTCTTACCTTTTCCCATCCTTTTATGTTAAAAGAGAAACATGTTACTGAGTTCATGGCCCTCAGAGTAAGAGCTATAACATGCACAAAAACCCAATATATTTACTTTTGGTATTGTGGACACTTTGAATGTTAGACTGTGAAAGACAGTGAGAGTGGGAAACAAGAAGGGGAAAAAGAAAATCCAATGGCCTGAAATACAATATTAACAGTGGGCTCAGAAAGTTAGGGTCTAGTCATGGTGGAAATGTCTAAAGGTTATGTATTTACAGGGATTAAACAAAACCTAGTTCTCTTTTGNTTCTGTCACTCAAGACTCCTGCTTTGGGGCTGGAAAACAGTGCTAGGTTATCTTTACATTACTTGACATGTTTACAAATTTACTTTTAATTTCACCTGTTTCTTCCTGGAGTTAAAGCTGCAAGCTCACAACATTGCCTGGAGAAATAAAAATCAAAAACTCAAACCCCAAAACAAACAACTCCCCCATCTTTGCCTCATCCTGAAATATCTCAGTTTGCTAATAACGCAAATCAAGGAAGATAAATCTCTCCCATGAATACATTTTTCTTTCCTCTCTGTGCAAATATTGGCAGAGTGACAGATTTTATTAAACTGTGTCTTACAAGATTCAGTGAACAAAGTGACTTGGGCATCATGGCAGCTCAAGGTTTAGAGTCTTTTCAGAGAATCATAAAGGTTGGAAAAGGCCCTCAAAATCATGGAATTTAAATTTTGACCAAGGCCCTCAAGAGAATTAAATCTAACTTTTGATCAAACACCACTGTATCAACTAAACCGTGGCACTCACATCCAGTCATTTCTTGAACATTTCCAGGGATGGTGACTCCACCACTTCCCTTGGCAGCATGTTCCAACCCTTGACAACCCTTCTCGTGAAGAAATACAGTTAATAAGCATGCTTTTCTCTAGGCAAGAAGGAACAAATGCGAAATCCTCTTCCTTCAGCTCCTGAAGAAATGCCAGATCCAAGCTAGGAAATGAGCTCAGTTCTGCACCGGCACGCTCCACGTAAGTCCAGACACTAACCTGCTTTGTGACTGCAACCCCTGAAGTTGAAAAGTTTCATTTCAACCATAGTAGCCATTCCAGTTGTCATAAAATTCAGGGCACTGACTCATTCAAGCAACCAACGGCAGTTCCGTGTGGCAACATATGGCTCTTGGTTTTGGAAAGGAAATTTTAACATTATGACCCTCGTGGGGGAAAGCAGTCTGGCAGTCGAGAGCACCATTTCCTATCATTATGGGGTTAAGGACATACTAAGTGGGTCCCATGATCTATAGAAATCTCATTAAGTGGACACAGACATAAACATAGTAGTAATGAAATACTTTTGGTGGAAATGTGACAGCTCCAAGCCACTCTATGTTTCCGCACTGACTATGATCTTGAAAGGAAACACCTGCTTGTCAAAGAAACCTCTTCCAAGAAAAGTAGAATAAAGGCATAGAAATAATTTAATAATTCAGTGGTTTGATTAACACAACAGTCACCATCACCAGTCATTGGCCCACCTGATATGTCAGACAAGAGCTCAAACACGGTAGTTTTATGACTAAATGTAGACTTCCCATAATCAATTTGTTTCAGTCCTTTGGACTACACGATTTCCAATAAATAATGGGGAATTACTAAAGAGAAGCCAAGAACAATATGACTTATAGCAGGGTATATTTTAAAACTTTCAGAGTAAAGAAATAATCAAATTCATAAGATTTCAGAATGTTCCATCCTGACAGAATTAAATTCTGGAACAGCGGTGTATACTTGCTTGCTGCTTGCATTCCCTGTCCAGCTGGAGGATTCCCTTTCTCCAGGAGAGCCCTGGGAGGTGCAGGAAGTTGGCATAACTGATTATATCACTACAGGGAAGTGCTGTGTGGAGGAAGCACAACCAAAATCTAATTATTATCTGTGGAGCAAACAGCTCCATAGCTGCTGTGGCAGCTGAGGTTGGAGGAAGCTGCCTGATGGCTGCTCTGGGTGATGCCCCCAGCTCCAGGGCACCTTCACAAAGCTTCAAAGCTGCCTTTCCACACTTCTAGTCAGATCAGAGGAAGTACCAGCCCCAAAGAAGAATGCTAAGTGGTTAAACATCAAAAAAGATGCTACAGGAGTTATTTAAAAGCAACAGAGTACCCACTTATAAGAGGACACACAAAAACCATAGGAAATTACGCCGCTTCAGAAGGAGCTGGGCAACAAATGGCTTTCCTGTCTGTTTCAGGACATAAAATATTTTTTCTGCTTTCCCTTCTGCTGAGAACAACCTCAAAACTTGCAGATTTGTGAATGTAAAGCCACAGAGAGAATCTCAATCCCTTTCTCCCTGGGACAGAAGAGTCTTTTGGTGAGGAAATTATCAAGAAGTGGGAAGCCAGGCCCCCATCTGTGTTCTGCGTAGTCCCAACAAAGAACCAACCTTTTGGTACCCCAGGTGATGGCCCCAGTCACTGTGACATCACCCAGCAGCACAAGCTTGTCTTTAAGTAAGACTTTTGCTGGAGCAGAGATTTCAACCAGTGCATGAGAACAGTACTGGATCTTTTAGAAGAGGTGAGGAAAGGAGGCCACTTGCTTTCTGGTTTTCCAGGAATTACAATCTGGGCCCCTGAATCATCTTCCCAGTAAAGCTTTGTCAAAACTGGCATGCTCTTGGTTTTTTTTTTCCCCCTCCTTAATTTCAGTTTTACCTAATTTGACACTCTCCAAGGAAGAAAAATCAACCACATGTTGCCAGAAAATTTTTAAACAGCTCTTGTTACAAAGCTTGGTGGTGCCAAAGCCAGGAGCAGGACCTGGGAATGATCACAGCTCTAATCACTCAGCTGTGTGCTTTCCTACTACTAATTTGTCATAGGAAAACAGATGGTGATGATGGTGCACGGGGCCAGATTCTTACACCTCTTTAACATTTACAACTTGTATTGCAACAGCATCTTTGGGACCTCAGGAAGCCTGGGGCCCTGTTACGTTAGGCACTGTACAAACAGAGAGTAAGATACAGTCTCTGCTCCTGGAGGCTTCCTCAGAGACTAAATAGACAAGACAGATAAAGGAGGGAGAAAAAGCAGAGAAGTGATTTGCCCAAGGTCACACAGGAAGAACTTGCAGAGCTCGGAGTAGGTCTCACATCACAGGTCAGTATATTTCCACTTGTCCTAATCCTGTCTGCAAACAAACAGCTGTGACCATTAAATCATTTGCTGAGCCTCCAACAACTTCAGTGTAACCTCACTGCTTCGCAACGACTCTGTGCATGTTTCCTACAAAGATACCAGGAGGCACAGATGGGTGTCATTGCTGCTGAACTCACCAAGGACATAATCAATCCCAGGGCAGCAGCAAAATACTTTGCCAAGGGTTTTTTCCTTTTTTTTTTTTCTTTTTTTTTCACATCAGAACAGCTTTGGATAGAAAGTTACGTTAAAATACACTTGACAGCGAGTACTAGAGAAAATGCCTGCTTCCAGCAGACCCCAAATACTGTATAAACTCAGCTGGCCAAAGGCTGAGGCACCCTTTGCCTTTCTGTGTTTTGTTCTTATACCAGGTTCACTGGAGAGGCCAAATGCACTTTAACCCCTTCTGTACCATGCATTCATAAAAATGCTCAACAGATTCAGAAATGTGTGCACAATAAAGGTTAAAAGAACTGTTTTAACATTAAGGCATTATTTTTCATGTGGAATAACTGAGCTGTAATCTGATGTGAAGCCACAAATTCCAAACTGCAAGGATGTCCACTGTATTTCACGATACATGTGCTCTGCTCAGGCTTGACAAAAACTATTATTTTACATCAGAATTTTTGTAGAGGTCATTTAACAACTGCTTTTCCAGAACCTCAAGAAAAATTATATATATTCTAATGAATTCAAGTGTAGTTCAAACATCTCACCAGAGCCTTGCTCTGTTCCATGCTGCTCCTGCTGCAGGCAGGACTTTCAGCTGGATGGAATTCCTTTCTGATTAATCCATCCTCTCTCATGTCTCAGGGTAAATAGGGACCTGAGGAATGATGACACCAAGGCCTGGACTCATCCTACCCAGAGGTGGAACTGGTTTAGATGCCCAGTATGGACAATGACCTGACAAAACAAGACACAGATATGCTCACCCTCTCTCTCTCACCCTTTGGAGTGTCCCGAATTTGAGAACCAGGGGTTGCCTCTGCCCCCGCAGGTGAGGCAGTGCAGTTGAAGAAGATTTCTGCAGGAGAGCTGCAGGTGAGACAGAGCCACCATCATCCCCACATCCCTCTGGAGCTGGGTTTGCTCCATGCCAGACCCGAGGAGGGAATGCCACTTAGGGGCAGAAGCGTGCTAAGTGTACTCCTATAGCATATAGGCACATAGTTTGATTTCATTCATGACTCTCCCATGTTCCAAGACTGCTCTCAACAAAACAAAACCCTAATAAATGGGGATTGTCAGATGATTGTTTCAAAAGTGCATTCCTGCTTTGAGCTAAAGCACCAAGGAAACCTGCAAGACCTACACTACACTAGAACCATTAATTTTTAAAAACCAAACAATATCAAGTAATTTAGCACTCAAATTGACAGTAGTTTTTTTTTAAAAGCAGAAAGCAAACAAAATCCAAATTCTTAATATCCTTAGGAGTGTTTTCATCGCTCATTTAATTGACTTTCTCCCTAAAGCTTTTGCAATCCCACTGCAGTAAATTGTGAAGCAGGAAAGAGGATCTTCACTATAATAAAACCTGACAAGTTAAATTCTCCTGAACTGAGCAAGCAGAAAAACTTAAACAAGATTTAAAACAACTGTATTAACCCAGGATACAAGAAGAGTAAAACCCCTTAGTTATGGGTACTGGTAGCACATTTTGATGTTAAGTTTATGTCTCCGTGTCACTATATGCTGGACTGCCCATCCTAACATCCCACTCAGCGTGTCAAAAGCAAGAGCAGGAGTTTACAAAAGATCTTTGGCTCTCAGTTAACAGTATTTTATTTCGTCTACATTTTGCCAGTTAGTGTTGCAATCCTTGCAGCATGTTAGGCTATCACTAGACATTCCTGAATTCTTTTTAAAAGGACTGTTTTTGGCACTTGCTAGAAGGCAGCAAGACCCTTCTCCTTCTGTAAGGACACTGCCACACATGTAGTGCAACTGCTGCACTTTCAGGCTGGGCATTCACCCTGTGCTCCACCTTGGGTGTACTTTTAAAGCCTCTGGGTGCCTCTAGTAATGCAGAAAAAGATTGGTGCACTGAACAGCTTTGCATGGAGCAAAACATTAAAGATACAGATTTTAATCTATAAATTGCTATGCAGCCAGAAGAAAAAGGGGAGGAACAACCATATTCTGTAATTGCCTGCAGCCCAAAAGGCAGTTGGCATCTGAGTCCAAGCAAGAAATGTTGAGCAGATTGTGGGTGCTGGCTATGGGGGAGCATTTTCTTGCTGGCATGGAAGCTGGGTGTTGACTCAGTCCTGGCAAAACTTTTCTCTGCACCCACAGAAGTTAAATCCTCTATCACCTCTCAACGAATACATTGTGATGGCAGAAGACTTTTTTTTTTTTTTTGGTCTAGTCGATGACAAGGAAGCCTGTGAGGCTTTTGAGGATCAGTTAAAAAAACCCCCAAAAACCAAAAAACGCAACAGAAGATAATGCCTTCTGTTTCTCTAAGGTGATCCTCAGCTTCCCTTCATCTTGTTTGGAGTGGCCAAGACACCACGGTGAGCTGGCAGGGGGCTATGCAGAGCTCCTCTGGGTGGGAGCAGGGAGAGGATGGGTGGGCAGGATGTCACATGGGAGGCACCACTCACAGACCATGCCCGAATGACTCTGCTTTCATCCTGTGCCACTGAAACAAGGAAAGTGCCAGTATGGATTTAGTATTTTCAGAACTTATGACAGGCATTTTAAATTTAAGGGGGCAACAAAGAGATGGAGAGGAACCATCCTTTGTAATAAAGCATGGCAAATCTCTCCAAGGGCAGTCACCTTGTGTTGGCTTAGAGAATACTTGGCAGACTACCTGATATTTACATTAGAACTCATAAAAAGTGACTGCAGGGTTGAATTTGATACATGCACACATGCACACATGATGCTGGGAGCTGTGCTTCTGTGTCTACTGCTGTTGGGACCCAGTGAAACTACTTTCTGCAATGTGTGGTTGAACCTAATAACCAGAAAGACAGACCTAGCTGGGGCAGAACAGGGGCCAAGAGAAAGATCATGTGGCAAAATGCTGCCTAAAGGATATAATTAGCCAACAGAAGATGAAATTAGTTTTAGTTTCTTCTGCTATAGTTTAATGTTTTCAGCATCTGTCTATGGATGATGTAAGACATTAACTGTATTTTCGGGTGCAAAATTTCAGTATAATTTTCTGACCAAAAAAAATCAATAATCAGATTGTTGTAATGAAAAATTGATGATTAGCGGGAAATGTAGTTATCTGTCAAATTCAGCACCAAGGGAAACAGCACTTGTGTAAATGTGCTTTGGTTGGGTTTGTGGCCTGAGGGCTGGGTGTTCCGTGTTTCAGTTTGAAATTTTGACCCACAAACCACGTGGGACCTGGATTTTCCTCCTGTTGCCATGTGAATCCAGAAACCAACCCCAGTCTGAGTTGCAAAAGGGCCCAGTTTTGCTGAGCAGCCTGGAGAACAGTTGCAAAATTTTCCATACACCTGGACTGAGCTTTGAGACTGTAACAAAGCTGAAACCCGGCCAAGTTTCTCCTGGCTTTGTTACCAGGCTTTTTGCACAGATCTATTTATTCTCTGCATTTTTTTTTTTTCAAAACCAAACCATTAGGGAAAAAAGGTTTGTGGAGGGGGGAGGAGAGAATGTAAAAGAAACGGGAGTGTGTGTTTGCCGGCAAGAGGGAGATGCAGCACTACAGCAATTGGTATCACTGCACGCACCAGCGGCTACAAACAGGTTGAGAGCTTCAAATGTAGGGCAGCTCAGGGGAAGGAGGAACCAAAAAAAAAAAAAAAAAAAAAAAAAAAAAAAAAAAAAAAAGGAAAAAAAAAAAAAAAAGAAAAGAAAAGAGGAAAGAAAGAAATAGATAGAAGACAGCAGGAGCGCTGTTTGTCTTGGCTGGCTAGCACTCAATCCCCACCTGCATTTGATTCTGTTCAATCTCTGGACTCCTCCCCTCACTTTGGAGTCATGGCAATACAGGAAGGCAGGAGGGGAAAGGAGACAGAACACTTTGTTCTAACAGCCAGACCACTGTTTAACTTCTTCAGCCAAAAAACAAATATGAATATGGAAAGATTTTATGGTGAGATACATCAACAGACTGAAGCAGTTCTAAAAATCCTTCTACATTTGCTCATTCATTTTCAACCTGCAGACTTTTCTTGTGATTAATTCCAGTGTTTGTTTTGTAGTAGTAGCAGTGCTAAGTATTTACTGAATGATGTGAACTGTCAGTTCTGCCATAGAGGGCTCTGTCTGCTGGGAGTATTTTATGGCCTTAATAATTTGCACTTATATCCAGCCCTTGTTGCTTTTTCAGTTTCATTATGGTTTGAAAATGAAACCCAGAAAATAACCCCTGTGTTTACTAGCAAAGAAGCCTGGGTGTTGACTAGTAGGAATACAGCAGCTGTGAGTATTTCAAAATGCACACAGCAAGAAAAAATTCTGTTGTTTTCCTATGCATGGTAAAACATACTTAGATGTTAACTTTAAGCGTAAACTTTATTGTTACTTCAAATGTACTTAAACTTTAAACTTAAACGATACTTCCCTATGCACGGTAACATTTAAATCACTCCTTTATTTACTTACAAAAATTCTTTTATGTCAGACTGCTTTTGCAGATATTCTCCCTCTAAATTCAGAGCATATTTTAGCAACCCAAATGCTGTGCACAGGCCTTAAGCATGCTGGACCTGGCAGTATGCCCTCAAAATTAGGCTGTGCTGGGCAGACAGAACAACAGGCATCTTCCTCCCTTGTGCCATAAGAGATCTCAGAAATAAAAGTTGTTTTTTTTTTTTCTTAATTGGAGATGCTTAACATAAAGAGACATCAGAAAGCAAACTGCTGATAGCACCTGATGGTGCTATGGCAAGCACTTCTTATGAGTCAGGAAGTCTGAGAAACTGACAATAACAGCTAAAGAATAAAAAGGTGCCTCTGCATCTATAGGCATCACATCAGTGAAATATCCTGATGTCTTCTAAAGCCTTAGGGATGACAAACCACACAGATAAAAAAATCACAGCCTTTTGGAAAGCTTGAGCAAAACTGAATTGGAAATGTAAAAAGCACTCTTTTCATTTTGTACAAGAGTCTGTCACTGTAAAACCATGACACTTAAAGCAATTCCTTAAAACTGTTGAAAGTGAATATCTAAACAGATATTCTACTACAACTTTTCAGCAATCCTCTGCATTATAATTATTAATTAAATTAATTGTTAAATAATGATGAAAGTGTTTTCATTATTTTATTCAGAACTGAGGAAGGGAATAGGGCTCTTTATTGGAAACTGCAATGTTAAATTCTAAACATTTGGACATGGGGAAACAACACTAAGGTAAGAGTTAAATGAAAGCAAAAATTTGGAATCAGAGGATGAGGCAGTAAGACCAATTCAATATCTTTCTCCTTCCCATCCCTCCTGCTTTAGCAGCATAGGTTGCAAACAGAGGGGTTAGAAATCACAGAAAACCACTCCTGGTCTCTGAGTCTCTCCTGGGTCTCACACGGAGTAAGTACTGCAGAATATCACTATACATACTGAATTGTTGTCCATAAAGTAACAACACCGGTAAGGTGGATTTCCACCCAAATACCATGGATTTTTTTTTTTTCCCCTATGTCATTTCAGTATTCTCCACCAAATCATCTTTCTGTAAGTGTCAACACAGATGTGTGCTTTGGAGCCAGTCATACTGATGCCTTTTATAGTCAGCGGAGAGAAACAGACAACTACATTTATTTTAGATGTCTGTTTTAGGGTGAGATGCATCATGCTCTAGATATGACTTTCCTCCTGCCCCACCCTCCAAAAAACAAAACAAAACAGAACATTGAGTCTAGACTGGTAAGATCAGAGATCAGCACTTAAGAGCAGAATGCCCAAGGAGACAAGATGAGTCACCTTCCCTCTGGCTTGAACCCATTGCCCTGCTGCAGTGAATGAGATTCTGCCACTGCCTTTGTTAGGAAACCAGTATCTCACTTATCATTGCTCTGTCTCCATTTCAGCCACCATAGCACATCACAGCCACCAAGCCATAAACCTTTGGAGGCTGTGCTTTTCCATTTGGGAAGATAAGCCTGTTGTCCTAACCTGGATGGGAGCAAGGATGAGCTGTGAGCAAGAATAACTTGCCTTGGCTATGGCAGTGGTTCCTATAGAGCTGGACCTCAAAGGGAGGCAACAACAGGGGGGTCACTGGCAAGGTTAAAACATCACAGCTCTCAAAAACAATAATCCAAACTTTTACATCTCTGCTGAAACTGAAGAAACTTACCGTGCTCACCCTTTTTCTTCCCTATTACAGGAACACTCACTGACACAACTTTCTAATATCTCCAAGAATCTGGCTTTTGGTAGTTCTTCAACTGGAGCAGATTAAAGGCAGCAGTGAAAGACACACATATGGACTTTCAAAGAACAGCCATTTTTGTGACAGCTTTCCAAAAAAACCATGAAGACAGATAATTTTTCTCCAATCAAAATATCTATTCTTATTCTCCCCAAAACTCATTATCAAAGCTTTTGTGAACGGGATTGAGCATAAGAAATTTTTCAGAAGACTGAAGTCTAAGGAAAAACTTAAGGAGAGTTACAAGAAGAAAAAGTGGCTTTCTAATGAAAAAAATTGACACAGTATTCAGGAAAGTTATGGGATCACAGTAATACACCACTTTCAGTCAATATCTCATTGCCTTTCACTCTGTTAATTATGCTTTAAATTGCCCTAGATGGTGCCAGAAGCAGTCACAGAAGTATAATAAAGGATGATAATAACACCAGTTTGGTTTTGTGGAGCCTCCAGAGCTGGGTGGCACGTAAATAAAAGCATTTGAAGTGCCAGAAGCCATTTTGTGGGTTGGTTTTGGATTAATTTACAATTTGGTTTGGCTTTCAAACAAATTTAAGTACCATTGGGGTAGGGTATGAGAACACAGAACCCTCTTATTTCTGTGAGGTGGGCAAGGCTTATGTTTCACCATCACTGATTTGTGGTTAGCCTCTTCTTTTGGCTATTAAATTTAATCAAGATTATAGAACTGCTGTTTGCTCAAGGCACTGCTAGAGTCAAAGATGCTCTGCAGATATACACATCTGGGCTTCTGCAGATGTGACTGCAAAATCAGGCCCAGAATTTGGATCACCTTTAAGTACAGAACAGAATATTGTGATATTTACTAAAATACACCTCAAGTAAGTGCTGACTGCCTTAACAAGGTGACCCAGGAGAAGTCATTCAAAATATCCTTTTAAGTCTGCCACAGCACAGCGGTTTCAGTGCACAGCTTTCTATCAAGAATTTGCAGGTAATGAAATCAGGGGGGAGTACTGACAGCTATATGACCATTTAAGCCGTATGCATTTATAAGAGGCTTAAATAATGAAAATTAAAATTAGAATGGTGTAACAGAGTTAAGTGCTTTTGACAATGTTTTAAATATGAATAAGATCCTTATGATTTATGAAATCCCTTAAGATGACTGGAGCATGAAAAGTGACATGATAATAACACGCCTGGTTCTAGGCTTTCTTTATGCTGGAAGCCATACTTGTAGGGGCACATACCAACTTTCTAAAAACATAACTAAGTCAGGCTACATAATTCTCAGAAGAAGAGAGGAGGTAGCTATTTTTAATGTACTTAGATCTGCTATGATTGTCTTTGTGGTGCATCTTCTTCCATCTTGTTACTTAAACTGAGGAGGACTCTAAGAGGTCTTTTAAGGCCAAGCACAAGGAGAAAAGTTTGGCAAGAACCTGGACCTTGAGGCTTTTTTTTGGTTTCAAAATACATGTGTAGAGATACCTGTGAGGGTGCATCATTTTTATCATTTAACACACGCACACAGACAACTTACTGAATGTTCATGGTGTCAAGTTTCTCGGACACCCTTTTCCTAAATATCCTAAGGACAACCACAGCACTGAAACCAAGTGTCAAAGAAGGATCACAGAATTTATTAAGGCAGAGAGAATGCATCCTGCAATAGGAAAACAGAAAAAGTTGACTTGTTCAGCCTCATAAAGGAAAGGCAAAGAAAAGGTATCATGGCCCTATGTAACTGTGACCATAGAGCATAAGATCAAATTGCAATAAACTGGTCATGACTAAATGTGGTTAAAGTTAGAAAAAGGTTTTTAGCTGTATGAAGAGTGAAATTCTGTAAGCTGCTTACACATGAGGCTCATGGTGACAAGTTGCCTAAATGGCTTTCAGATGGATTTTGAGGGGATTAGGGAAGGGAATGATTAATTTATAGAGAGAAATTCCCAGAAAGTGTGTTCTGGTGCAGATCTGTAGTGTATGAGTACATACAAGGCAGTATGAAAGGGGACTGTATCTCTGTTTGTAGTGCAGGTTTACCAAATTAACTTCAAGCTTTCGTGCCTTGTGAAGAATTAATCACCCTGCCGCCCTTGTTTCTGGTATTCTCCTCTCTCTGCTGAACTGGATACTGCAATAAGATGCAGACACACTTATGCTTCAAAGCATTACATTCCCTTCAGCATCTAGTTGGCACATCCCACTGGCACTGAATGGAACAGCACACGTTTTTCCTTCAGGTCATACTGGCAGGTACTTTACTGGGTTTCCCTATTTCCTCAGAAGCAATGGTTATTAGTCAGCTTTTTTTTTTTACACCTGGGACCTGTATTTTGCACACAATCTCGTTTTGCAGTACCCTTGATCTCTCCTGTTACACTCCTATGGCACATTATAGCATGACTTTTGACCTTCCACTATAAATAAGTATTTCTGAAGGCTAATAAGTAGTGTTTCATGTTCTGTGATTGCAGGAATGAAAGATTTGTGCATTCCTGAACTGGGCATCATGGTTGCAACTGTGGGAGATCACTCTCAAAGGCAGAAGGTGGTTCTTTCTAACCTGATGTTCCTGAATACAATTTACCATAAAAGACCCGCATGCTCATGAGCATGGGAACTGGAAACAAAGTCAACAGACAAGTTCTTTTGGGCTTCGGTATAATTTGGTAGTTGCATTTGAGAGAACAGCTGAAAACAGGTTTAGCATGGATTCATCTGAATTAAGTAGAACTTTCAGTTCCTTGCTCACTTTGGCCTCTTGGAGGGAAATTTTCACCCCAGACATTTCAAAGACTCAGTTAGGAAATGCATGTAAAGAGAGATAAAACATACTGATGAAGCTATCTGGCAGGCAAGAAATATAAGTGGAACAGTGATAGGAAATAGAAGAGGGAGAGAGAAATCTGGTTTGGGAGGAGAAGAAATGAAGTTGGAACTGCAGTACCCTGAGGAATGGAAAAACCAGGAGGGACCTGGCATTTTGTGACGTAACTAATACAAAAATACCCTTTCTGAATCTTCAAAGAAACAACGAGTTATATTCAGAGATATGCTCTGAAACAGGTATGTTCATTTTAGTGTTAAGAGAAAGCAACAGAGAGATTTTCCTACCACCAAGACATGAAAACCTACCCAAAGCAAAGATCAGAACTCAGAACCTTTTTCTCTCAATCCCATATTTACTCTGCTAGTGGACACTGTTTAATAAGAGCAGATGCACAGTAAATGCTAAAACCCACCTTTTATATATATATATATATTTTTTTTTTTTAAATTTTTTTTTAAGAGGCAAGACCCATGAACATCTGTATTCCAGGAAAGTACTGCTCTTGAACAATTTCTGCAGCACACATTTATGTTTCTTGGGATGAGAACTTGCTGACACTCTGGGTAGGCACCATGAGAGTTTTCCTCTCCATGACAGTGCACTGTCATTGCCATCAATAAAACACCCATGGAGCTGCCACAAATACAATGGTGCCTTCTGCCTCCAGAGCACCACCTTGCCATCCTTGTCTTTTTGGAGGGGAATTGGGTTGGGTGCAATGGTAAATCCTTTCTCTGTACTTCCCTTTCTAACTTAAAGCCCAGCCCAATTATCACCTAACTGCACCATGGAAGGAAATGGGTAGAATTTACTAATGGGGAAAGAAAAAAGAAATAAAAAACTTGCAGCTTCCTCAGGTATTAGGGTGGAAATGGAGTGGATGCTAACTTGGGTACAGCTCATTAATGACTGAATAAATGGCAGTAATGAGGCAGTCCCAAGGTTTATCAGATGACTGCATTCATTTGCTCTAAATATCATATTTAGTGATTTGTGCTGATTCGTCAGTTTGTGGGATTAGTTACAGTTCATTGTAAGTTCTAACTGTATTTCCATGTATTGTGTTAAGACCTGATTCAAGAGTAGTTTTATTTGATAAAAACCAGATGTTCTTAAAAGAGACTCTCTCCTTCACAGTACAAAACATTATTCTTAGCAATTGTATGTACCTTACAAAATTAATAAGCACAGCATCTCCCTGTGTGACATATGACATTATTATATTTTTCCCTGTTGAGGGACTTTTAAGCCGTTGGGGTCATGACCTCTGTGCCTTATGAGAAATGGAAAAGCACATGGTTCCAATTTTATCTTCAACCCTGCCCTGCTGCTGACATGTATGTTTACAATACGGTTCATCTGTTGACCCTTCACTCACATTTAAAATATTAGCTAACATTTTTTGGTCCCAATCTCAACGGTGCATGGCGATTAGCTTTTAAGACCAGTTGTTTTCTTTATTGCTTTTTGACATGCACATCTTATCCAAAAGCCCTTGACTGTTTTTCTAATTTGAAAACAGCACCAGCCACAAAACCAGCTCCGGTTTGTCTGGATGCTCCCGCTCTCGTTGTGACGCCGCGCACTTCAGATCTCTGAGTACACCATGTCGCCCCACTCGCAGAGGACATGGGAAACATCCTGCACTGGTCTGAGATACCCCTGAGGAGCTGCCTGGCTCTAACCCTGCTCTTGGCCACCCTTCAGTCCTGGCTGAGGCGGGTCAGGGTGAGCTCAGCCTGAACGCGTCTCCTGGGGGACACGCTCTATCCCCCAGGCTGCCCTGCACGAGACTCCCTGGAGACAGCAGCTGGATCATGCTACAGGCAAGTCAAGAAGAAAACTCTTCCAGAGAAACCAGCCCTCTTCCCAATCAGGGCCGGGTGCTGAAAGAACACACTTTCGCTTTTCAGCAGGGAGAGAAAGAAAGAAAGAGCAATCAGCTAAGACTGACTATTTGAAAGGGGAGTGCTAAAAACTGAGAAAGCTGCTTATTCTCCACTCTATTTTCCCTTATATCAAAAGGAAGGTAAAGGAGAAAGGAAATAAGTGGGGGAGGAGGCATCTCAATTTAATTTCTTTTTAACAAAGGGGAAAATTTGAACTGGAAAAATAAGAAGCATTTTCCTTCTAAGTTAAAATGACAGACAACTTAGAAAAATATATTTAGCACTTGTATTTCTTCAAACTTTTCCCTTTTTAAAAAAGAAAAATCACATTTTAAACAACAACACAAAATGTGCTCTGATAGCATGACTGTGAAAAGAAAAAAGAGCACCCTCATTATACAAAAGAAAATTACTTGTTTATTTTCACCATACTGTATTAAATGATACCTTATTAAGTGAGCTCATATAAATGGATTACTCAGTTCAAACTGCATAATAGGGCATCACATTCATCATTTGCACAATTCAAAATATTTTCATAATTCTGAAGCCTGGCACTCTCAGTTTCCCTACAATCCACTGTCCCAGTAGATATTTTCAATGTGCTTATTGATGTATTTGGCTTCCCATAAAAATTCTGTAAATAACTGTCAGGCTGAAACGTACTAAGCTTATTATGCTGTTAAAGAGACCTTCAGAAGTGTTAATGTTTTCTTTTCAGGGAGTGAGAGCATGGTCTCTTTTTCACTGGTTGTTACTGGAAGGTATTTCAGTGACAACCAGGCTGATTCAGGGTCACTGTTTCTTGGAAGAAGGGATATGGATATCACAGGCTCTGAAAACACCTATTTCCTTTGGGTTTCAACCATCATCTATGTCCTCAAAAACCTTCAGAAGTGCTGAATAATGACAGAGAGAAAAAAGCTTCTGACATCTGCAGGCTAGAGCCATTGCTTTGCAGTGTGGGAAGAGCTGTCAGAGAAAGCTGAAGTGAGATGCTGTCCTTCCCCTAACGAGCACAGAAGTACACCTTGACACCACAGAGACACTGCCGTGTACAGCTGTAAACTCATGATAACTGCAGAGGGATTTCCTATTCTCTGTGTTTGGGTAATCCCATGCACTCCCAGGTAATTTGGCTACACACAAACACAAATATCCACATGTATATTTGTTTAACAGCAAACTGATGTATTCCCAAGCTATCCTGTAAGAGTCCAGTCCATAAATAATCTTGTTAGAGTGTTGAAGTCTTTGATGTTCACAGGGAGTTGATACTAGCTGGAGAACCAGACCCTAAAATGGTCTTCATTCGTCACTCTCATAATTCCTTTAATCTTTCTTTTTTTTTTCCTGCTTTTTCTTTTCATTTTCCTTGATGGCTCCAGTTGCCAGAACAGCAGACACTGGCCAAGAGACTTGGCAACCCCATGTCTCAGGAGCTGATGCCAATGGCAGTTGGGGGAACAGCACTGGTGCTCAGCATAATTGGCTTTTTTTCTTCTGGGTAATGAAGACATCATACTGCTTCTGCCCTCCCATCTCTATAACCCTGGTCCGGGATGCGGAGTCTCTGGGAATGAAACATGGAGCCTCTCACTGCTGCATGAAATCAATCAAAGCCAGTGCCACCAGGGAAGCTGTTACTTGCCATGTTGGCAATTCACTAATCGCCTCCATTATCACTCCAGCAAGGCGGACAGATGGAGGCAGCACTCCTGAGTCATCTGCAAACTGTGGTCCATTTCCACATACAACCACTTCTAAAAGCTTCTAACATAGCCCATCTTCACTTATTTGCATCTTTGACTCATGCAGGATTTAAAACTGTATCATTAGCACATTAGATCTGTGCCAGTTAGGCACGACAAAGCTGCATTTTCCCCTTCAGCAGTTGTGTGCAGGTCAGATTTTGAAGGGGGAAAAAACCCCATAAATTCATGGTTTTGAATTCATAGTTCAAAATTATGCTGTAGTTTATTAATATGTAATTTTAGGAGGTTGGATTTCCTGCCTTCCACTCCACCAATATATATCAATGCAAGTAGAATACTTAAAACTTTCTTAATGCCTGCTTGCTCACAATTCCGGTAATCTTGCAACAATGAAGGGCAGAGATATTTGTTTCACAACACTATTAATAATGGTCAAATAATAAAAACATGGCCATGCAATTATTCTTTACATCCCTGAAAAAGGGCTCAGCAGCAGTAAAGCATAGTGATCAAACTGCAATGTCTTTCATATTGTACTTTTTTTTGTTATTTCTGACCTCACCGTGGAAATACTCATATTTCATCAATAAAGAAAAAGACAATAACTTTTTCCAATGTGACAACTTTTGCAAAATGACAATGAGTGACTTAGTACAAGAAAATCTACTATGTCTCAGCATCAGTTTTCTGCTATTTGCTTTCCACTCCACTCTCATAACCATAATTTAATGCTCCAGCATGTGCAAGAGCACTGAAATGTATTTGACTCTCCAAATAAATTAAATTGATTATTTCTGCTTCCTCGGACACATGTGGCATCATCACTTCAGCTCTTCTTCTGACCTGCTCCAGCTCACTCTTCTCCCTCTCCATGCCTGATTTTCAACTCATCTTCTGTCTAGGAAGGGAACCTCCCTTTACATTATTTTGTAGAAACTTAGTGGGAGGAGGACTGGGCCTTGACGTACTACCATAACTCAAATATTATGATTACTATTAATAACAACAAGAGCAACAAGAATAGGCATATATGTCACATTAATATTAGAAGTGCTGTGTTGACAGCTTCACTTATGCAGAGGTAAACACTGATGTTTAAAACCATAAAAAGCAAGGGGATGTCAAAGTGTACAGTGACTTAAAAGAAATTTTAACTGCTACAGCATTGTGGAAGACACAACAAGAAATGCTTCAGATACTACATTCGTACAGAATTATGCACACATATACTTCCTCCATTTTTGTGTGAATGATTTTCACACAAATCCTTTGCTGAAGTTCAGAAAGCCATTGAGTTTTCTGTTTACTCAGATAAAACAGTCACAACACAGCAACTCTGCTGAGGTTGACTTCAGCAGGGAAAGGAATTCTACAAAGTAAAAAAGCACTTTCAAATTCTAAGTGTAGCAGATGTTTTGGTCATTTCTAGCTGGCTGTGAAGTTAGAGCCTCAGAACTGTGGTTTCATATGTGGTTCAAGCATTGGCTGCATTTATGCTGGGAGAAAAAAAAGGATTGTTGCATGCAGGATCTGGCATGCATTGTTTAAAAAAACCCCAACAAAACAAAACCCCAAACCGTGTCTGTCTTCAATTATTTTCCATTACAGCATTGTCTGCATATAATTGCTCCATGTTTTCCATTAAGGAGTGCCAAATAAATGAGCATGTTAGACTATAAGATGTTCAAATTCCAGTGGTGATGCTGCCCTGTATCAGTAAATAAGAGGAAACACAATCTCCCTTGACCTGTGTGACATTTTCATACAATTAATCTGCGTTTTTCAAATGTCCAGCATTATTTACCATAACTTCCATCAAGAGCTGAGACTGGGACGCAGAGAAAATCCAGGCAATGCAAACTTACACTCTGCCTTCAAAGAGGTCTTAACTGAGGCTAAATGGTCAAATGCCTTGTAAAAAGACTGTTGCCAGAATATGCAAACAGGATTTTGGGGTTTGTCTTTTTGGTCTTGTTTCTGTTAAATGACAGAGATACACATCACGGAATATTTTTTGTAAGTGCTTGTCTGTAAGAAAAGCACTTTCACAGGTTTCCATAAAGACGAGGCCCCACATAGCAATTTTGTTGGTCCTCAAAATCATCCCTTTTACCATCAGTCTTTCTGCAAAAGGCTTTGTCTGCTTCCATATCCTGGCTTTGTGGATCAGATTCATTAGGCTGGAGCCAAGAGGAGCCCCCAGGAGTTGGCACCTGGGGATCCTGAGCAACCTCCCATCTGAGCAGGGCTTGGACATCCCTTCCCAGAAGCAGAAGGCATACAAGAGCAGGGCACACCAGGGAGCAGGTCGTGCCAAACAAGATGCAGGGTCATTTCTAAGGTGTAAGAATTCAGAAGGCACATTGTGATTTGCCAGCTGTTAATGTCATCCTGCACAGAGCTGGTCCTGGGCTCCGCTCAGCTACAGTGAAGGTTTGTCTTTTTGCATCAGTACTTATCAACACCTTTAATTATAAAAAAATAGTACAGGGCCCAGAATAATTCCATTGTACAGCAGGAGTTAATATACCTCGCCTATAGCACACACGTGGCTACTTCTGCCAAGGGCAAGTGGGCAAATTGGTCAGGTTTGGCAGTTCATAAATAAGCTGTAATTATCCACTGGAAAAAGCACAGTTACACCTTAACTACAGCACAGCATTACCATTCCCTTATTAGTCTGACCAAGCTATTGAGATAAATACACTAAACAGAATAAATCCATGATCTTCACATTGCTAAGGCTGTGCTACTGCCCCCTTTCCCTTTTCCTCATCAGTGCACTGCCCCCACCCCAGCAGTGCTAGCTGTAAACTTGAGACTGCACACTCTTGGGTATAGACAGCTGTGCTGCTAGAGAGGAAATCTGAGCACATGCACACTCCAAAATGAAACTCGAATAACAGCAGAGAAAACAAAACAAAGCTGCTTGTGTAAGAGAAGACAGAGTCACACTCTTTCACATTAATGAGGGAATGATGCCCAAGTGGAGTCTGACACTCCATCACAGAAACATCTGCAGAAGAAGTTTTGAAAAGGTCAAGAAGTTATTATTTGCAATGGAAAAACACTCAACTGCTATCTGAGCTATTCTTAATTGAACTTGACAGAAGACGTGTGCACTGACACTACGAGGATATTCAGAAACTAAAGCTGGATCAGCTTCCTAATGGAGCAAGAGAGAAATATATCAACTGTTAAAGAGGCTGAAATTTCATTGGAATGGTTGTTTAAAAAAAAACCCAAAAAAACCTGATGCAATGAGGAACAAAAGCAATTACACCACCCTTTGAACAGAATATATTTTAAGTACAGCTGCTAGTTCTTACTCATTTTGAGGGGTAAATCACTTATTTTGAGGGGACAAAACCAAAAATACAAAATAAATTGAGTTTTTAGCCTAGTTAATGATTGTTGCTGAATATTTGGCTAATGAAAGCCATTGATTTTTTTTTTTTGTTCAGACTATATCCAAAATAAATGATTAGTCTGAAGGCAAAAAGTCATTGTGCTGAGAGCAGTCTTTTTCTGTTACCAATACAACAGCTTTCTGTGCACTGTGGGCTTCTTCAGGCAGGGTAACTGCCTTCTATGCCTTTGAGTTACTCTTAATGGGCTCCTGATGCTGACTGGATCCGAAAAAAAAAGAAACTACACAGCCTCCCATCCTGCTCTCTTTTTTAAATTTATATCTATATATATGAAAATCTATTTGATTACAAGAATCTACTTCAAAAATATACTCACTCTGCAAAATGGAATCAAGTCCTATTCTCCTGCCCATTTCACATACAGCTTGCATCTAGTTAGCAGCTAATACCACCACATTCTTTAAATATTTTCCTTTCCAGAAAGAAGACATCTCCAGCATCAACTTTCTTTAGCCCATACCATAGTGAAGTGGCCTTTTCCAGAGCTTTTAATTCTACCTCAAATACTGTATTCGGTGAACAATCTTTCCCACCAGAGAGGAAAACTACTGGTACTGCTCAGCATGTTGGGATGCATGCCAAGTGCTTTGTAGCTGTGGATCTTTGGTGGTAGGTGCTTATACCTACATAGTCTTGTAATAATTTATTCTGAGAAAGGGTTAAGAGTAAATCCTTGGTCTAAGTGAAGTTAAAGGATTTTTTTTTTTCTTTAAGTTGATTTACTTACATTTGGATCTCCCAGTCACAAAATGGGAGTAACAGAAATCAAAGGGTGGAAATGTGACTGACATGTTTTACTGAACAGCAAAAGTAAATGAGTCCAACTGAGACACAGAAGTGGTTCCACAAGCAGCATTCCCTAACATATCTTAGCTCAAATCTGAACTTTAGAACATGGGATTGGAAAACAAGAAGTAAGGAACTATATAATCTATAGTGACCTAAAGAAGAATAAGAATAAAAGCTCCAAGTTTCCCACAGTAGGTGGGAAAGAAGGGAAGTAGAACATGTGCTTCCTTTTACCCCTAGCTCTACCAGTGCCTTTCCATGTCTTTTCTGCATGTAGGAACTGCATGTGTAACTGGGAAGTAGTAATTTTCTAGTGCATGCCTTTTCAGCAGCTGTTAGGACATCTGGATAGAAACCCATCTGGTGCTTAGCATAGCAAACACCACCATAAACTTTCAGAGTCCCCTTCCTTTTGATCAGTTACATGAATATGAAACAACAGCGAGGCTCAGAAGTAAGTTTTGCTTCCAGAATGGGAGGTGGGGAGCTGAAAGGTGAAAAGAAGGGAGATGAAAAGAAGGAAGATTTTTCATCATGGAGCTTTAGAAAAAGTCCTGACTCCCTTCATAGTCTCAGGGACAAACTTTTGACTCCCCAGAAACAGCAGCATCTCCAAAGAGCTGTAGAGAATTTGATTTCATCCCATCCCATCCCTTCCTGTGTATTTTTCCGTTAGGGTTTGTACAGAGCCTGCAGGATTAGAGAAGTGCCAGCTCTGAGTCTGTCAAGTTCTGGTTCAGTTTTTCAGTAGTTATATATATTGTGCTCTGTGTTGAATTAAAACAACAATAAAAGTCCTCTCACTTGTTACTGTATTTGTGTAACGTTCAAATTAGATGGGAAGAGTTGTTTGAGAGAAACGAATCCAATGCACATCCAAATGCACATCAGGTTTTAATACAGCAGCTATCTACTAACACACTACATGGCCAAGTGAGGAAATTCAGCCAGATCCGTGTTGCTCAATGTCCAAGACGGGTAGAAATGGTGCTTCTGACTTATCAACTCCCCCACTGCCCAAGACAACAAGAACCTATTAAAAAAAGTGTGAATCTCTTCTTGGTAGGATGATAGCTTAAAATGATTGTGTGCTTCAAACAATCATTTGCTGTCTTTTCATTCCCAATGGAAATAAATCCCTGGCACCTGAGAAGTGAAAGGTTGGGAGGTTGCTGGGCTACACAAGAGCTACAGATGTGTGTCACTAGAATAAGGATATTCCTGTTTCAGGTTCCTGACCTGTGAAAACCCATGGGTAGAAGATATCCAGAGGAGCTTTTAGGCTTCTTGAAATATTTTGGCTCTTCATTATCTGTGTATGTGTAGCTTGGCCTATATAATTTGGATGATGTGCAGAATTACCATGTAACTGGTTCCTGCAAGAGATGCTCCTAACACAGGATCTGTTAATCAATTTACTATTTTAACTTTAAAAAAGATTTGCTACTTTTTTTCCCAAGACCATTGTAATCGCCTCAAGTACACGCAAAGCATTTGCATTGCACTCACAGCAGTCAGGTATGCAGTGTTAAAAATGTATCCATCATATTTACATAATATCTATTACAACAGTTTTTGATGCTTCAGTTGGTACTAAATTACCTTTCATCTCTCATATCATTCATAAGGAAGTGGAATGGCAAATCTACCTTGAACTTAAAGACATGGATATGTGAGTTGCAAGGAAAAACAACCTCAAAAGGGAGTTCTTCCATGAAAATTGCTGCTCATTGGGCCAAAGGGCATGGCACTGGGTGGGTCCATTGCATCCCCTACCACGCACCAGCCTCTGGGAAAATGGAGAATGTTAAAGACTACACAGAGAGCAATAGGTGTGGGGACCTTAAAACACTGGGGTACACATTCAGGGAAAGCACCTGCCCAGTCAACACCAGGGGATCTGCCAGTTGGGCCGGCCATGCCCAATCCAATTTATTACATGCCAAAGAAAGGGATGAAGGCCCTATAGTGCATGGAAAAATATGCTGGGAGGACAGGCTGGGTTATTCCTGCCAGGCAAAGGCAAACCCATTCATGGGATGCACATCATGGGTGATGTGAGATGGTGAGGAAGTTAGATCTGTTCCTCCACGGAATTTGATTCTGGGTGAGAATAGCCAATGATCTGAATTGTAGGACACTAATTCTATATAATGCTACATGTAATCCCTACTACGTTTGCTATAGGTGGTATCAACAGCATTGCAATAACAATTGCTCAGATTAATGAAGAATGAAATGTGAAGAAACACTGGCAATAATAGAACCAGACAAGCACAATGGTGATGGAACCAGAACTGGCTGTGGCGTGCAATGATCCAATACCACAGATAATCTCTCCTGCCCTCTGGACTGCTATGACAGGTGGATCCCAAAAACATTGACTAAATAAACTCAATGGCAATTTTAAAGGATGGCCCTAGACAAAGGGAATGATGCCTGTGTGTGTATATATGAAGACAGGAAAGGATGTACTGGAAAGTGCAGGACCAGGGCATGACATAACTAGTGTAGAATAAGGAATAGGTGCTTGGCTGGTTTCACTTCAGACAGAGTTAATTTTTCTCCTAGTAGCTGCTATAGTGCTGTGTTTGGGATTTAGGAGGACAATAATGCGGACACACTAAGGCCTTAGTTGTTGCTAAGCAGTGTTTACAGTAAGTCAAACACTTTTCATCTCCCCACTCCACCAGAGAGTGGGCTGGGAGGCATAAGAAACTGGGAGAAGACACAGCCAGGAAGCAGACCCAACTGGCCAAAGGGATATTCCATACATAGAACGGCATGCCCAGTAAATAAAGTGGGGGAAGTTGGCTGGGAGGAGCCAGTCACTGCCTGGGAACTGGCTGGACAGCACTGGGCAGGTGGTGAGCAACTGCACTGTGCATCACTCCTCTCTTTCTCAGCTCATGGAGTTCACTGTTTTTTTCCTAATGCTCTCCCTCATCCCACTGGGACTGGGAAGTGAGTGAGTGAATAGAATTGAGGGGGGTGTGTTCAGAGTCCCACATAGCTGGTTGCTACAAGGGACGCTTCTGACACATCTGTTAATCCAGCTTTGAGTTTAGCTACGTTAAATAACTAGCTAACACTATTTTAACCTACAAAACATTTGCTGCTTTTTTCAAGAGCAATGTGGACTGCCTTGTGTACATAGACTGGATTTGCACTGCACTCACAGAAGTCAAGCATGAGATTAAAAAAAAAATCCTTTATATTTACATAATATTAACAGTTTTTGATGTTCATATTGGTACTAAATTACCTTTCATTAACAAGCTGTTCACTGCAAGCAGTAAAGAACAGAAATACTAATTGCACTGGGAAGTCACAAATTATTTGGGGAAAGTCCATAAAGTTTAAAACTGAAACTGAACTGCAGAAATTAGGAACATACATGAACTGAGCTTTGGTTCAACCAGAAGACTGATAAAGACTGAGGGGTGTTTGCATTGGCAACTAGGAATTGAGGATTTCTGTGGACTAGTACTCTTGTGAAGTTGGATCAGAACTTAAGTAAATTACTGACACACATAAATATATACACATGCATATACATATTCTGTTTAAACAGCAACATCTCCAACCTGAACAAGACTTTTGGCAGATCAACAGTGGGAGGGTTTTGTTTTTAGAAAGAGAGAATTAAAACAAGGGCTGCCCAGGACTACATTCTGCCCTGAAGCTCTGACTGAATTTATTTCTCATATTATGTAGTTTATCAGGATCTTATCCATGGAATAGTTTGCTAAATTAACAGCTCAAACAGAACAGATTGCATTAAATGTTGTGGGTCAGGGGAAAATTAATTTCCAAGTTTTAAACTCCCAAGCCCAAATCTTGCACTTACATTACTGTGGATTTACGCCAGTGTAAATGAGAGAAGAATTTGGCCCCTGACCTTCTCCAAGCAGGTCATTATAGTTGAAATAGTAACTGATCTTAGAAAAACATTTTTGCTGCGAGGTATTTATTTCTGTATAAAGGTTTATGGAACATCATATTCTTTGCCCTTTAAGACTGATACTCACATATGTAAACACCACTGGGCCATAGCTTAATCCAGCCTCTCTAAATCTGGCTAAAACAATGGAAATATCTTCTGAAACCATTGTGGGTTATATCCAATATAGTTAAAAACATCTGACTGCAACCGCAAATATGCTGGTATTTGGTTGTGCTATAAAAACATTTTTATGTCAAATACAACTGGGACTAATACAGTAAACTACAAGTATGGTTAACCCTTGGAATGAACCACATTTAGACACTTGAAAGTTAAGGTAGTCTGCACTGATTACATTTTCTTATGAAGAGCATAAAATGAACGTAGGGTATAAAAAACTAATTACTGGTATTAATAGAGGAATTGGCACTTACATAGCACCTTCCATGCTATACTATAAACGTACCAGCCAAAGTGATCAACTCCTGCAGCTACTTGCCCTCCTGAGTGCTCAAGACAAAACTGAGCCCAAATGCTGCTCGTTAGGTGAATAAACCTGTGCCCCCTTTCCCCTCCACGCCTACATGTGCTCAAGAGCACACCCACACACACACACCCACACACACACCCACACACGAGGAACCATTTCAACACTCACCAAGAGGGTTCCAATCAGCGCTAAGAAAAGCACCAAGAGGAGAGAAAGGGAAAGCTGATTTGGGTGGGGCTGCAAGGGGAGTGTTCAGCTGGCACAGAATAGTATTACAAAGAAAAGGCAGGTTGGATGTTTGGTTACTACGGGAAAACCAAAAAGCATTTAAATAGAAGTAATAGAGAATTTTTGCTGAGAAAAACGTTTTCCAAGTAAGTGATGTTCCAGGACAAGACAACAGTACTGAGAATAGTGCAGGGCCTTGGATTTGCTGCTTGGGCCCTTGTGACAGAGCTGTTCACTCCACCATCTGTTCAATACACAAATAATGGAATTGTTTGTGGTGCACGTGTAAAATGTATTTGTAAAATAATCTACATCTTTAAATAAAACTGCTATCTGAGAGTTAAACTCGTATAAACGTGTAATGCAAAATAACAAGAGATGCTCAGGAATCCACGTACCATTAACTAAAAGAACTTGAGAACTGCAAATTCTACATCTCATAAAAACCCTTTTGGACAGAGGTTGCTTGTTGCAGAACGCTGCAAATCAGGCCCTGGGAAAATGTACGAGCAATCCTCTCGTTAGAGCGCTTAGATGAGATAAGGCCTAAAGCAGGCCTCGATAGAACTTGCAAGTTGTGTCTGCAGAGAAAGAAAAGCAAGGGCACTGTGCCTCTGATAATCTTGTTTTTTATAAACACGAGGAAATACAGCTGGTGGGAAAAAAAGGGAGAACATTGGCAACTCAGATCACAGCTGGAAGGAGTGTGCAAATGTGCTCTGTCTGTTCGCACCAATGATATCGTGACATGTATGCAAGTTTGAGGAGAAGGGTATAAAAGAGTTATATATGGTTTCTGAATAAAGTTTGAAGCTTGCTTATCAATCACACTGGTTGGCTGTGAGTTTTCCTTCCTGCCTCGTCAGTTGCTAACAAATCTTGCTATGGTGATGAAGAAAATACTACCCCTAACAGCCCCCTCTGGTGATGCTGCTGGACTTGGAGCAAACTAGGCAGAAGGGAGCACTGGCCACTCCCCAGGGACATTTGCCTGTCAGTGCAGGCACCATGGCTCAAAGCCCTGATCTTTCTCCAGACCAGATTCTCTAATACTGGATTAAGCACAGCTTCCACGCTTGCACCATGTCACTGCTTTGGAAATCTATATTCATTCTGTATTATATTAATCAAATATTTATTATGTACAAGATGTTTGTTTCGTTCTCTGTGCCGTTCCTAATTCTTCTCTATATAGCATCTGGGGAATGAATGAAAGCTTTTATCTATAGGGACTCCACTTATCTCTTCCTTGAGTGGTAACAGCTAATTCAGTGCATGCCTTGTATATAGCAAGGTTTCTCTCTGTATGCACTGCTTCTCATTTATCGACACTGAATTTCATCTGCCATTCAGTGTCATGCACAGAACTAATTTTAAATGCCATTACCTAAAATACTCCTGGATCACTAGCAAATACTGTCATCTCACTGTTGTGCAGATCTGTCTGAATATGATGAAACTGTCCTGATGAATATGTTGAACAGCTCAAGCTCCACGCCAGATCCCTGTGGGAATATACCACTACCTTCCTAGCCACTTACAGCCATTGCTTCCCATCTTTCAAATCCCTGGGGGATCCATGAGCCTGTTCTGAGAGGGTTTATGAGTCCTTGAGCAGGGAACTTGTCAAGTTCCTCTGGCGTTCCCAGCGTTTCACGTCACTCTTGTCCATGTGAGTGGTGGCTCCTGTATGTCCAATAATTACACTATGCCCTGACTGGGAAGTCATTAAAATATTGTTTCCTACTATAATATAAATGTCAGTTTTACACTTCTAAAATAAATAAACAGGGCTGCTATGGATTCCAGCAGTAGTCATTTTACAGTTATGTGTAGAAACAGTGCAAATAAGATAACCTTCTCCAGCTGCTGGATAATCCAAACCTGCCTGAGTTCCCTTGACCTTCACTAGGAAGTTATTGTCAACTTATTTCAATTAATTTACAAATATTAGTGCCATCTGTTTTTGTAGGAAGCAGCCAGTGTTTTTTATTTGTACATTCACTACAAATTGCTTTATCCTCGCTGTCTAATTACTTGTATAATTTCAAATAGATCATATATATGTGGCTGAATACACTAAATACTTACAGCAGGTCATCCAAGCAGGCACACAAGCAGGTTCCTCACTTGACTGCTATCTCCATCCAGCCACGCACCAAGTCTCACTGACTTGCTCACACGTCTGCTTGTGAAGACTGTGGACAACATCCAAACTTGGACCTGATCCTACTCTATTCAGTTCGAGGGTAGTGTTTTCAGCAGTACTGTGGAAGTATTTATGTAGCACAGTGAACCTTGTCAGCTGCTCAGCTACAATCTCTCCTTTAAGAGTTAAGCCATGCCATTAACCTGTATGCTAATAATTAAAATGGACATATCTGAAAAGATTAAAAGCAAACACAGTTAATTGCTACTTAGCTTAGCTCAACATTCAGCTGTTTCCTTCCACAACAACATTGTGATCACATGGTGAACACTGAGCTCCTGTCTTAGATTGATGGTCAATATTCACCATAGCAAGATAACAAATAACATCCCTTAAGGTACCTCATAATTAAGCATCCTTTTTAAATGAGCTGTCAGCATTGTTAAACTTTCCAATTCTTTGATACCAGATTGGTAGATCCATATTTTCCAGGTGGAAAAAGTAGAACAGACCCAATGAAAAATGTTCTCTCATCAGTTCACGTTTCAGTTTATCAATAACTTCATTTTGTTAGTCAAGAATATGAACCGCTGGCTTAATTCACAATACTGAAGAGCCAAAGTTATCCTTTACAAAATGAACAACGAAGTTTCAGTAGCTTATTGCTTGCTGCATGTTTTGGTTTGAGTATTTAAACTTAGATTTATACATTACAGTATAGAAAAGCTTTGTGAATTAGGTAAGAAAGCATAATGTGTATTTTGCTTTTGGATATCAATGAAATAGAGAAGCAGCCCTAATCATGTAACTCCTCTGATCTTCATAATTGAGACCATCCCATTTGTACTGTATCTCATATGTAACCGATGAAAGAAAATGTGTGGGAGTAAATGTGTGGGAGTAAATGTGTGGGAAGTGAATTCATTTGTTTTTCAGAGCTACAACAGCAGCTGGTCAGCAGGTTCAGTCCAGTCCTCTCTAGTCAAAGTAGCTCAGGACCAGTCAGATCGAGATCTTTTATTAAGAGAGGTTTAGGAGGAAATGCAAATTATTATTCAAAACCAGACAGCTGGAGGGCAGGAAAAGTGGGGAGCAGCCATGAACCATTAAATATCTACTTGCTAGTCTGATTAGTTTACCAATGAGAAAAGATGGGACATGTTGTGTCTCTTTACCCACATATATTTTAGTAGAGTATTTCTATGTAACCTACTGTACCCTACTGTACCTATGTATGTTTTAAGAAAGGGACAAACTAAACCAAAATAAAATTCCTGCCAAGTTCTGATGAGAAGTCCTCCCCCTTTCCTGCTTCTCTTCCTTTCCTCGAATGGACACTGCCAGCAGGTTAGTGCTGAGCAACAGCTGAGAGGCGGACAAAGAAAGCGCAAAATGACCTCAGTGTGACAGCAGTCAGGCACTCAGACACAGGAGTGACCCCCACAGTAAATATCCTTCTGCTTCCAGAGATGAAATTAGGAGGATAAGCTAGCACAGCTGAGCCTCATGGAGGACAACACCACCTATCTCTGTAGCAATGGAAAGAGCCCAGCAAAAGCCCTTTCTGCACTCATCTGATTGCCAAATGCCTTAGCTGTGCACAAAGGGGGCACCTTTAATTTTTCCCCAGGCACAGGGTAGGAAGCCCACAGCCTTCTGCTGTACCTGAAGAGAACTTAAAAGCAGACCGTGATTTTCAAAGCTGAAGGTAATTTGTCCTGTATTATCTCTAGGCTGCCTTCTTGGAGAACACGTACAGAAAATAAACTGCACAGTGGAGGAATACCTTTCATGCCTTCCATACTGGAGCACACAAAGGCTCCAAAGATTTTATTAATTCAATTCATCCGCACTCTCAAACCTTTAGGCAGTGGGGAGTAAGCTATTTATTTTTTGGTTTCTTGTAAGGAATTCACACTAGACTTGCTGCTAAATCATTTTCCCTGTTCTACTAGTACAGGAAATTAACTATAAATGAACTATGAAAACAAATAATTCTGCTGCAATTTTCCACTGATATTACTTTACAGTTTTAGTACATTTAGGAAAAGCAATATAGATTCAAAAAAAGAGTTACAACTTATTTATATACTGATCCTTAAATTATGTCCTTTCCTCTTTTAACAGGCCCTACTTATAAGAGATTTCTTGGCTATTATGCAGAGGTATACTGAAGTGAAGCTGGAACCATCCTTATGACTACAGTGTCATAGCATGGTTTCACAGTTGACACTGAAGATAATTTAATTCTGAGACTACTATTTACTGAAATCTGTGGGGGAGGAGATAAAAGTCAGTTTCTTGCATTCTTTACTATAAATCAAACAGCTTCTGATGTTTATATAAATGGTGATATTGAGATATTCTGCGCTTTTTCAGTAGTTACTGATTTTTTTCCCTAACTTCCTCCCTGTGCAAACACTACTGCATTTCTTTAGAAAGATTAAGCACCAAGGATTTATGCCTTCATTAAGGTCCATATTTAGAAGAAATAAGAGATGGTGTGCTTTAAAAACGGACTACACAGTTTGTTCTGAAAATGATTTTGAAGTGACACACAGGGGTAATTGTGGAGAAGCTCTGCGTTTTGGGGGTGGATCTACTTCATACTGCTTGAAACTCCCTTGATAAAGTTTTACACCAACAGATTGTCAAATTATTTGACATCGAAAATCTGCTGAGAGACATTTATTGAAATACAGTAACTAAAAGTATGCATTCTGCAAGTTGGGGGTCTTTAATACGTATTTACAAGGCAAAGAAATTAGAAATTACAACGCTCTGAGCTAAACACAAACAGCAAAACTTCAATTTTGCCCCACTGTAATGTGTTTACTTTAAGAAATGTAAATCCTTTAGCAAATCAATGATGTGCATTCACATCAGGCTGGGTTCTGAAGTGCTAAGTGGGAGCTGGAGTGGGCAGCAAACTGAGTGTCTGACTTGATGGCAGGGCAGGTCTCCTGTGCTGCTAAAAGCAGGCAGTAAACATTTTGTTCTTCACAATTTACAGCAGAAGAGCTATGCAGAAATGAGTTTTTCCACTACACTACAGATTGCAGGCTACAGTCCTATCCATCAGTTTCAATGCAGTTTACCATTTAAATAGCTAAGGCCTAAAATCTACAGTAAGGATCTGGAGTTGAAGTCTTTATAGGCTGAGTCGGAGTAGAGTGTGCTCCTGATTTTTTTTTGTAGCAGTACAGTCGTAGGTATTAGAAGTAAAGAAATTGATTTTCTTTTGTCATGAAAAACATGTGAACCTACAAATTGAAATCTCAATTCAAAAGGGGTTTTCTGTGAGAAATTGTGAACCAGATGTTTTTGTATAATGTCCCAGCTTCACTGAATTCAGTGGCTAAAATATCAGTTCCTTCACTAGTGGCACCACTTCACTTTTTGTTCAAATTTCTTCCAAATTAACTTTTCCCTACAGAAAATTTTTTTAAAAAACTCTTTTCCCACGTCCTTTTATATTTTTAATTAGAAAAAAAAAAATCCTCCCTCTCCAGTAGGACTATTTTTTTTTGCCAGAAGCACTTTGGTCAGACCTACAAAGGAGGTGCCAGACAGAAGCCATGAACAGATGTCCTCTTAGGGACCCTGCTGTGAGTTGGAAGGGGTTACTGCTCTCAGCTGCTCAGCACCATTCCATGCTCTCCTCATTAAGGATCACCCCCACTGATGTGCTCATTGAACAGTTTGTAGGAACACTTCCTACATGGCGCAGTTTCAGGCTGAGCCTCTTATCTTGGTACAGACCAACGATGAGCAAAACAAATGGAGCTGATTTTTGCTTAAAGCAAAGGAGGGAGCTGCTGCACGAAGTGGTGTGAGCGGACAGAGAGGGCAGCAGCCTTTGGCAGGGGAAGTACAGCCAGGAGCTAAAGACTGGAACTTATTCTGGTGACATGGCTGGCTTTGGAGAAGTCTGTCCATGGCTCAAACTAGCAGTTCCTCCAGTATGTAATGGATGCAGAGTTACCCAGACATCAGAAGGAATCTGCTTCCAAGACATTCAACAAAAACAGCATTTGTCCCAGAAGTGGTATCACAGACAGTGAAAGCTTCTAGGAATTACAGAAAACAGCTACCCAAGCTGCAGTTCAATAAGAATCACAAGTAAATTAATGATAGTGTAACTTCCCTACAAAAACCACATTCTTGTAAATTCCTGAGCATCAGCATCCTCTGACTACTTTACAACTCTTTGGTGTATTTTGGCCTGTGAAATCTGCCTGATGTGCTGGAACCCAACTGCCCTCATCAGACAAGCAAACAAGCAAACCTCCTCAGCCATGCAATTCTTTCAGGAATTAAGAAACATTCATAGGGGTTCTCACATCTTCCTAATGACAACAAACAGTCAAGTTACCTTTGTTAAGCAAACCAATTTTCATTGCTTTCATTCAAACCGCCTTAAAATAGAATTCTTGCCTGCTTTATTTTGTCAGATGCAAAGAAAACTGAGAAACTGTATCCATTGTTCCTTAAAAGAGCTTATTAGTGAAACAAAGACCTTTTTTTTCCAGTGAGTGCTGTTTGTGCAGTTACTTCATGACATTTATTTGGATTCCGTCCCAGGGGAAAAAGGCCAAATTCAGTTTCAGCACTTGCCTACTACAGCATAAACAGTCATTAGTTAACAGATCTTTTTTGGCGGTCTTTATGTAGCCTCCAACATCAAAGCACGTGATATCCATGAAATAATCAAAGCAACATATGTACACTGAAGCACTGTATGTACATTATTTTTCAGTAGCCTAGCAATCCTCAGAAATTTGAAGAGGTTCTCCTAGGGCTTGAGCCAAAGCCGTTGGAAGCTGATGCTTTTTTTTCCCTTTGACTTCAATAGATGCCAAATCTGGTCGTCAGATAATCACTGCCATGTTAATGGCAAACTACTTTCCATTTTTATATTAATTTCCTGCTCAAGGAAGATACAGGACTGAAAGCACAGGAGAATGAAATAATTTGCCCCGTTTCTACACAGGGCAGAGAAAGCCTGGGTAACAGCAGCCAGATCCCCTCTTAGGGCTTCACTGATTCATCCTAACCATGGCATGGAAGAGTGACTGGATACTACCTTTGCCAAGCTTTCCCCCTTATGAAGGGAAGTACAAAAACCTGCAAAAATCATGGTGTTTTTTGTGCTGTGTCCACTAGAATTGGGAACAAGACCAATTTTTTTTTTCCCTCTAACACCAAGCTGCTGGCAGTAATTTCTCTTCTAGGGTGCAAGTTTTAAAGGAAATGCTGGTTATCTGAATACTGGCTGTCTCATACCTCACTTTGCCCCCCATTTTACTACATCCAGCCACATTACTGGTGCTGTCATTACTTTCATACTTTCAGGTCTGGTATAACATCACAGTTTTTTCTTTTGTCCAAGTCCTTCAAAGCTAAAAAACAAACAAAACAAAACAAACCCCCCAAAAAATCACCACCCCCCCCCCAAAAAAAAAAAAAACCAAAACCCAAAACAACAAAAAAAAAAACAACA
>VWZN01012743.1:275303-418362 GCA_013396955.1 Regulus satrapa | reverse complement strand
TAGCAGCAGAGTCCTTCTGCCCTTGCTCTGCATTTGGTCTTGGGCACTGCTGAGATCTGTCTTTTGAACAACAGAGAGGTGCATCTAAAAAGCAGCAGGCCAGCAGGTCAAGGGAGGTGATCCTGTCCCTCTGCTCTGCCCTGGTGAGGCCCCACCTGCAGTGCAGCTTCCAGCTCTGGGGTCCCCAGCACAGAAAGGACATGGACCTGTTGGAATGAGTCCACAGCAGGTCCACCAAGATGATCAGAGGGATGGAGCACCTCTCCTGTGATGAAAGGCTGAGAAAATTGGAATTGCTCAGCCTGGAGGAAAAAAGGCTTTCCTGGAAGAAAAAAAGAAAGGCCAAGCTTAGGTGACCTAATTGTGGCCTTCCAGAGTGTGAAGGGAGCCTACATAAAAGTCCTTTTAGAGAGGGACTATTTACAAGGACAGGTAGTGACAAGACAAGGGAGAATGGCTTCAAACTGAAAGAGGAGGTTTAGATCAGAGATTAGGGAGAAACCGTTTACTGTGAGACACTGGCACAGGTTGTCCAGAGAAGCTGTGGGTGCCCCACCCCTGGCAGTGTTTAAGGCCAAGTTGGATGGGGCTCTGAGCAACCTGGTCTAGTGGAAGATGTCCCTGCCCATGCCAGTGGGGTGGGAACTGGGTGATCTTAAGGTCTCTTTTAACCCAGGCCATTCTATAATTCTGTGATTCTTTGAAAAGTTCACTGTCAGAAATGGTTGTGAAAACACAGCCTGATTTGATTAAATGAAATCTATTTTCACCAGAGAAATGTTCAATGTGTACTGGCAAAGGTGCACAGCAGACAAGTTTTGTTGATGCTGAGAGAGGTGGTGGAGTTGGCTTGGGAGAAACAGAGATACTTCTGAAGAGTGAAACCTAAAACTAAAACCCATAACAAGAGACCGTAAGCAGTTTATTGTTAGCTGAGTGAAAACAGAATCCTGAAAAAGAGTGTGAGAGAGCAGGAGAGTTAGTGCATGGATAAAGGACTGCAACACGGTTTAAATTTTACAAGAAGCAACTGATGGAATAAAGACAGTATTCAAAAATATATAAAATCCATGAAGGTCAAATAGCAAAATATAATTAATTTTAAAATAAAATAAATTTGAGACATACTTGAAGGTTGAAAACTGAATTAATTTAGTGGAACTATTAAAGACAAGATCCAAATCCTATTGAAGTTGGTGGAAAGACAATCACTGACTCCTACAGTGTTGGAGCAGGACCAAAGAGAACAACAAAGAAATTTCCAGTGATGGAAAAAGTATCAAGAAAATCTCAGTGGTTTCTTCACATCTGTGTTTGATAACAAAGAACACTGGTGACATTCATAAAGGATGCATTTCTGGGTACTAATGAGGACAAAGTGAAGGAATCCGTGAAGTAACCAAGTACAGGAACAAAATCAAGATAGATAAGTAGTAATGGATCATATCCACAGATGAAGCACAGCATTTTTTGAGTTTACCTGTGCACTGGATAATTTTTCTTGCCACGCTGAGAAAAGTTTTAGAAATTGATACTCTAGAGCATTTTGAGTACATTGGACACCAAAGAATTGAATGTCAATTGCTAAAAATCAAATAGAAGGCTAACATTTTGAATGATTTTCTCTTTTTAAAGGACTTTTATGTCTTTTGGCCAAATATTAGTAAACGATATTGAAATTTTTGGCTATTTCTTTTAGAAAGACTCACTTCACAAAAAACAAGCCATGACATGATTTGCAATGAGACTTATAGTACTTAAACTGAAGCTTTGGAATCTCTCTTGTTTCTGGCTACTTTTATAAACAAACAAACCAAAAAAAAAAGCCATACCAACAATAAGCAAATAAAATATTTCGGAATACGAAATACCATGGGTATTTGACATAGAGCACGTTCACTGGATTAAAAATGTCATTATCAATAAGAGCTTAGGCATGTCTGAACAAAATACTCGGTATCTTTGTGTATGAACATGCCCCCTGGCAATCCATGGTTCCTTGTCTCAACACATCCTTAGGAATTGCAATGAATTGGAGGAGTATAATTTTCTAGGCTATCACCTTAATCATTCTTTCTTACATGCTGGGCTATTCCTTTGTTCCCACAGGACACTGCCACAGCTGAATGCAGGAGTCTGGACTGGTGAATATCTGGGGGTTAACTGCAAGCTGCTAAGGGTGTTTTGTACACTGCTTTGCTGCTAATCGTTTTTTACCTGCCATGCCTGTTGCAGCTGGAGAAGTTGGGGAAGACAGAATAGACACCAGAGAAGCTGCATATGTACTGCAGTGGAAGAAATAAAGTGGCATTTGCAAAGTCTGATGCTAAGGCTACTTAGGATAAAGCATTCAGTATGTTCTTGCTTTGGGTAAAGTAGATAAAACCAGATGATGCAGAGATAAAAACATGCAGAGCTACTCCATGAGCCCAAACTGGCTGCAATTCTTCCATCAGTCAGTCTCTGTGAAATCTGCTATAATCTCATGACCCAGCTGTGAACCATTCCCTTAAAAAGCAATTCCTCTGGGTATTGGGTTTCTGATTATCCAAGACAGCCAGATGCAAACAGAAGACCTGCAACACATTTCAGGTGCTATTGAAATGCAAATACATATAAGGAATATTCTTTCTACTTCCCCTGGAGACACATATTTCAAGCAGTTTTATTTATAATGTAAATTTATTATGGGAAAATATTGTGCTCTACAGTTAGAAAGAGCTAACTTACTGTTAAAGGTCTACAGACTTTATACTGATTTCTGCCTGCTAAGAACCAGGAAGACTTTAGACCTCTATAGTTGCACAGATAGAATTGCAAATGTGCCTGCAGTACAAGCTCCTACACTTCAGTCTGAGCTGCTTTAAATGTCCAAAAAGATGTAGCCTCTGGCTCTCCATCATTTCCTCTGGGAGACAAGTTCTATTATGTCACAACATTTCTCCCTGTTCTGTAATACATAGCCCCTACTGATATTTAATGATATAAACCACAACAGATGGCTGGCAGAGCATTGTGGTAAGTTAATAGCAACTCCTGTAGGCATTTAAAAGCTTGAAAAACCTTGGAAGAATCCTCTAGTGTGGATTGTAACTAAAAGAAAAGGGAACCACAGAGATAATTTTAGAGATATTTTTGTCCTACTTGAAAAGTAGGACCTGTCACTGGTACCAAAAAAACTAAGAAAGATTTTATTAATAAACTGAGAGTCAAAGAAAACCTCTCCCTACACATAAACATTTGGCTTGCTTTCACAAAACCAAATCCAACCTCTCTCCCTACAATATTTTGTAAATGCTGTTCTTTCAAGGAAAGGCAGGGTAGCAGATGAAGGTAGCTCATGGTGTCACATGTCCCGTCTGCAAATTCCTGAGGGAACCTCCCACTCTGGGATTCCAACAGGGAGCACCAGTCCAGTGGCCATTAGCAACTAGCTGACTGGGCAGATTTGGAAGGTGCCAGGTACAGGTGTGGGGCTGGATGCGTGACTGAAGAGCCACCTCACTCAATCTGACCTTGAGACAAGAGCTTCCAACTCTTTTCTTCTATAGAGGTGAAGTTCGATGTCTCTGAAATCCTTCTCTTGAACTCTGACATTAACCTCTGAAAGGTATTTTAGCATTCCACTCCCACCGACTGCAACAGCACTCAGACACCCCTCAGTACCTACCTGACATGAACGACACTACTTGCTCGAATAATTTAAAACCCAATGCCAAGCGCCACTTCTGCCTTTCTGTCTTCCCAGCCATTCCAAAACCCTGATATTTCACTTTCCTTCGACCACAGCTACCAAAAATCAAGCACAGCTTCTGCAAACCCCTTGCCTTTTGCCGCTTACGTTCCCTGGCTGTGAAGGAGGACAGTGATGTATGACGTGCTTTGGCTGACGATGCCCCGCCAACAACTGCCACTGCCCCAGCTCAGCCTGCTGCAGGGAATGCCACGGGATTTTCTGACATGGAAAACGAGCAGTGCCCCCGAGCTGCGCCCCGATCCCCAGCAGCGATGTTGGTGGAACTTGTAACTCCAAAGCTCAAGCAATGGGAGCTTGAGTTTTTGTCATAACTTGCATTGTATAACGGGGTCTGGAGAGCTGCTGATTTCTGAGCAAGAGGGTAGTAAATAGAATTCTACAGCTTAAGGGCCAGGGGACGATGACTTCTGCAAGATTTTAATGAATAGACCTTACAGCTCAGACTATAAATAAGTCACTTAGAGGACTGGTATGTACACACACTCATGTAACATTCCTATTGATTTTATTTCCTGCAATTTTGGCCTCTGGGTGAAATAACAGCTCCCAGTAATGGGGTGGGGACTGGGCTGGCTAAGCACCCCCTTCATAGTGGCAGCTCTCCTCCAGGCAGGCTTGGCATACTAAAAGGGATGGGCTAAACTCAAGCACACAGAAGTTTTTAAAACAAACCCCTCTTCAATACTTCAGTGCTTTCAAAATTTTACTGGGTTTATAGAAGGAAATATGAAATGCTTGTCTATATTTGGGTCACTTATACAGGGCTGCATTTACATTGTAAATCTGTCACCTCTCTTTTTTTTTTTTTACCCCTAGTCCTCTCCATTCAAGCCAGAGGCCTTTTGTATTTTCCTTCAAAGACTTAAAAACACTGTTTTGGTGTCTGGCAAAGCCTTCTGGCACTTCATCCTACCTTAGAGTTTTGGTAGGGGAAGCTGGAAGGATATCCAGGTAAAAAAGCATGAAAGTTCCCTTCTATAAAAATCTCATTCTGAAATCAAAATTTCAGAAAAGCAGCAAAATATGTATCATATGGCTTTAGATCTCAGGTCCACACCAAAGGCTGGAGGACCACTGGGTCTGAATCTTCTCCTTGGAGACTTTCCTTTCCCAAGTTGCCAACTGGGCTAGAAGAATGTTCCAGAGATGAGGGGCCTGGTGTTACTGTATACCTTGAGAGAGATTTACTCTTTTTTTGTATTTGCTGAACACAAAATCCAGGTCATGGAGGGATACCAAAATCAAATAGCAAACTGAGTTGGCAACAGAATCTAGAAACGACCACACCGGGGAAAAAATATGTGACTTTAACACACCAGTTGGTTTTATGACTCTTCTTGTTCCTGGGGACACCAGGGTACACACAAAATACTTGTTTTGGGAGCGATTTGAAACACAGATGGACCAGTAAATACATGGTACTTAATATAAAGTACATTACAGTGCTTTTTCAAAATATGCCTGAATTTTTATATGCTCAACTTTGAAATCTGTTTTAAGTAGTTGAATTAAACAGGAGTTTTGCCAATGACATCTGACTTACTAGGGCTTGACCAGAGCTTTGTCACACATTAATAAAGTCCAAGTTTCTAAAATATTGTTTTTTTGGTGCCTTTCAACATCCATGTGCCCTAAAGGAGTTCCCTTGTACTGTCCCTGTATTTCTTTTTGCCACTGACTTCTAATAATGTCCTGTTTTTCTAAAAATTTTTAGAGAATAAGTACTGAGTATCTCTGAATCTTCCCACGTCTTTGACTGACAAATCTATGGGGAAGTCTGAACCCAGCCAGGACTCCATGAGAGTTACACACCAGCTGGGAAGTTTCTTTGTGTCTTGCCATTGCCAAATGTAGGTGCAGTGCTACAAAATATTTAGTCTCTTTAATTTTTATGTTCATCTAATGGATGCCAGCACTCATTTACTCTTAATCTAAAAATAAAACTCATTCACACATGACAAAAGTATTCTTCACTATTATCATGATGCAAAATGCCTTTGCTTTCAGAAACTCTGAGCTGCTGATGAATGCAGTGGTGTAGTTTTAAAGCTAGCTTAAAAAGAACAAGGAGCAGCAAGCATTTAGCTTTACTTTAGTTTCAGCAAGGACAGTGTTTTCTTGGTTGCACAGACAGGCAAAATGAAGAAAAGGGAGGTCATCTTCCTAGAGAATCAAGACATACTTTGCACACTGCACAGCGGGGCTCTTCTATAAGAAGATAAGCAATAATGCTAAAAGTATAGAATAATGTTAATTTTTTCAATTTCAAACAAGAAAGTGAACTGTGTCAAGCAAGGATATGGGTGGAAAAAAATAATTTGTTATCAACAACATGCAAAAATCACTCAGGTAAATTAAAAATCTTCCAGAACTAAGGATTATTTTGGTCAGAGGAACTGTGAGCTGAGGCAGCCTGTCTGGAGCAAACTCAGCATCGCCACCTGAAGATAGATTTAACAGAAACACAACGTCTGCATGCGGTAGGTAGGGCCAGCCTTAGACTCTTGAGTGGTCTCTTTGATGTTACTAATTTTAAGCTGTATTTTAGAATTCAGAATAAAATGCTGGCCAGTTGGCTCTTTGATGAGGTATTATTCATAAGCAAATGGGGAGGTTACTGTGAGGATGTGCTGTGTGTGGCTGAGGTTAAACACACCAAAACAACTGTTCTGGTTTCTAATTTGAACAACACAGTAATTACTTCTCTCTGACCTACCTGGAAACCAAACAGAAGAGTTCATCCCTTCCTTTCATTGACCAGACAAGTTTAGTCACACATTTTACTTATCCTATCATCACCACCTAATTGCTTACAAATCTTCCAAATTAGCCTGATACTCTGACAGACTTAATATGGAAATGTTAATAAAAATACATTATAGAGTTGCTGTCTTCATCCAAACTAAACGAAACACAATCTCACTTTCGGGTCTTCATATTCCCTTAATGTTAAAGCAAAATTGCTTTTCAAAACAAGATTTTATTCAATTGGCTGCTCTATTTTTTGAGTGCAGGACGAGCAGGAACAATCCAGGAGGCAGGTTATCCCGCACTGAACAGGGAACCTGATCTAGGGGCTTGTAACTGTATGCTGCAGATAGGCAGGATGCCAAAGAAACTACGGGCTCTGCAATTCACTTATTCCAGAGCCCTGAATAATCACATTTTCTAAGGAAAGGCAAGACTAGTGAGTGACTAGCATGGAAGGCAAAGAGAGCAGAAATCAAAGAACCAAAGCATACCCTTGGGGGGTGAGAAGATCACAACAGGCCCTACCCATTCACTGAGCCTTGCTCATTCATTGGTGACATCTGGATCAGTCTACTACCTCTGGTCTTTGATCTTGCTGTTATGATGAATTCTGAGCCCGTTATTGTGAATGGCTTTGTGAATGATAGACACCTGTGGGCAACGCACTCACAAAAACCTATACTTGTTTTTGAGAATGCACTGCCTACAAGGACATGTAGGTTTTTGACCACTTTGCAGCACTTACTGCTAAAAGCAGAAAACATGTCAGCTTAATTCAGTTTCTAGCACGCACATTATTTGTCTGTTCCTGAAGTAAACAATACTGATGTCAAGGTATGCAACTCTGATGTCCCAAGCTTGGAGCTTGGAAAGTACTCAGATATACTGAAGAACCTCTTCTTGAGGTACTCTTCCCTCATAAAGCAGGTTGACATTTTTTCTAGCATTCCCATTCACTACTCTCTTCAAGTTTTAACTCTTCAATCAAGCAACGTCACTCCAGAAATTGAGCAGCAGACAGACCTGATGTACCACATGGGTTCCATGATGTTGGCTCTGGAACAATGCGACCCCTTCGAACTGCTGTTATCAGCAGCTGGGGCCAGAAAACAGAGTTCTCTGTTTCCAGCCTGGCCAGGCCAGCCCACAGTGGATGTGAGCCAGAGGCTCTCTGCTGAGAGCTAGGGGAAGGGTGAATGGCGTGGAGGCCAGTGCTTCATTTTTGAACTTTGAAGTGGCACTTCCAATACAAAGCACAGATCTCATCATAGACCCTGAGGTGGTTCTCAGATCCCTGTCTCTCATACACACTTTTGCTCTCAGAGGCCGTTAACAATCCAAGCTCTTTAGATTTCTTTAGAAATCCAGGCCCTAATGCACAGAATGACATTTATTGCCTGTTTCTGACTCTATTTTCTGCCATTGTACGGCTTGCTTCCAGCCTAGCAGTACCTGTGTTAAAATCCTGTCCAGCCTGGAATTCACACAGGCTCTGGTGAGCTCCCTATTGTGTGGATATTATCCAAAGGCCTTTCCATAAAAGACAATCACTGCAGTGTGTCTCACTGGTAAAAACACTGAACTGTGTATCATCTGACCAATTGGTGATGTGCATATCTGATTTTCCTGGCATTGAGTAAATTTAAGTATTCTGGGCAGAGCATCAACATTCTGGCAATTTTCTTATACTTTGGCTTTCTCAAGGACAAAAGTAGAAGAATATAGAAACTGTTTCATGGATAGAGTCACTTTGGATTCAATTCTGCAGGTCCAGATCATATTAGCGCAACTAACAAAACAGGAAACCTTTTCATATCAGTATTTCAGTACATGCTTTTCTTTTTGTAGTGTTATTTTCATCCTGTGTCAGACAAAAAATTTACTGCAGTTCTGAAATGCTGAAAATATTTTCAGAAGATGTGATTAAACAGGAAAAACCCCAAGCAAACAGAAAATAAAATCCATAGAAAGATAAATAAGACAGCATGCCTTGTGGTAGACTTGGCTGTGCTGGGTTAATGATTTGACTTGATGATCTTAAAGGTCTTTTCCAACCCTAAATGATCTTGTGGTTCTATGGAGCAAAAATCTTGTTTACCTAGACATGCAGAGCTGAAGCTTTACAAACTAAGGGGGATGTCTGCATCTTTTAATGCCTGTCTTATAAACATCCTTTTCCAATACTGTCAAAACACAAAACATACTCTAATTTTGAAACTAACTTGTCAGCGTTTGTGAGATGCTAAGCTAAAGAGAAAACTACAGAAGTTGTATGTGGCCACATACATAGATTTTGCGTATTCATGATGTTTTCTTTTGCTATGTTGACAACCTCAGTCCTTCACTCCTAGCAACCACAAGAGAGATACACCTGTAGCAACTCAGAGCCTGGAAATCAAGCCTTTAAAAATCAACTTCAATTAACATGCCTCCGTGTCACCTGATGTACCTTGGAGGTGAAAAAAGTGGATATGAAAGTGTGTTTGTTTTCTTTTGCCATGCCTTGCAATAAGAAATTTCATTCAATATTTATCTAAGGATTTCAGTAGTAAGTAGAGAGTTTGTGGCAATCCAGTGAATGTTTTCACAGCGCTGTTGTTACTGCAGTTGTAAAGTTTCACTTATGATTGAATGTTCAGGGCTGGTAAAACCCTGTGTCTCTTTACTGCTCACAGATGTGTCAGAAAAAAATTTACTAAATGCCTGTTTTTTATTACTGCTCTGCTGATCCTTTTTCTGTGGACATTCCAAAATGCAAGTAAAATCTGATGGTGAATGTATCTTCCAGATATTCACATTAAAGAGCATAATTCATGTAACATAAAACATACTACCATAACAGAGCTGTAAGATTTAAAAACAGATTTTTTTGGAAACAAGATCTAATTTCATCCTTCACAAATGTTCTCAATTCAATTACTGAAATAAATAAATAAATATGTATATAATTTAAAAAAATATTTACTTTATCAAAATACATGCAGGTAAATGCAGCTATGTGCAAATGGTATCCCTAAGTTCTGCCAGCTGGATGCAGATGTAGATACCTGAAGGAGTGTGCCACAGATTTTACATTGACATTGAAGTCTATTTTTGCATTTTGTTCTTTTATTTAATCTGAATCATCTACGTAGTAACTCCTGGTATTTCTCGGTATCACGGCTCAATCTCAGAATGCCTCGCACACCCAGCGTAAACAGTCCTTTGGTTGTACAAAGCTGCCAGGAATTCTCTGGAAGTCAAAAGGTCAAACACAGACTGGCTGTTCAAGGTCCTATTTTCATAAACATTGGTGACCAATGAATATTGTGAATTTCTTGTCCTCTTTCAGGCTGATAACGCACCTTTTTGGATAACATGTTTCAGAGCCTGCCATCCTGTCCTGAAGGATTCCAGAGCCTGCTCTACCACTGACACACACTGGGTCACATATGTTGGGATTTTTAATCCCATTACAACTTCTGAGGCCAACTGCACAGAACAGATATAACTGGATACAATGTTTTTTTTCTAGGCAAGAAAGAAAGGCACTTCCCTGATAATCAGAGAGAAGAAATGATTAGCACCTTGGAAGACCAAATTATTTAATGTACCATACTTATCTATTATAAATATATTGGTAGAAAAATGGTTTTAACAGTCAATAAAAGTCCTTGGGTTATTAATTTTTAATATAATTGAGATGATGTAACTGCACAAAAACCTGCAAAGTGTTTAATCTAATTAAGTAAATGTAAGAATGAAACAAAACAAAAAAGAGCTAGTACCTTCATTCAGACCAGAAAACACGTCAGATGTACCACAGAGCAATGTTACAACCCACATCTTGATTTTATAACTTGACTTTGCTTTTGTGAACGTACAACCAGTTATTTACATTACCAAAATGGATTTTCCTGTGATGTATGACTAATAAACACCGGCGCTCAAGCACCTGCAAAAGAAATGTTGCTGCTTTGTAGTCTCTGCCATGAACATTTCACCTTCTATCATCTGAAATGATCTCAAATTCTTCTCATCAAAGTATATGTTACTGAGGCAAGGAGCCTACTTTAGTACTTTAAACACATGTTGTAACATCCACTCCATTTAATCTTCCTGCCTTTTCCCTCTGAAAAGGATGTTGTCATGCATGAATATACTGTTCCTTTACGCAATTCCTGCCACAAAGCCAACCATGTCTTCCACACAAGCTTTTGCCTTTGTTGTGGTTCACTGTCTTTTAAAATCATCTTTTCAGCTGCACGGGAATTAGCCGTCATCCATCATGCTGCAAACCTAAATAACAGATTTAATGAAAACAAAATCTAATTTTATAGATTTTGCCCAGTGGAAACAAATCTGGTTTATGCCGGTGCTGTTGCTAACCAGATGACAATGCAAATTCTCAGTATCAGCTGAGATGCCAGAATGGGAGAGAAGCAGGATCTGCCTCCAACTCTCATGAAGACGTTCAGTGTTGGGATTATGGGAAGAAAGTAATTCCAGCTATACTGAGGTGAGCACCATTTTTATAGTGATAGCATAAGACAGAGCTGTCTTATAATTTTGAGCCTCTGTGATGCAGTACCTGCTTCTTTCAGAGTACACAGTCCTACAACAAAACCAGTTGTGAAATCCATCAACAGTTAGGAGATAACATCCACCATATACAAAAAAAGTGCTGCAGCAGTTCAGTATTAACTGGTTTTGACACAAATTACATGTGGCATGCACCATCTGGCTTCCAAAAAAAAGAGAAAAAAAGGCAGACAAAGCAAGGAATAAGCAGGGAGACCACTGCCTTTCGTGACTGAGTAGGATCAGAGAAAAGCAAGCTTAAGCAGCAGATATTTGCTGCAGGTAATGGTATCAAGGTATAAAAAATAGCAGCTGTCAGAGAGATCCTGAACTTATTTCAGAAGGCTCAGAAACAGAAGGACTTTAGCTAATTAAATATTCTATAAAGCCAAGAAAATGTAAAGGACAAACAATAAATCACACAGCTCCTTAGAAGTGACTGTGCTTTGAAAAAAAAAAACAAAAAACCCAAAAACCAAACCCAAAAAAACAAACCCAGTGATTTTTATGTAAGGAAAAATATTTCAAAGTGCGTATTCTGTGTAAAGCCATATGCAGAAAATGTTTCTGTGTCGTGTAAACTTCATAGAGTTCTTCTGTTCTCTGCTCTGTGCCTCTGGGACCCTGTCTGGCACCATTTGACCTCCAAGGAGCTTTAATGAAAAGCACATCAAGCCCAAGTGAGGGACTTTTTGATGTTAGCACTGCACATCACTAAAGAAACCAATACTTTTCAAGTGGTGTTGCACCTCCTCCAGTAAAAGCAGCTTGTCCTCAAGACAGAAGTGTAAGGGTTTGAAAATACAGCATCTAATTCTTGCAGCTCTCACACTTGCACAGAAATAGCCATGAGTCCACTATGACAATTCCCACGGAGAAAGAAACTGTCATTGCTTTTATCTTGGAGGCAAAATACACGCCAGCCCCGAACACGAAGTGCCACAGTGTCTTATCTGAATACAAACTCCTTTTTGAATGAGTAAAATACACACTAAAATAATGAGTCAAATGGACACTGTCAGGTTACTGTTTCTAGGATTGGCAGGGCATTACACACCTGGAGCAGCAGAGCTGTCCCTGGCAAAAGCAGTTCTGATGGTCAGCTCTCCCCATCATCTTGGAGAGATCATGCTCTTTAGCTGAAATATATTCGCCTTAATGCACCTGACCAACGAGCCCTACAGCACAAAAATTCATAGGGTCGACCTGATGGGCTGGGATAATGAAGATGTGCCTTCCTAACTGCCTTTGGATAAGGCAGCAGCTCATCTGCCCATGACAGCAGAGACTTAGCTGACCTCTGGATGCATTCTAAATGGCACTTGAGCAGCAGGCAGAGTTGCCTGTCAACAGAATTTAAGACCAATCCCTCAAATGAAATTTAAGTGTTTTAACAAAAATGTACTTTTACAGATACGAAATATGCATTGCAAAATGCGATTTCACTATTAGTTTTTACTGATGGGAAAAGGACCATGATAAAACTTCCCAGCACAAAATTTTTCAATAGCTTTAGAAAAAAATGTAAAAATAACTTAGAATCGGAAAAATGTACTCAGACATTTAAAATCAATGAACAGTTTCCCTCAGAGCTGAATACAACCACTAAAATTTACTGGGTTTTGTAGGTGCTACTGTCCTGAAGTGTAACACTGCCTAACTTGCAACTTGTGATCCTACTTCTGATCTCAGAAGCAAGGTCACGATCCTACAACCTTTATGTTAATTGCCAGTTTTTCTACACACTTTGATGTGAGCTGAAGTAGGGCTCAAAGCAATCATGGATATACTTAAGCTCCTTTAAATCAAAGTGACTACGAGAAGGGGAAGACGGCAGAAGCGGTGCCCTTGGAAACACCCTGTAAAAATGGAAATTCTCCCTTCCTGAAGCAACTCCCATTCTCTGAGTATCTGGAGATTTTGTCAGCAGTTAGTAAATTAGCTGTACATTTTCTCCCATCTTTCCCTTTTGACTCTTAAGACAGTTATAAAAGATCAGAGATTGAACTATGAAAATGTTCATGTAATACTATTCAGTGAAAAATACTGAGCATCATAGCTCCTACTCAGAATGTATTTAACAAAACTATTATTGATGAACAAGGAACTACTACATTTAGAAAAAAACCAAAATCCAACTCATTATCCAGAGAACAGATGGGAGAAATGCCAGATTACATACAAATAGACAGATCAGTGCTTTCATTGGAAAACTATAGAAAGAGATGTGATGGCTGGCTTACGAAGAAGTGACAGATATTGATATGGGAGAATTTGACATAATATGACAGATATTAATGGGAGAATTTCCCATTTTATAGCTGTAATTATTATTGCTCTTGATTTTCATTATTTCAAGCTTTTGTGGGTTATATCTTTAGGAAGAAGGAGCCTCATTTTCAGTAAAACAGGGATTGAAATTTAAATTAAAGACTTCCAGTGTTCAAACATACAGCTCACAACAATTTAGCTCATGGGGTTGCCCCCCTCTCCCCTCACTGTAAACTTACACTGATTGCACATAACCAAACAACTCTACAACATTTCCATGAATTTGATGCACCTTGGTTGGGAAAACCTCAAGGTCAAATACAGGCTGGGTGAAGCATGAATCAAGACAAGCTCCAGAGAAAAAGACTTGGGCTGTTAGTGGATGAAAAGCTCAGTGTGACCCAGCAGTGCATGCTTCCAGCCCAGAATGCCAACTATATCCTGGGCTGTATCAAAAAAATTGTGGCCAGCAAGTTGGGAGAAGTGATTCTGCCCCTCTTGTTCATTCTTCTGGGACCCCAAAGGGAGCTCTGGGGCCTCCAACACAAAAATGATGCGGACTTGCTGGAGCAGGTCCAGAGGGAAGCCACTGAGTTGATCAGAGGTCTGAAACATCTCCCCTGTGAAGACAGGTTGAGAGAGCTGGGGTTGTTCAGCCTAGAGAACAAAAGGCTCCAGGAAGACCTTACAGCACCATCCTGATGCCTAAAAGTCACCTTGCCCTAAAGCTTACACACCACTCCAAGAGAGTGAATTTCTTACTGTTGTAATGGATTTCTTTCTAAGTAGAACTTCACAATTATTTTCATTATGAGGAATCTTATCCTAAGTCTAAAATGTGACAAAACTTTTTCATTACATAGAATAAGAGAAAAATAACACATGGAGGTACCCTGCAGACACCTCAAAAGCACTTCCAGCTTTAATAATAACCCCATTCTCATCAATCTGTACTGCCATGTGAGATTTATCAGTGACTTCCTAAATCCTATACAACAGTGCTGATTTGTGAGTAAAGGACTGGAAGGAAATCTCATGAGTCCTGCATAAATGAATGGGACACAGGAGACTGCTGCTTTTCACCAGTCAACACTACAAGATGTAACTCATTGGCACATAAAGTGAAGTTGTTTAGCCCTGATTTCATTGCAGTGACCTGATCTTTGGGAATCTGAAGTTTTTGTCCTGGCAAATTGTCTGGTCCTTATCACCAGAGATAAGAAAGTTAAAAATTTCTAGACATACATGGATTTTAGGGCATGTGGTTAGGGGTCCTCTGCTTTCACACACTAAGCAGGATTTATACACACAGGGACAAAAGGCCATGGCAGTTGTGATTCCACTCTCTTTGTAAAAGCTGGAAGCTTTTTATAAACAATAAAGTCAGAATTGTTTTTAAAGTTAGAGAAAAAAAAGAAGAAACCTAACTACAAATGAGGACCTTTGTTCAACAAGCTACTCAGGCAGAACATAAATCTAAAACAACAGTACTTTCAACTGAAGTGGACAGTAATCATTTATACTTACACATGGCACATATTTAAGTACCTTGATGAACTGAAGCCAAGTGCGCAACATTAAATTTGGGAATAGTCTCTTTCAATCAATTTTTTAAAAAAAATGAACTAATACCCTTGAAATGTACTATACCCTAAATGTGCTACACCTTAAACTTAAATGTACTACAGCTGTTGGAGAAAGCAATCTGCTGCAGGGATGGTCATCAGAGTCTGGTGGGTTAAAGCAGTCTAAATAAACAAATGTGCAAGTGTTCACTTGTGCTTTAGCCAAACTTGTAAGCAAAAGCCAAGCAATTCTGTATTATGCTGATGTCCACTCTCTACCTTCGTAAAATTTTGCCATTCATGTATGTATTATTTTTTTTAATGTTTCAGGGAAGTATGCAGCTATTGGTGCTCAGTTCTTGGTGCTTTTCAGGGCCAGTTCCAGAAACTTACTGCCTTTTTCTTGAGCCTGCTTGTAGTCACCTTGAGATTAATGAGATTTACACACGAGAAGTTGGAGTGAAAACAATCTTGAAAACAGCTGACTGATTCTTAAGCACCACTGCATTGCACCATCCTCAGTTCCAGAGGGCTGGAATCAATGACACAGGGTCTATCTAGTTGAGGCCTGGCACTAGTGGTGTCCTCCAAGGTTCAATTCTGGGTCCAGTCTAGTTTAACTTATTCATCAATGATCTGGATGAAGGGACAGGTGACTGAGCCCTGAAACAAGCTGCCCAGAGAGATTGTAGATTTTCCCTCAGTGGAGACAGTCAAGAACTGTCTGGACACAATCCCGTGCCATGTGCTGTGGGACTGCCCTGCCTGAGCAGCGAGGTTTGCCCAGGTCACACACACTGTGCTGTGCTCCCTTCCAGCCTGACCCATTCTGGCATGCTATGAATACTGAGGAAAGAGCCTGGCACTTCTACTCGGCTGAGCTGTTGTAAAAGTACCCACAACAGTAGCTCATGGCAAAGCTCATTGCTTTTATCTCTTTTCTGTCCTGGCTTCCCCTTCGCTTTTTAATTTGCACTGTACCTTGCCCTCCTCTGCAGATGCTGTCTGGCTGATTGCAAGCAGGCACAGGGACCCTGGCAGAGACTCTGCTGTGCTTAGCACAGGGATATGCTGTCTGACACAGGCCAAGAGGACCAGGACAGATTCAAGGGACTCACACATGGATTTATTTATTTATTTTTCCAGTTCAAACCAAATTCACACTTACCTAGACATGTCCATGCACACACACACCCTTAGTAGAGAGCTATTTTTTCATTTCACCAGAACTTCCTAATTTTTGAGCTTTCCTGGAATTAGATCCCTATTTACCCAGTGCAGCAAATTGCTTGTTCACTGATAAATATTACTTCACCAATAGTGCATATATGGAACTATTTCTGATTCTATGGAAGCAAAAATTACTATGGAACTTAAAAGACAGATGAGAAAACTCACTTTCTGCACTCATAAAATGAAAGCCTTAAGAGGGCATTGCATTTCCTCATTCAAGTTAGCAACTGACATGCGTTTAATTGTAAAAGGTTTTATTATCATAATCAAAATGTATATTTAAAATTGCAAAATGGATCAGATGTTCTCTCACATAATAAGAAAGGTTGTAACAAATACATTAGGAGCTGTATAGTCTATCCCATGCTTCCTGTGAAATGACAACTCTTCAGTAGTTCTGCCAAAGCAAAACCCTTGGGTCTGATTTCCTTAATGCTGAATAACAAAGTTATTTTGAAACCTCAGACAAATTAATTGCCTTTTCTAAGAGCAATGTCAACAAAAAAATGAATTTCTTTCCAAAAAAAAAAAAAAAAAGAAAGAAAAGAAAAAAAAGACTCTTTAGGAAAAGCTCTAGCCCTCCATCTTCTGAAGCAGAAAACTTAATTCTGATAAGATTTTGGGCAAAGGATGTGATTTCTTTTATGTGAAAAATTTATGCTAATTATGTGAAATCCACAATATAACTGTCTGGGAAATGATAGGTTTTACCTTCCCAATACAGAAATGCCAGCAGCAAACATCCCTTAGCAGTCATTTAGCCCATGCTCCTAAGCAGCGAAACCCCAGGACTTTCACACTTTGTGTGATATTCAGGCCTGGTGGGGGTGATGCCAAGACTGAGATCAACACAAGTGAGTGCAGGAGTCTTTCCCCGCACTGCCAATTAATCCTGTCTGAGCCCAGAAAATGCAGAAAAAGCCCTCCCATTCAAATGTAAACAAGAGAAAAAAGAGAAAAAAGATGAGCACAAAGCACCTGGAAAACGTCATGGCTGAGGTGAGTTTGAGAACTGCATGACAGATCTCTGTAATTATGTTACTGCATTTTCCTTACCAAATCCTTTATATTGCATTTAATACATTTTGGGACCAGGAATAGTTCCACAGTATGAAAAAACTCAGCATTTTTTGAAATCCTATTAATGTCAAGCAAGTTATTCAAAACAAACCCTTAGAAAGGCAGAATGACAATCAATTAAGGATTTCCTTTATCCAAAAAAAGAATTTCATTAGTCACTCATATCGCATAAGAATTTCTTTAGGAAAAACAGAGAATCCTAAATCTAGGCATGTCTAAATATTAACTGCAATAGGCTTTGCAAAATTAAGAAGGAAATGTTTTTTCAACGGGTGGTATTAAATTATTTCCTTGAGAAGCCTATTAAGATCCTGGACAACATCATAGTAGGAAGTGACATAATGGAAGAAAAGGTCAGGCCTATGGAGCCTGCACGTGACAGGCTGTGGGACTTGTTCCCAAGGGAAGAATTTGGAGCTAAACATGGTATAGCCTGGCTATAGCCTGGCTATTCCCACACATCTCTGTCAGCAGCAGGAATGCCTCCCCAGTACTCTCCATCCCACTTGTGGTCATGTACTTTTATCTTTCCTGTTGGTCATCATTTATCCTTAACCTGGTTACTCCACACTGACTGCCTACATGATGCAATAAAATACCAATATAATAATAAAGAAGCTATGCGCTTTCACTTATTTTTATTTATGCAGTCACAAACTAGAAGAAAATATTAAGAGTCTGAATTGTGTGACTGATCCTGATCTCGACTGAACTTGAGCACAGTCCACACAGGCTGCCTTCTACAAATTGGTGTTACACAGTGTGAAGCTCAATATTGGCAAAACATTTCATTACCTTCCTGCCTCAGAACAGGAAAAAGAAAAGGTAGCTTTTTCTAGACAAATCAAAGACTGAGGGGCGTCCCAAAAAAAAAAAAATCAACTTCAAAAAACATTCAGATAAAGGCTAAAGGTACAAATCTCATGAGTTCTACATTTGTATAGTTTTTATCAGAATTTTTTCCCAAGAAGAGAACAGCAAAAAGAAACAGATCAAAGACAAATTACATATAAGCCAATGCAGGGCAGTGCTTCTTTAATTCCTGGGGGACAGAGGGAAAGCTAGAAAGAAGGTATCAAAAAATCAATATTTTAATGCAAATTCTGCTAAATTCACCTCAAAGGCCTTGTTTTCTTCAGTTTGGAAAAGTCATGTCTTTCAAGCATAGCAGAAGCTCTGTTCTGATGAAAAATAACAACTGTATTACAGTTATTGCATATGTGAATTCAGAGCTGCTTCTCTAATACCATTATATGTGCTTTATTGAGACAAGTTGTATCATTGCAGAAGCAGAATTCCTTGCCTCTTTTCCTGCCAGGGAACTCCTCCTAGAGCAAGGCATTTGCAACATAGGATCTGTATAATTAATTTCATTCATTTCCCAGGGCTGTTCTTACTAGAACAGTTTGGATATTTGTATGGACACTAAATTTGCAACCAGAGACGTAGGTAGATACATTACTGCTGAATAAACATCACTCAAGTGCAAAGAAAAACAGGATGAATTCTAGAACTGGGCCAGAATTCCCTGCTATAAATACGTATATTAAGTGTGTGTATATCTAAGAAACTGCTGACACAGCACTGTGGAAAGCACTGCTAGAGGGCTTTCTGCTGCTGCCAACAATGTCATCATAAATCAGAAGGATTCTCAGGAGCAGCTCTGTGGTTAACCTGCATGAGGATTCTGAACAACAGCCCATTGTTGCCAGAAAAGGACTCTTTGACACTGCTTGGCATCACCTCACACACTTAGTGAACCCAACTTTATACCTATTTCTTGTTTAGCTTAAGCAGAGAACAAAAAATGGTAATTACTATTCCATAAAAATCACAACAAAACAGGCACCAGTCAATATCAGGAAAACCCAGCGCTCTCTCCCTGATGCTGAGCACTTGTCCAGCCCATTTGTTTAAAGACAAATATTTGAACAGCTTTGTATCAGATGTACCTTTAGAAAACCAGAAACTGAGAGGGAAAAGAGCACAAGAAATGGAAAAGTTTCATTGCAAGAACAACCATCTATGGAGATCCCTGCAAAAATCCAGTTCACAATGGAGCCGCCTGTAACACAAGCAAAAGCAGAAAATTGCCAGGACCTCCCAGAGACACCAGGCAATTGCTGCTCCCCACTGCACATTGCAGCAGGATTTGGTTCACCCCACCTTCTCTGCAGAAGCTGCCTTGAGGATAAAGACTTTCCAGTTGCCTGGAAAGGGATGTTAGTGCTATGGTTCAAGGTGCCTAAGATTATGTGAAATTAACTCAAGCCTCAGCCTCGTGGTTTCACCAAAAACAAGGTCCCACAAATACTCCAGAAATACTGGGGCTTTCATATGTTTTCTAAATAAACCATCATTGTTTTGGTGACATTTCTGCTCAGATAGTTTTCTAATGTTTTTTCTAATGTTTCTCAAGATCACACTTTCTAATGTTTTAAAGCTACGTATCGAAAGTGGCAAAGTTTAGAATGCTGTGCTGAGGGAGTTAACTTGCTGGTATTCAAGGATGGACTTACACACATTGAGACAAATTGCAACCTTCCCTAAACCATGTGGAAAGATGGTCAAAATCAGATGCCTAACATTTTATTTTCTTCTTGATGGTATTTATTCTGTAAATGACGGCAAAAGAAAAGAATCAAATAGCATGCTACTGGAAAGGCAACAGCAACTGGAAACCAACAGATGAATGAGCAAAGCAAACAAGTGAGGCATTTCCTCACTAATTTGATGAAATCAGGAAACTGAGATTATAAAAAACACAGAATTTCACTACTGCATCTCTCATAATGCTGTCAAGTCTGATGTTACTTGAACTCAATATTTCTGTTTTTTGAAATATTGAACACAATATTTCAAAGAGTCTGTTTCCTTTCTTCCTGTGTTTTTGTTTTTGCCTTTTTTCTCCCTGCCTGAGAGCCCTAGCGTAATGTATGAATCTGATTTACTAATTTTATAGTGACACCTTGAGCATCAGGAAGAAGGGAACAAAGTGAATCCTCTGTTTGCAGGAATGGCTATTTAAGATCCCTAATCCTCAAACTCAGGGTGCATTGGTGCATTCACTCCCAGAGCAACCGTGCACCAAGATGCACTTTCATTCTGCATGAGATACATTCACCATGGGTATGCATGTGAACAGCCAAAGCACACTGGGCTGACTGGGAAGGAAATGAAGACATGAATAGCTTTCACCTCCTCTGATTTCCCAAGAGCCAGAGAACTTCATAAGGATTATCAGATTTGTAGGAATTTTTTTGCTGTTTAGTATTTTCTGAAGTTTTGTTTTGTTTTCTCAAGGCTGGTTATTTTGGCCCTCTGAGGGTTTTATGAATTTTGCCTGTTCAACACTGCCTTGAGACAACTCACTGCTGGGATCCTAAAGACCCCAAACTGATTTCATTGTTGAAAGAGCCATTCACCCTGCAGCCTTGATGTACCTTGCCTGGTTACCTTCTGACCGAGTACAGATCTCTCTTTATACAGGAAACTTGAGACTCCGTGGCCCTGTTCCAGGGGCTAAACAAAAAGAGGTTGTAAACTTTAACCAATCCGCCTCCCCACAACTAGCTAGAGAGACTAATTTTCTGAAATCAAATCCTCTTGCCTGTAAAGAAAACACTTTTGGAACCGCTTTGGGTCTACTGACTACCATGAACCAAAACCAAGCTATTGTCCTCTTCTTGCCTCTGGAAAGTAAGGATGACTTCAGAATGCTTTTGATAGAAGCAGTTAAACCTGAATGCTAAGGGAAAACATCAGCACCAGCAGTCATAGGAAAGAGACAAATCTAAGGTAAAAAGGAAGGAGAGAAAAAAATGGGTGTAACATACCATGGCAACATTCCTATGGTAGGAAAAAGCCCTTTCCTCAGAGCTGAGAAATAAAAAAATCACTGAGAAAATAGGGACACTTTTGATTACAGCAGTTTTTCAATACTGTGTTTAGGAGTAGTTGGTAACTGATACATAGGAAAGAGATAGGAATGGCCAAAAAAATCCATGTACAAAAGGTTCGCATTTGTAATACTGCAATACTACTGTGGATCTCTAGCAAAAAAAATTGCCAGTAACAGCTCCCTCATTCTCTTTTTTTACTTTGTATTCAGAAGCTGTTCTTCCTCAGCCTCATCCCTAATAGCATAGGTAGGAAGCATTTACCAATTTCATACAATGAATAGAAAACAGGAACAGAAAGATCCCTCCTGGTTACTTTGCAGTTGTAGTTGTATCTTCTGTTTGTACTTGAATGGAGCCCCATCCATGCTTATCCATTTCATGCTATTATCATGAGGTTAATTACACCATTATGCTAAATTACAGATTGTTTGAGAACCTTGTTGAACTCTACTCTTCCTGTTTTCATAGAGATTAGCAAGGGTAGGTTTAGCTTTTCAGGTGCTCAGTGTCCTCACCGTGAAAAGCAGCTGCCTCTTCAGCGCCGTACAGGCAACACGGCATCAAATTCCTTTTCAGAGCAGAGGTAGGGGCTGACTTTTCAGTGATGCCGAGCCCCCACAGTGTCTGCCACCACCTTTGAAAACCAGGCTGCTGGGACACGAGGTGGGGAGTAACACAACTAGATCTTCCCATTTTAGTTTACTTCCTTGAACAGCACGTAAAATGGAAATCAACATAGAATAAACTGTGACCGTTAGACAATTCTCTTAGACGAAATCAGCTCATCAGAGCACATGCATGGCTTTTCAGGTGTTCCATAGAAGGTTATAATTTATTTCTCACTATCCTGAGCAATCCAGTCACTTTAGAGTACTACAAGAGAACCAAAATCATGATTGAAAAAATCACTAACAAAACACCTGGACAGCCTTGCCAAAAAAGCTTCAAAACATTTCCCACAATCGTGGAGTTTCTTTTCCATTTTTTTCTTTCCCCAGTAACTTTCTTTGTTCTTAAACATCTACAGCCATTGGAAGGAATATTATCAATCTGAAAACAAAGAATGTGTTTGTTGTTGTGTTTTTCTTTTGAAAAAAAAAAAAAAATTCTTATATATTCAGTGGAGCTTTTTGATTCTCTGCCCAGATACCGACATTACAAAACATAAGACAAAATTATAGGTACACAGCGTGCCAAGAAAATCAACTCAGCGTGGCTTGCCCAGGCTCTTTGAAAGAAGGCATGCACACTGTGTCACTATTATGATTTAAAATAGCTGGGCCTCCAGAGCCAGCACACTACTGTAGCACAGCTCAAGGTGCCTGCAGATGCCTGTAGCAGCAAGCCAAGTGATTAGCTTCAGCACTGCCATGAAAGCACCACTTTGATTCCTGTTCAATGTGTATCTCGCAGCTTCATTTGAGTACAAAACAAACCTCTGAAGAAATGAAAGAAAGCTTGGGAGGGGGGAGGAAATAAACCAAGTCTTTTACACTAAACCTCATTATTATTTACTACGGAGTGCAAATTTCTCAGGTTCAATGGAGAAGGGGATTTTCTACAGCCAAGGAGAAGAAAATGGCGTTTCTCATTGTCAAAGGACTTCTGCTTCTTTTGGGTATAAAATGGCTCACAAAGCTTACAATTCCCAGAGCTCAATGTTTGCTAGAGGCAAGCAAGAGTCTGTACGTACATGCACATGCATCACCCTGCCAGAGAGAGCCCTCTCAAATGCTTTCCGTGTTACCTTCTCTCTTCTGCATCACTAAGAATCAAGAAAACGCCCAGGGATATTTTGGATGTGCTCTGACACTTCCCCAGATTTTTTTTTTTCAAACTGGAAAGGATTTCTTTCACTCGTTGGCATCAGTTGTTGTTTTTTTTTTCCAATGCCCTCCAGCTGCTCTGGTATCCAGGTTGGAATCAAGGTTCAAGCTCCTGCAAGTTCACAGATGTCACAGGGTCCAATACATATGTTCACCAGCACAATGAGGAGATACCCTCTGGCCCCAGCTCCCTCAGCCTCATGTGAGGCTGAAGGAGGGAAGTTCCCCATTCCATAAATTATTCCCTGGTAATTGCCAGCTCAGCTCAGCTAATACAATTTCATCCTTAATTAAACCTCTGATTAAACCAGTCTCTCACCTTCATACCTCCAATTTGTGTTAACTTTCTTAGATAATTTCAAAGAGGTATCTATCTGTCCCTTAAACTGATGCCTACCATATTCTTGCAGGAGCTTCCTTGATGCTTTGCTGACTAAAATATTGGTCCTGTTCCTAAATTTTTCCATACACGTCCTTAAAGGAAAGCATTTCTGAGTGTGACCAGTATGCACCCACTCCACAGGCATTCCTTAAGTTATTCAAAATACTCCCTTTTACTGTGAATTAAAAATAGACTTGAAGAATTTTTTACTAGAAGGAATCTCAGTTTAAAGTTAACCTGCCTGTCTTTTTCAAGGTTAGTAATAACTTCCTCCAGAAGAAACAGTGATCAAAACATCGCACAAAATGTTTGAAATAGTACTGCATATGGAGAGATTATATTCTTCTGAATTTCATTTAACAAAATTTATCTCTAATAACTCATCTTGGTAACCAGTTTCTTTCCCCCCCACCCCATTACAATCCCCATTACCCATCCCCACTACAATCATACTACAAAAATGAACGAATTCACATTTTTCTACAATGGTTTCTGAAGTTCTCTACTGTTTTTTTAAGAGTTCTCCTTGCTATCTACTAGTATTTTATCTAGCATAGAAAATACCTGTTTCATTACTGCTGTGTTTACATTGTTTTTATTTTATGTTTAAAAGCCCAGGAAACTATAATACACAAATCCTCTGCTCTGTTTCATTCTTTGTCATCAATAATACTCAAGATCCCAGCACCACTGGAAATCAGAACAGTCCCATCCACACACATGAAAAGGCTGGAGCTGAGATGTTTGAAGATGTCTTTTTAAGGTTACAACACAGGTCAAAGCCTGGGGGGAAACACAGGGCAGCTGGAGAGAAAAATTAACTTGAATTATTATCAAGTGAGAGCTGGATTAATTCCATTACATTATGATGATTACACACTGCAAAGAGGCCATAGATTCTAAAGACTTCAACTCCCTGAGTGCATCTCTGTGTCTCTGAAGACAGAACAATTCATTTTTCTTCAGTTTTTCTGCTGCACTTATGAAGTTAACTCTTATTTGTTTCACAGTTATTAATCAGCACAAGCCTCTCTCAGGAAGGGTGTGTGGAGCGTACAGATGAGGAACTTCACTGCATCCAATTCTATGTCAGTTGTTTTTAGGGCTTTGCTTCACAGTATAATTTACACTCCTCTGACATGTAGCTCTTTGAATAATATAAATGTAGCAGTCACTGCTAGATCTAATTGAATTTGCTTGTGTCCTAATTTATTATATCTTCAGATATCGCATTCAGAAATATGGACCTTCTAAAGGCTGCGGCTTTCCTACTCTTATCTCACAGCCCTTCCACTGGCAGTGGAAAAAAAGGAGCCATCAAAATCACTGAAGCACTGCACTTGGTCAGTTTTTATTAAAGCAGCCATCTCAGGACTGAATAAGGACAAAAACTAGAGAAAAAAAAGGAAATTATTTGTTTGGTCTTAGAAAACAAGACTATGCATCAGTCTGGGCTCTCTTCATTTACCAAAAATGACCAAAAAAATCCACTCAAAGCTACCAACAAAAGTAGTTCTCATTTTGTTTCAGGTCTGGTGTGATGCTCTTGAACAGACTTTTCACTGAAATTGTACAGCCAGTGCACAGAAAACAAAATGAAGGTGACCTTGTTTGCAGGAATCGCTGTCCTTTTCATTCTCAAATATAGCACCACTAACTGATAATCCTCCTCCTCCTCCCCTTTCTCTATTCAAAGGAAATTACTTCCCACTGACTTTTTTTTCTAGCTGCCATGAGATTCATAAATTCCTCTGCATAGAGATTCAGAAGGCTCAGATTCAAAACCAGCTTTGTCAACTGCTATCTTGGAGCAGCTTTTGAATGACCCATTCATTGTGAGCATTGTGTCAGCTACAATATTTGACTGTAGCAAATCAGCTACAGTCAAAACTGTGCTGCAAAGACAGCAGGACCAGTGCTGCCTCTGCTAAGTCCAGAAGCAGCTGGATGTTTACAGACCATCGTGCCCACACCAATAAGCCACACAGGGATGCAGGGCCAATGGGCCTGCAGGGCACTGTGTTATTCAAAACAGTATGAGGTCTGGGCTACAGCAGAAACTACAGCTCTTTTGCATGAGTGAAAAGGCACTGTGCTCCTCCCTACCCACTTCTGATACCAAAATTCTGCTGAGAAATCTGTGTGGGACTGGCTGGTTGATCTCAAAGCTTGGCCAAAGTTCCTTGGTGTAACACAGGGGAGCAAACACAGGGGAAGAGGATCTGTGATTATGGCTCAGCCACCCTCTTTTTGAGAAGAAACAAAACTTGCCCTTGACCATTATCCTTTCTAAGGTGATCTGCTGTAAAACTCCTCTGGTTGAAGCTCTCTAGGAACTTGGGACAGAAGCAGAATAAAGGCTTCCTTCAGTACCTCGACAACCACAGCATGCACTCACAGACACTGGTGGCACAACCGGAAAGTTCTCAGAAAACTTCAGCTATGATGAAGCAAGAAACCATCTCCATTCAAGCTGACATTCCAAATATATTTTACTCTTGGTGTTTTTGTTTTGATTGCCTCATTTGGCAGGATTATCCTACAGGATGGTCAAGCCAAGTCAGATATTTCTATTGCCAGCATTAACTGGAGTGGCAAAACTGATGCCCACACATCCTTCTACCCCGGGACAGATGAGCTATGACAACCAGAGACAAAGAGCTGTCCAAAGAATCTGCCCCAAGTGCAAGTGAACAGGAGGAAAATCATACACGAGTGGTGGCTGCATCATGAAATGATAAAGCAGAAAATGGATGGCCCAGGCAGGGCAAAGAGCCAGAGCACACTGGGATTGGCAGACATGCACAAACACAGACAGAGATGTAGATGTAACTCCCATTGTCAACATATATTTTTATAGGGATAATTTTAGAACACTTAAGGCTTTACACATTTTCAGTTTGAAACACAATCTATTTGTTCACTCTTTTTCTATGACTGGACAAAGGGCAGTATTTATTAGGTGAAGTATCTGACAAAGCCTTTAGTGCTGTTAATCACACCAGCGTCCTTGATATATTAAGGCTATTAGGACTTAAGTAGATAAAGATACACATGTTACTAAGTGAATCACCTTCTATCTGTCTAATGGAAACCAAGTGTTGATTTAAGTGGAGTCATCTGTTTTAAAAAAAGAGAGAGAAAGAAATTGAAATAAACCCAAGATTAACAGATGTCACAGAAGGGTCAATGGCGAGCAATGCTGGATCCAAGGCTTTTAAAAGAGAAACTCACATGAATATTTGAACTCACTTGAATATTGTTCTCTGCTTGACTGTGAAAATACAGCATTTAATCTAATTTGTATAGCTTTCAAAACGACATGTATAATTATCTATATGTATGACAGTTTCTGTGTCATTTAAGCATTTTCAGTCCTCTCCACCCCTAGGTTCCCAGGCTACAAAACTGTTAGTAGATTAATTTCTAGATGATTTAAAATGCACTGTCTAAAATAGTCCCAGTACATTTATATTGGCTGGGTTGGTGTGGTTTATGTGTTTATATATGCCGTTCTCAAGTACTGGATGGTTTTAGTATTAATGGAATATGATTATGTTGAACCCTGCACTGGCCAATGTAACTGTTCAAAACTAGAGAGGTGTTTAAACACAAAAATAAAAGGAATGCTGATTTGTGTTTAGAAGTCCCAGATATGGCTTAAGTTGAATTCCTGGCTGTGCCACAGATGCCACTGCGATTCCTCAAGCAAGTCACTTCCTGCACCTTAGCTGTAAAAGAGGGAAACAATATTTTTCTTTCTCCCTTCCCTTCTTTGTTTTGTGTGCTTAACCTGTCAGAGCAGGAGCTTTCATGCTATGACGGAAACAGCAAGGCCGCCGCAGAGGTCCATCCAAAGGGAGGCAGCTTATCAGATGGTTACACCCACGGCATAGGAGGTCAATCATACTGAGCCAGGTGGGGCTGCTGGATGGAACCACCAAGTGGAATATCACTTAGTCTGGGACAGAAAGAGAGCCTATGACATGGGCTCACAGCACTGTGCTAACTGCTGAAACAGTGGGATACTGAAAAAAAATGTAAATCGTTGGTGTAATCGTATTTGCCCTAGATTTTTAATAGATTCTTTAATCATGCAAATCTTAATTTTCTTGTTGAAAGGTGAATTGTAGTTCTGTGACAACCCCAGTGGGTAGGACGCAAGAAGAGAGGTGGATCTGAGGAAACTATATGTGCCATTTTGGCTGCCTGAGCTCTGGGAGTGGTAGGTATATTTTGAATCATGTGCTTGAATTCTACCTTCAGCGACTGCCTATTTTCCTTCTTATCTTCCCTCTGACTCCCCTAGCCCTAAGCAGAAGTCAGACAGCAAAGGCTTCTTCTCCTGTTTCTCTTCTTGGACCAGCTTTGGTTTGCAATTTTTAGCTGAGGGTGGGGAGGGGTGGGGGGAACAGGAGGAGCAGATAGGGTGTCAGAAGGTATGGACATTGTTTAAGAAAGGGAGTATACCTCCCTTTTCTCTGAATCGTTTCCAAGAGCTGAATAGATTCCAACCCTGAAAAGACTGCAGCTTGAATAGAGTCCTTTCAGCTCCATCCACTTTCCCTCCCTGATACTCAACTGCAAATGAAAATAAAGTATTTTCATTCCAGCAAGATGACTCGAAACACAGACTTTCGACAAGGAACAATTTCAACTTTGATGCATCTAATTTCTGTTAAGGCTCATCCTAGTGTATCAAACCAAAAATTTGCCATTTATTTTTGACTGTTTTTCACTCGCTCATCTAAAAAAAAAAGTAAAAAAAAGCAGAGATGATCTTATGGTCATTTCTTTTCCTTTAACCTATAAGAAAGACAAATAAAAGTTGTCTGTGTTGCATGCTGTGCACACGTGTTGTTCACTTAAATCCTTTTTCTCTGATCAGCTCTACAGGGTATTTAGTCCATATATATAACTGTTCCACATTCTCTCTCGGCATATGTACCATGCATTTCCATTCCACATCAAATGTAAACACTCTCTGCACTGGAATGATGGAGGCTGTGTTTCAAATCTTGTTTGGGTTTATCTTTGAATGCCAGACAAAATAGGCTTTATGTGGTTTGATAAAAGATCGAGTCATCCCCATTTGCAGACCTTACATCCACTTGCATACCTATTAAAATATAAACACCAGCAGATTCCCAAACCAGCAAGTAATCTGAAGACTGTATAAAAGATTATTAACTGGCAAGGCATTATTTAATTCCTCCAATTTCCCCCCCCAAAAATTCCTAGATTTTATAGGATATATTGCACATTAGCTAAAATTCCTCTGGGACTTCCACTCTTAATAAGCAAGCAGACATCTGTCTGGATCATGAGCCACTGCCAGTATTAAGAATTATATGTATATACATGTAGTACTTTGAATTTGTAAAGGTTTACACTCTGTCCTCAGCATTATGCTTCCCTGTCTGCATCCAGAAGTGCTAGAAATTTGCAGTAAAATCTATCAAAACTCACTTAAACAGGAATCAGTAGTAGTATTATCTTTAGGGGTATTGTTTTTGCCTTTTTACTGTTCATAAAATCCGTAGAGGAGTATCACAGACAACTCATGTAAACGAGTCACCAGAGTTTAATTAGCCATTGCTTTTGAGTACTAGCATAGCATCTTTGTGCTAGCTTGAACTACCTTCAGCCAGTCTTCTTGAGAATAAAGATCATATTTGGTATCACTTACCTTCATTTTTCAGTGCTGAGGAAGTATACATTCTCATTTCCAGCAAATAAGCTGATAAAGTGCAGTACACTCACTATCTGCAGCTCAACAATATGCTCAATAATAGATTTTAAAAAAAAATATAATCACATGTACTCTGATCCAAGAGCTGACACTAGAAACAGACCACAAAACACCACAAGTGCTTGTAACACTGCTCTGCAGGCTAGGTAATTAGGTAATAATACCTAAGGTGCTACACCTAGAAACTCTCCTACAGGTTATAGATAGCACTTAACACAGTTTATATTAAATAATTTCAAAAATTATGCAGAAACAGACTGTTTTTCATTTGTGCAGTGATAGGACCTAATGATCTTCAAAGAGATAAGATTGGTGCTAACAAATGGATGCAAGTGAAGGTCACTCCAAAGACCTTGAGGTCTTCAAGGTATGGCTCTGCCAGCCCTCCCATGGATGTTCTCCAGACAGGAAAAGGGTGCTGCTTACACAGCCTTTATAAACAGATCAGATTCAAGGCAAGGCACAGCAGTGTTCCCTGAGGCTGTGTGGGTGACCAAATCCAGCAGCAAGCAGCTGTGCATAAAGCCTAAGTAAGATAAAAAGGGTATCTTGAACAAATTACTCTGCCCCAGCCTTGTTTCTAGTGCAAGGCTTGTAGCAGAGTCTCAAAAAACCAAACAAAACAAAAAAAAAAACCCCACAAAAACCCGTAANTTTTTTTTTTTTTTTTAACCAACTCATCCCTGACTACTGTTTAAAGTACTTGCTAAACTGGAGTTTACATACAGACATCCTGTTTAATAATCCTCAAGTGAGTCTTTCTCCATGGCTTCATCTAATCTCTCTCTCAGTTTGTTTCTATTCTAGCTACTGAAGCTTCTGGCAGCAGTGAATCCAACAAGCAGTTATTTTTTGTTTTCATTTTTACTGTGTATGCCTGATAATTTTATTTTACTGTAGCTGGCAAGATGGGAAGTACAGGACACTGGACACAAACATCTGTAGTTTTTCATTGTTTATGTACTGAAATATTATCAGATTGGTAAGAGAAAAGCTATTAAAACTGTAAGGCTGCCTAATGACCCAGACTGTTGAAGGATGTGCTTAGTTGTAGTCCAATTTATAGAAAATGGGCATCCTCCATCACAAAGTTCAGCACGGAAATTGCTTCCGTATGCTTGTACTTCAGCATCTGGAAAAAGACTAAGGATTAAATTAATAGGGATACTTAATCTTCCATATGCCTCAATATTCCTCCACATCCCCCAGGTTATTACTTCTGCGTTACTGCAAGAACTACATGCAAGATGAGTAAGTGCTTAGTGGTGTTTGTTTTGATTTTTATTGATTTCATGTATCTTTCAAAATTTCCAGCCAAACCCACAGCTTTTAGTTCCATTTCTCAGTATCGGGAAGGTAAATCCTCACACACCTACTTCAGAAGCTGCCAATATTCAATACCTGAAATACCCAGTGCAAAGAGATTAATATTTCCATGGCAGACACTTTCTGAAGCCATCTCTCCATGTGATGGTTTTAACCTTGCTTTTCAGCACTGGCCAGAAAGTTGGATTGTTTGTCAGTCTTTTACCATCAATAACTATTCGATTAAATTTAATTAATTAATGTATATCCAATTTTAAAAATCAAAAATGTGCAACAAGGGCATCATCACTCAAGGGCATTTTTGAAGTTCACAGTAATTGCTCTGCTACCCTAGGAAGCATGGTAACTGCTCCCAAGCTACAGAATTACATTAAAAATAGAGGAAAAACCCACCAAGGTTTGATCCTGTGATAGATAAAGCAGAAGTTTCACATGAAATTGAAAAACTGGCCACACATGAAGAATTCTTTTAGGTGAACAAGCTGTCAACATGAAACCCGGTATTTGTGAACTCAGGATGATGTAGGTGGTATAATACTTTTCTAAGTAAAAAGGTTAAACTATCTAATGTATGCTCATTGGATTGTAAATATGGAACATCAAATAATGAGTCATAAGTAAGTACAGATCTATATTTTCATTTATGACAGAAATGCTGTCATGAAAGTAACATATTTCTTGTGCTGAGCAAAACTGCGTCACAACAACCAAAAGAAGTCCTATCAAAGGTGTACAACTTTATTACACCTTAATGCCTTTGCCTACCATGATAAGGGAAAACTAAAATGTTGGCTCTTTTGGCTCTTCAGGTCACAGGAATGACCTACCACCTTTAAATGGTCTCTGCAGCATGTCCTAAACTTTTCTGCATTGGATGGGCTGAGATACCATTGCTAGAAATGGCATGATTACAATTTGCCTTATGATACACTAAAGTAGCAGATTTATTCACATTAGAGTAAGATTCCTCTGCAATGTATAACTCAAATTCACACATTTTTAAGCAAATGAACAAATAAATCAGATATGAAACCTTTTGGCAATAGAAAGCTGTTAGTTGATTAGCAAGCAAGAGGGGAAAAGAGCAATAATTAAGTCAGAAACTTGACCTAGACTTATCAATGGTCATTCTGTTTCTTGGAGCTGTCTTCAGCATGATCCCAGCCAAGCTGGTTTCTAACACATGTATGGATAAAATCAATACTTTGGTGAAACAATTACAGAAAATTATTTAGCTAGAAGAAAATGTCATACCATGTACATGTACATGCTGTAAGATACAGTCTTCATCACTTTTTGAAAGCCACCTCAAACAAGCCTTTGCACTTATTTCTTTTTAGAAGTTACATAGTCAGCACTCTCTGTGAAAAATGCATCAAATATTTATCATATCATTACAATTTCACTGACCTCTATATGTTTATAAATCACAGATATGGTAGATGGAAGACAGGAAACCAAACGAGCATAACTAGAACTCAAAAGGCCTGTGAGAAGTACACTGCCTTCCAGCTTTGGTTTCCAAGATCAATTCAGATTTCCACTAACTCAAAAAGCAATGAAGCACCTATTTTAGATAGATATTTTAATGGGATCTGTTTTTAATTGATTTTTGCTATCTGCTTTCCAAGTAAATCTGAAAAAAAGGCAATGATGTCTATGTTGCTCTTTGGGTTAGTACTGGGTAGAATATAAGGGTTCACCTTCTCAGCTAGAAGCATGCAAAATGTGTATAATGCTGTATTGCAGAACTGTCAGATTCACATTAAATGGTGTCACATGTCTCACTACCACATATCTCCTGTACAAACAGAAATCTCCATTTAAATATCTACAATTCAAAATTTTGCAACAGATAACATAAATCCTGAATATAACTGAAAAAGACTGTTTTAAGATTTTCATTATGACCTTGGCAATTCTGATACAGATACAGGAACATTCCGAGCATATAAGAAGGGATGCCCAGGAAACTGCTTTGGATTGGTAGAAACATTGAAAGGCAAGCTTTCAATTGTTCAAAATCATTGCAGGAGATTAAGTTCTGTGTTTAAAACTTAACAGAAAGAGCATAATGTCTACTGCTCAGAATGGTTTTAAACTTTTCTTATAAATCTGGGTTGTGTTATTCTACTCTGGGAAGTCTATTCTCGGCAAGTATTCTACTCTGGGGTCCTGTAGGCAGGACCTATAGACATCTGGGGCAGTCTGCTTTATAGGGACAACAGGAAGAGTCCAGGGACTGGCCACTTTTAGCCTTCACTGCATATTCTAGATGATTTTGTGCAGTGCCCATATTTAAGACTGGATTTCCTTAGGGAAAGAGCAGCAAGCCTGGCTGATTACCTGAGAGGTTCAAACTGTGCCTGTTATAGCTAAATGGATGGCTGGCAAAAGGCTGAAAAAGAACAGATTAATGTGAAAATTAAAAAGCTAGCACTGAAGTCATTTATAGCCAAGCTAAAATTAGTGCAGTGAAAGGAAAATAGGAGCTGCAGGACACAGAATTTCCCAAGTGTGCTGTGGGCTTACTCCTGGCTGGAGCTGCTGGGCACACCCAGTATTAAGCCCCTGGCAGGCAGCGCTTGTGGCGTGAGGATGAAGAGTGCTGTGTGAGGAGGAAGGACACTGTGCACACACAGCTGGGCCCATCTGGAAAAACTGTTTTTGATTTTGAGCTTGGTAGCAGGCCAGCTGTGGCCAGGTTCCTTGAGGGTAGGCTGAATAGTCACTCACAGATGTTTCAAGGATGAAAAGAGAAGGCTGGTTACTGCAAATAAATTGATTTGCTGCTGTAATCCTGCTCAACAACATTCCCTGAGGTACCTACAGGCACGCTCTTGGATCATTGGCACTTGGCAGGGTGTGTGAGCCCCGCCTGGGCGCTGCACTCTTGCTGTTACATTCCCACTGGACTGCAGCTGCTTGGGCTGTGGGCAGCCCCCTGCACCCTGCACGGCAAGACACCTTTAGGAGAGCACAGCATTTGATACCCTCAGCTTTGTCAGCAACAGAGAACAATGGCAAAGCCAAAATCTGCCGTGATTACATGCTGGGTTTCTTTTTAAGAAGGCCCATCAGGCTGTGCAACCTCCAGTCATATTCACAAGACCACCTTTTCAAAGGCTGTGCCAAAATTGCATCATGCAGAGGGAAGGAAGCTTCAGGAAGCTTCTTGCAAGTGCGATTTATCCCTCTGGCTTTTGTACATTAGGAAAAAATCCTTAGGTTCAGGATCACAAACTGCGTATATCACGAGGTCAAAGTTTCTCTCAAGTGCACAAGATGAACAGACTACAGGACTTGCCCTTAAATGAGCACATTCCTAAATTTACAGAAGAAAACACAACATTTTGTTGATGTCAATACTTGAAAATTCAGGGGTTTGCTGTAAAGGATCATAGTTCCTGTCAATACACTGCTGTTTAAACTTTTTATTTTAAAATCTCCCTTTCAGGTGCCATCCCCTCTGTACTGCTGGCTGTACATATCCCTCCTCTGACTTACAGGGGATTTTTCATATGCACAAGAGGTGTTTAGCCTGCAGCACTGAAAATAGCTCCTCCTGAAGTCCAAGACTGAAAACTAATTCACAAACCAAATGGGATGAAACTGTTTAAAATATTTTGCCACCTTAAAAACCACCTGATATCCTTAATATAGTGTTCAGCTCAGGAAGGATTTAACTGTATGTTGAAAGTGCACTAAGCACCATTTACTTTATGGGAAAGAGAGGGCAAATCTCTGAGAGAAGAAATACCAAAAAATTAGCTTTGGCCACCATCTACAGCTGGAGCAAAAATGTGACTTTAGCATTGCCAGTGTGTTTTTATGCTAACCACTGTTTGCTGAGTCCAACTGAAATTCCCTATTTTTAGCCTTTCAGCTACTTTCAGATAAAATTCCTGCAGATAGGACTAGCTGTATAGGGCAGATAACATACAACTCTGAAACCACAGATGACCTCATGCAACTGCAAAGAAAGAAGGGTCTGTTACTTAAAACAAGGCTAAAATTTAACTCAGCTATACTAAAATTATACAGGGAGTGTTTTACAGTCCCATTACAAGACATAAAAACCCAGTCACTATAAATTCACGGTGTACTTATTTGTAAGGATGTAAAAAAGAGTAATTAATAACCCCCAAACAGCTTATCTCTGAGCCAGTACAACACCCAGGCTTTCCCAGGCTCACTGGAGATTTTACAAATAGCACTGAGAAGCTGCTTTAGCTGCAATTTGAGAATTATTTGTCCACACTGAAAAGTCATTGCTCTTTGTCACAAGTCACAAGACATTTCTTAGTGTTCCACACTTTTAGTTGACATTATAGAGAGAAAATAAATAAACGTAATCCAAACTTTCTGGAAAGGGCTTCCATGTGTATGAACACATATTAACCACAGATGTGAGGGAGCACTGCACAGTGATTCTTTTTTGTGCTAAATGCACTCTACCTTCCTCTCTTCTACTTTACTCTTCCTGTGTGTCCCCCCATACACTAAAAGAAACCTGTTTCCTTTAAAATACCATCTTTTTCCAGGAAAGTGAAATGCAGTCCTATCATTCAAGTTTATTAAAATAATTCAGGAGAAACGTGTAAGGAATGGGCATTCCACAAGTGAATGAATGCAGATCAGGTTTGTAGTCCTTGGGATGTATTCCTCACACCTCTTTTAGTTTGCAGAATATTTACTCGATATTTCTTCAGAACAAAACCTTCATGAGGTAATCATGTATTTCCAGAAGTAGAATAAACACTCTGAAAGTTCTTTTCCTCAGGGAATGTTTCATTCTTAGTAACTACTGAACAGGTCAGATACATGAGTGAAAAGCAAAGAAATGCTTTCACTCCCTCACCAAATCACTCTAAAAGATCAGCCAATGATTCAAAGGATTCTTAACTCTTCCTTTCTTTCCTAAATACGAGCATAGGCAAACCTCTGGTTTTTTAACAATGACACAACCTCTACCTGTCATCTATTTTCTCAAGCACAACCAGCACTGAAATAAAGGTTTACAAAGCCCTTAACCGTTAATTTGTGATTATAGAACAAGTCTGATTTTTTTTGATTCACGTCACTTGGAAGGAGAAACTCCACTTATCATAAGGAATGAAAACCAGGACGGAACAAGGTTTGCTATTTTCCTTTCTAAGGAATTGTAGGTGGACTTATGTAAACAACACAGCAAAGATCAAAGGCAAATCTTAGGGACCATAATATACTGAGTTATTAAAGGAACAGAGCCTTTTATCTCTTGTGGAGGAAGGAAGTAAAGCATTGAGACATAAGTAATGTATGCAATTAAAAATAAAAAAACCCAAGCGAGTCCCAAAAGGGACTGAAATAAATTAAAGTCTGTTTTTTTTATTATTCTGTTAAAATGACTAGAACTAAAAATGCAATCTGTGACAAAAATTAGACTCCATCACCTGGAAAAGCCAGGCATTCAACTCTATTTTAAGTTGAATTTTCCTTCACATCCTATGAAACAAGCACTGTTCGATCACAAACCATGTCCTCATTCACCGCCAGTTCAACTGAGGCTTACCTTGTCCTCCACTCTGTTCAGCCTGGCACCAACAGTGTTATTTCCTCGATCTTTGCTTTTCTCTGTGGAACAAGAAACATTCTCAAATTAATATATGGGGGTATAACAAAATAGCAGCAAACCACAACAGGGTGTGTTTAACTAGCCCACCAACACCGTGTAACTGAACACCCTTAGCAGGCTGATAGATCCATTCCTTAAAAGCAGTTTTCTGTTTCTTTTTATAGCATTGGCCCACGCCAGGGCTTTTAATAGTCCTGAGTTTAAGGCATATTTAATCTTAGTTTTATGCTTTAACCACTGAGAGCAAAAATGTTCCCCATTTAGTTAATGTTTTAATTACCACTTAAAAACAATCTGCCACTATGCAAAGAACTCTGCAGCCAACTTGAATAACACATTTGGTAACATTTTATCTTTCTTTCCACACCATAAACTACATAGAAAGATGAGTTTTCGTATGACATAAACAGAGTGTTTTCATTAGCCAGGCTTGTCACAAACAAACGTAATCCCTTGTGCTCCGTTTCCAGAATCTTTTCAAAGCTATCAAAGATCTATGTGAATATTACAAATTTCACAGAAACTCTGTAATCTTAGCCATCAATTTATAAGAACAACCCTAATTTAAAAGTGTTGATGACGAAATATTATTGTCAATGCTTAATCTTCAGAGCATAACCACTTGGCATAGTTAAAAAATTTGGCAATAAAATGAAAAGCAAGTATTTTCCATTAATTATATGTTAATCAGATTAATTTTTAGACATATCATTTGTGTTGACTTACCTGAGACAGAGATAAAAAGAGATGGCTTTCCTATGGACTGGTCCAACCTATGAAAAAAAAAGAAACATTTTTGTTTTTTATCAGTCTGAACCAGCATCTTCACTCTCTCTAGCTGGAGCAGGGAGGTCTCTTCACAAACAAGTAAAGTGAAGTTCAAATAATTCTCGTTTGTTCTGTGAGTGAAGCAGTTGCTTTATGCTTAGTGTAGCTTGAAATGAAAAATACAGTAGCAAAGTTGGATTTGATTTACATTACTCTACAACTTCTTTAGCCACTGTAAAATTTTACCATGTCCATTACTTTCCCACGTGCCCAGCACTGGTTTGTCTTTTCCTTGTTCTTCTGCAGCTTTCTTGTTGTTGCATCTGTCATCTCTTAGTTGGCTCTTACAGGCAATTCAGCACAACTGAAATTACATTCCAATTGCAATTGGGCTCTGTCACCAGAGCAGGTGACAATATTGCACTCTCCAGGTGTAAAACAGCCCCTGTCATAGAAGGATTGAAGTCTATAGTCACAGCTGGCAGGGACTGAAGTAATACATATAAGTCCCAATCATCAGATTTTTAAGCTTTTTGCCTTTACCTCCCTGCGTGAAAAAAAACCAAAAACTTTACGCAAAGGCCATTTTCTGTTTGCTAATTTTGCACGGTCCTACCAATATGGCACCTTTAACCCTGGTAGGTTTTTAGCCATCAGTGCCTAATTTACAAATATCCTTCTGTTGCTGTTTATGGGTACCAAAACTGGGCTTCCTTGACATACCTCCTCTGAAGCTCCTTGATTCGCACCATCAGGTTGAGGTGGCCCTGAGAATACTGCTCAATGACATCTCGGACATCATAGGGCTTTCTGGCTTGCTGTAAAATAAGAGGCAAAAAACATGCCCTTAAGTCACAAGGATGGAGGAATGGTCTGTGGCAGTGTGGATGTTTTTGAAGGGTAAACAGTAAGTTCTTTTAGAATTGTGTAAACATATGAGTTATTTTGATTGTTTCCATGGAAACACATTTTTTTGTGGAATAATCCTGACAGCCCTAATTTAATCCACCTTTGTGCTACTGCAGGTCTGTATGCCTTTCAAGAGGATAATCCACTGAAAAGGAGGTCAAAAGAATTTGGAGCCAAAATAAGTTTATCTGGCACTTTGTTCAGAAGCCTGTGCACACTATAGTTCCTTCTGGAAATAAGGCTCATACTCCTCAGGTACTGAAAAATAAAGAGGGCTTGCACACGCACAAACCCCTGTTCTCAGCCAGCAGCTGAGGCTCACAGTTCAGGTGTTACCATGAGAAGTTAAAACACAGTCCTAGAGAAAGATACATGATTGATTTCCTCTTCCAGAAAGACTGGCTGAGCTTTCAAAACAGCTGGGAAACTCTGATTCAAGAAATGCCCTGTGTCTGTAATTTGTACCTCATACATGGGAAAGATTTCATGTGATCTATTATTAATAAAACAACTTTTGTGCCGTATAGGGACAATAGTGTCAACCTATAAGACACCAAGACTAACCAAAAAGCAAATGAATGAGCATGTTGAAGAATAGCAACAAATTAAAGATATCTTAATCCTACATCTAGAATCTAGAGTCTAATCAGTGCAGAACCAGTGTTCCCAGCACAGGAAAGACATAGACCTGTTAGAACAAGTCCAAAGGAGGCCACAAAGTAATCAAAGGGCTGGAGCACCTCTGCCATAGACAGGGTGAGAGAGTTGTGTTGTTCAGCCTGGAGAAGAGAAAGCTCCAGGGATACCTCATTGGACCCTTTCAGTATTTGAAAGGGGCTTTTAAAAAACAGGGGGACAGATTGCTACAAGGGCCTGTAGTCAAAGGACAAGGGGGAAATGGCTTCGAGCTGAAAGAGGGCAGCTTTAGATTAGATATTAGGAAGAAATTATTTGGTGTGAGGGTGGTGAGACATTTAAATGGGTTGCCCAGAGAAACTGTGGATGCCCTGTCCCTGGAAGCATTCAAGGTCAGGTTGGGAGAGGCCTTGAGCAACCTGATCGGTGAAGATGTCCTTGCTCATGGCTGGGGGTTTGCACTAGGTGACCTTTAAAGGTCCCTCCCAACCCAAACTATTCTAAGATTTCTGACTCATTCCTTATGCTGTTTACAGAAACTCGGGAGATAATTTTCAAGGTTTTGTAAAAAACTTGGTAACACTGAGTTACAGCTTCTCCTTTCTTGTACCTTTTGAGAATAAGGAAAGGAGTTTTCAGTGGTAGCTTCTAAGATACCAGAACTTGGATCCCTTTTGAAGTCTCAGAAATTTGTCACCTGTACTTCAAAAGCAGACATTTCTGCACTGCTTTATCTTATTTCCCAAACTTCAGGATTTCCTCAATTCCATGCTATAAATACTAGTTTTTCTTCCTAAGCCAAAGGAAAAGTAGGATACTGTACCAAAAACAGGCTGTGGAGAGTGTGGCACCTTCATGCAGTCCCCTGCATCTGCCTGGGAAGTAGCTCCTACATTTCAGGAATGATTCTTTTAATAGCATCACTTCATCAAACAAACTATGTTTTAGTCTCCCAGGCTCCCCAAGTCAACTGCAAGCCTTGGGTGAATGTGAGATACTCTCTAGTGGCAGGCCAAGCAGGACCAGGAATTGCTTCAATCTAACCAAAGAGCACAGAAGAATTTCCGAGCATCCCAACTGCTTACACACACGTAAATCATAACTAACATCCACAAAAAAAGAAATATAATTCTGTGATGGCAAAAGCTTGTAAATCTTTCCACAGACTAGTACTGAAAACATGAAAATTTAAAAAAGAAAGAAAAAAGAAAAAATAGAAAAGAAGAATTATTGGATTCTTTTTGTACTATAAATACACAAAAGAGAAATCTGCAAGTTGGAAAATTGCAGGTTCAGAAAAGGTCATCAGTAAGAATAAAGATGCAGAGTTTTCTCTCTGCCATCCTCATGCTCTGACACAGGAGTCTGACACTAGTGTAGGTATTTACTTGCCTCTTTTTAATTTACAGTGCTGCTTCTCTCTATAAAACAAGAACTTAAACCTGGAGTAAATATGTTTTATGAATGAGGCTAAACTTCTGAGTACGACTGTGTATTTAAGTCAGTACTGATTTTTCTGCAACTGCTTCATATTGAAAGTTGATCTTCTATGAGAAAATACTCTTGATGTTGACCAGGTAAAAAACCTGCAGCAGCAACAAATTAGTATGGAATAGACAAAATGTAGAAGCCAGTCCCACAGCTTTCCTTAACTACTTCCCTTCCTTACTTTTGGTCCTCTGCTAATTAAGCAAAACTCATAGCAAAACTCTTCTTAAATATGTTAGAATTTTCCCAATCATAATGAAAGTTTTTAAAAGGCAAAAAAAAACCCCAATGCCAAATACTAAATTGTGTACCACTGGCTGTGGCTGTTGTTGTTCCCTAGTAACTAAATGGGCAGTAAAATGGGCAGGGAGGCAGAACTGGGAAAGGGGGAGCTAGGAAAGGGGAATTTCTGGCTAATACAATGGGTAAAAATCAAATAAAATGGTCAGAACACCCTGTGAAGCACAGAACACATAGTTTAGTACAGCCAAGTATGGAGATTAGAAAAGATTATACACACAATTCCTATGAATCACATAATATGATGAACTACAAGACTATAAATGTAAGATTTTCCAGGGAAATTGTAACAAATCAGGCAACAGTTACGTCATCAGTAGAACTGCAACCTGTATTTTTAACTTATGCTATATATAGAATATTTGCCATGGCAAAAATCATACCACAAGTTAAAAAGCTATTTTAGAAGGAAATTAATTTACTCAATTGGAAGAATTTAAACAGAAAGAAAACTTCAAGAATTTAAAAATTAAAATGGGGAATCAGAACAAATTCCTGGTCTCTGTATCTGTGATGGATATCACAGTTGTATCCATGTACATTGGTGTAAAGATTTCTAGAGACTTTCATAATCAGAAAACAAAGGTTATTTACTCATAGATCAAGCTGATGGGATAACTGAATGTGGCGATTTTTCTTCTGAAAATATTAGTTGCAATATTAGATTGTGTCAAAAACACCTGCTTTATAACTAATACAAAAAATTCATTTTTGGTAGGTAAGGTGAACAAAGCCTAGAAAAGCATTCTTTTCTAAGTCTGCTTTCCCTATAATCTACAAGATCCTTCCTTAACCATAAATCATTTACCTTCACTGATGCACAGGACTTGTGTTGAATGCAATAGTTTGTACAGAATTTGAAACAGTCCTACAGACTTTATGAGAACATAAACACATCCATAAAAAAGGTATTAATTCTTTATAATATTATGCTGGGTTCATGGGTTATACATGGGCATCCTCATAAGGGCTATATTTAAATCTGGACTTTGAAACACAGCTTAGTTTTCTTCTTCTTTTTAAAGAGGAAATGATGCTTCACAAAGACTTGCTTTTCATGTCCTTTGAAAATCCTTGTATCCCTGTTTAGCTTCTCTTTATTTGTTTTATTTATTTAGTTAGTTTTAAACAGGAAGGCTTTGCTTTCTAACTGGCTTTTGTCATTCTGATGCCATCACCCCCTGTTATTAACTGAGCTCTTTAAAAATATATATCTTGTCAAATTTAGGCCTACAGGTGTGTCCTGCAAACAGCTGGTATAGTTTAAGAACCATGCTGGGTTCATGCTGGGACCTAGTCTGCAAAATTTTCCTCTTCCTCTCCTTCTTCCTATGCTGCCCTTCTCAAAAGATTCAGAGACATCTCTAAAAAATACTCCTTTAAAGTACTGGCCTTCCTTAGTGTTCCAACTAATTTTAAGCATGAATAGCCCAATGGGCTTCAGGTGAAATTGGGTTGTGGGTTTGTTGTAGGTTTTCTCAACAGTTACAGGAGGAAAACATGTGAATTTTCTTTTTTTGGAACATATATTACATATATTTGCATAAATGTAAAGCTTAGAAGAAAAACAATTACTAAAAACCAGCTATACAGACCTCTTAAATGCTGAAAGATACATATTTAAAATGCATTTTCTGCTTTGCCTTATTTTCAGACATTACATTAGTCTGCTTATTAGGAACAGTACAGTCATTACTTGGCACATATTAAAACAATTTAATTTCTTATGATTATTTTATGTGCATAGAACAGATTTACAACATACTTTTGATGAAAGAATAATGAAAGTGATTATCGCTTAATTACAGGAGGGATTTTCAAATGCACCTTGTGGCTTGAATTTCAAGGTGACTTTCTGCATTAAGTTACTTGGGTGCTTTGGAAAACTGTACCTTTGGTGCTCTCCAAATTTTAAAGCTTGATCATAATCTTATATTCAGAAATTATGAAGAAGTATCAGATATTCCCCTACTTTCCTGCTGGAGATTCTGTTTCTGAAGAAACAGCAGCATATCACCTGTACACAGGAGTAGAGACCTAAGATCCACCCCACTTCAGCCAAATGACATTTTTAGGTTTTTTTGTAGCAGCTAATATTGATCATTCAGAAAGAAGAAAGATTGCTAAGGAGAGATGAGAGACAACTCTGTCAGGGATTTTGTAGATGGCTGGGACTGGGCCTTTTGCAGATGCGAAAGTGAGAGTACAACTGAGAAGCCAGATTAGCAACCAAGATACTGAGCACAAACAAGTTTTAAGTATGAACTGAATAGTCCCATTCTATTCAGTCAAATGCTTTTTCAGCTTCTATCAAATCATCTGCCGCAGGGGAGTTTCGTTTATTTGCCAGGTGGATAATGTTGCATACGGTGTTCAGGCATTTTCAAAATCTGTTTCTGACAAATACCACTTGGGAGGTAGATCTACAATGTGTGGATTTCTTGTTACTAAGCAGTTTAGTTAATACCATGGCAAATATTTTATGATCTAAATTTATGAGAGCAATGATTCAGTAATTACCACAGAGCAAAGGATCACAATCAAGTTTTAGAAGGAAAATAAATTAGATTTTAATGGAACTGGCCGCATTTAGGAAACACACAACAGCAACAGACACATCACTGGAATGGACCACATCCCCTGCCAAGTTTCAAGTGCTGACCAGCAAGTGCTAAGAAACTTCTCAACAACATGACTGTAATATTACATTCAAGTAGCTAAGACACTGTTCCTTTCTTAATTTTAGTCTAATAATGATAATAAAAGGGGAAAGGTACTAGCAGAAACTTTTTGAAAGCACTTTCTTCAAGAAAACTCTGGACATGGGATATTTCAGACTAAATGGTGAATGGTGTGAATACCTTATACATAACTAAAGCAATCTTCTGACAAGCTCAGGCAACCTTAGCCATAAATTAGCTCAAGAATTTTAGTAAAAATGAAAATAGTCAAAGGATAAATTTGCTAAAGAATTCAGGCAGTGCTTCTGAATTTTACAAGGAAATCAGAATTGTGGGTTTGTAGTAGCAGCAGACTTTGCCTTACAGATGTATTGGACTGTTAGTCATCGTCATCATCATCATCATCATCATCATCATCATGATCGTTTTGATCTTAAATTCTGTAGCCTTCAAATTTGAAGGAGAAAATACATTCTTCCTTTTTGGAGGGTCTAGATTGAAGTTGGGATAGCTTTCTGGCTTACTGGAAGCAGTAGGAGCTAGGTCATGCACGAAAATGGATATAGGCAGTAAGGCCCTCTCATTCTTTGCATTTTCAGTTGTGAAGCCTATTCTCTGGAGATTATCCCTTATTGATTAATTTTAAGTAAGGTAATGTATTTATTGCTTATATATATATTCACCTGGTTTAAATCAAGCTAAAGGCTGTCGACATGTATTTTTACTGGATTAATGAAATTGATTTTTAGAAAGTTTACAGTCAGAATTTTTTATTTAGACCAGGAAACAAGGTTAATTAGCTACTTTTAAATGCTTATGTCATTACAAGACCACAGTAGGTGGAGTGGCAGACGGGAAATGTATCAGTGAGGGCCAGAGGAGTAAAGGGAATCAGTATCTCACGAACTGGGAAGGAGGTCTCCTACTCTGCAGAGGGGAGAAAGGAGAAGAAATGAGAAACCTTCCAATAGGCTAACAAATTCCCACCTTGGTTTCTTATCAGGACTCCATTATCATTGAGTAAGGGACAGAAACAAGGCTGAGGTAGTATTTTAATCTCTAATCCTACTGACGTGGCATGAAAGCAGCACACAGCTCAGAATTAATGGAGACATACGAGAATGTTTGCACTGCCAGAAAGAGACAGCGATAACAGAGGGCTAAGGGTCAAGTCCATTAGCAGAAAATAACATTTTAATTCAGACTGCATTTCAGGAGTTTAGCCTATTTCCAGTGCATCCGTAGTTGACTAACCTGCTGCGAAACAACCGCCCTATTGAAGGAGGGAGAGAATAGTGGGTGTAGATCACCATTACTGAAATGAATTGTGTTAGTCTCTCTTAAGTTTCTAAAAGAGAACAATGGATCAGGAGAATAAAAGGGTTTATTTAGAAAAGGAGCTTTGTATTCACAACTCACCTGGAACTTTTTTTTGGCCACAAAATACTGCATCCTCCGAATCACCTTGATGGCAGCACGGTGGTGTTCCCGCAGCCTGTGGGAAAAACGAGGAGCATGAGGGGGGAAAGAGCATCTCCGTCCAGACAGTAAATACAGCAGGCTGCAGAAAACCCTTCACCAACACGTCAGTGTGCAGTGTAAGTAGCTGTGATCCAGCCTGGGAGCGCAACGCACCATTCTGCTGACCTTCCTCACCTTTCAAGAAGGCTCTGAAAATCCAGGGTTTTGTCTGACCCTCGCTGGGTTTGCACCCATCTCACAGATAAAAGAGGTGTCCACATAACCTCCTTCTGTGTCTAAGCAAGCTTCCATGTATCCTTCCCAAAAAAAAACCCCAAACTCTCAATCTCCTGCATATCCAGCCATAAACAGCTTTTATACAGTCATTCCAGTTTTTAGGATTTTTTGTTTGTTTGTTTGGGTTTTTTGAGGTGTTTATCTCACAATTTTGGCACAACATGTTTCTTCACTTACATTATTTTTTTCCCCAAGGAGTTATTTAAATAAAAAATACTCGGAAGTTTTTGATTTGTTGACTGCTAAGCAATCCAAATAATCTTGTGGCTTCTGGGTGTAACATCTGCATACATATTTATCCCCAAACAGAACTGTAACTTAATATAATGACAAAATAATCTGACAAGTCTTAAAAAGTATATGCCTCTCTTTGTGCATATGCATATGATCCCACAAAAGAATTAAAAAAAAGAATTTGCTTATTGTGCTTTTAAATGACAGATTTTCATAGAATCTGACATTATTTTTCAAATAGTGCCTTAAAAGCAACAGTTATTTCAAATTTTTCAAAGCTTGCAAAAATGATGCATTTTCTTTCTTAACATTAAAGTACATTATCAAACATTATTCAGTACATTATTAAGCCAATTATTCAGATTGCTCATTCTATTACTCTTACCAAGATGCACTTGAATGACATTACAGCACCATCTTTATTTCCTTTTGAACTGCATGAGCATCTAGTGTTTCTAACTCTCATCCCAAACAGATTTCTAGTGATGGCTTTGGGGAGCAGCTGTAAAAGCAGTTAGGTGTTCCAGATGTTTTATCTTTATCAACTTCTTCTTCTATTAGTAGTAGTGATACTGATAGAATGGTGGAATGGTGTATTGAGATGACACCTTGCAGTGCTTTCTGTCTGTACTGAACATGACAGCATTCATACTCACTAAGGGGTGGAGAAGTCTTACTTAAGTTCTATAAAAGTTTGTGCAAGTTTGGGTTCTGAGTATGTTATAGCCTGGTATCACCCAATCCTCTTCAGCTAAATATAACCTGGAATTTTAGTGAGCATTCAGTTGTTTCCTCAGGATACATCTCCCCCAGCAAATAAAAGTTCTGCATGTGCAAATGGTGGGCATCTGTTCCCTGAAGAGGTAGCTGGGGTGTTCCCCTTCTGAAAACTCACACTTTCTAGTAGGAAAACATCATTCTAAAAAGCCTAAAGCAGAACCAAAAAAAGACCATAATTTCCTACTTCTCCCTCTTGCCTCTCAGGTGGGTTATTTCTGTTACAGAAATTGCTCAGATTTAGCAATGATGGAAAAGATTATTTTCTCCAGAAACAGCATAAAATACATTGCATTGCAAGCTAACAACATACAGCTTTTCACTGCAGGTCTACAGATGGCTACCCCTAAGTGTATTTATGGAAATCATCTCAACAATTACGCCCCAAACCTGCAGCTGGGTCTGCATAGGAAGGTTTTCCCTCTTAACACCTTCCTGAGGTGTCTTAGAGACACTGTCTCCAGGCCCCTGCTCCCACAGATCTGACTGCAACATCACGGTTCGAGTTACAGAAATGGAAAATTGCTGCTCCTGACTAGAATAGCTGTGTGTTTGGATCAGTCCCCAGTGGACAGTCCCCCTAATGCTCGTTCAGGGTACCCCTGTTTTGTGAGCCTGTGCTGCATTATTCTGCTGCTAAGGACTTGGATGACTTCCCCCCAATCCAAAGGAAATCAAGTGTTTGGGCTTTTAAGTTCTGCTTCACAGACATGGGAGCCAAAAAGGTAAACACTGTTTAATTTTCTAGTAAATATCAAAGGTATGATATCATGTAGCTATACATCCTATACGTAAAAGCACGCAAAAACATCTTTTGACAAATAGAAATATATTCGAATTGCCATAAAACTGCTTGTAGTGTTTTGGTTTATGCCTCATTTCCTCTGGGGTGTTCTTCACAGTCCATTATTTCTGAGTAAAACATTTTTCTTTGGGACAGCCAGTCACCAGTAGAGCACATCAAATCCCTCATTCTGTATACAGAGGACAAGTCCCATCTATAAGCAAGACAGGCAGATAATAAAAACAGTATTTGCCATTCAGTGAAATAACAAAGCTACATGACCAAAATGATTTTCCAATGCAGCTATTCACCATCAATCATTTTTCAGTGCTAACATGAACTACCATGCCAGGAGGAAAGTTAATATTCTAATTTTAATCCTTCCCATTTCCAGCTCCAGTAGGAAGCCTTACAGTAAGCTTGTTTCTGTTTATGCAGTAAAATGTAATTCTGCACAACAGGCTGTCCTGATTCCCCAAGATTAAATGCTTTTGCGATGAGAGAAGGGAATGAAGGATTTAATTAGTAGCCAAGGTTATGATTCACGGTTGTTTGATCTCTCTGGCAAACTGGTAACAAACGCTTTAGTAAATTGAGAGCTTAACCATTAACTAGTGATATTTGTTTGTTCAGCCACATGTGACATCTCTGAATTTTGGTCAGATTTTGGGGCTGTCTGCAGCTTCTGGGCACATAAAGCTTAGACATCAGATGGGTACTCAGTGCATTACTGTCCTCACTTCTGTGAATACATTTTTGTGGGTTTTTTTGGAGTGTGGCTGGAAATGATCTCACCTGAGTGTGCTGCCAGAGCACAGCACCTCACCTTCCTGGTGTGCCCATCCCCACAGCTGGGGGGGAGAGGCACCCTTCAGAGAGGCACTGCTGTGCACAGCGGGTCTCTGAGGGCAGCCTGGAAGGGGTTTCCATGGACTGCTGGGGAGCTCCAGAGAGCCTTTTCTGCTGCAGCGCAGCTGTGTGAGCTGAGCTCTCCTGTAACTGCAGTCCTTCTTTGCAGATATTTTGTTTTGCCTGACTTTGGGGGAAAGCTTGTTGGATAAGTGCATTAGCAACAGAGACAGCAGGCCTTCTGCCCTTTTGGCAACAAAGCTATTTTCCTCTCCTGAGCATTCATCAGGCTTTGAGCCTCATGGCCACCATACCCATTAATACCATAACTGACATCTGAAGGAACTTGCCAAACACCGTTTGACTGATTCTAATAACCAGCAGCATGTTATCTTAAAAAGTAATATACAGAGATACAGATTATTTTAATTTACTTCTAAAATCAAGCTAAAGGTTGTTATTTCTGATACTGGACGCCTTCTCAGCCTGCACCCTTCTGAAGAAAAACTGCCAATAGCTTTCAGTGGCTAGCAGGATATCTTTTTTTCTTTGTATGAACAGGACATCAAGATCACCTTGAATGCAACACATGTTAGGTGACATTTCTCACGGACTTAAACTCAAAGAATTAGGTCCTGAAGCCACCAAAGAATCCACAACATTGTTATAACCTTTAGGAATCCAGAAGGATGAAGAAGGATGTAACATTTCAATGACAGAAGACCATCCTAGTTGTAATAGGGCCCCACAGATTCATACAAACCTACCTATTATTTGCAGATATAAACTATGTCTGCTTTATATGTGCACTGAAAAACAACCTGTTGTGCATGCAGGCACTATCCAAAGCATAAGAAATGAGGATAAAAAAATCTGGCAACAAAATACAATGGATTGAGCACTCACATTAAAAAAAATAAATAAATAGCCTGGCAGAATTAAATGACTAGAAATCCTTCGTTTTTCCTGCATCCTTTAATTGTTAATATACTAAACCTACAACCAGTCACTTGGAGGAAACCTGATCTCTTCATCAGTCCATCAGAAATCTGAACTGGAATTTCACTTAAATTGGAAAACAAGAATGATGAAGTACTTTATGTAATTCAAGCAACATTCCCATTTGGTTGGAAAGTTATTATACATTAATAAATGGTCTTTTGCAATTCAGACTTCTGTACATTGGACTGCATGTTGTTGATTTTCCCCAACACAATCAGCCAAAGCCTCAGCAGGTTTCTGAAGCTGTGGCTCATTCCCCAGTCCCACACTCACTGACAGCCACAGTGAATGTCACTGTTCAGTAAGGACCCACCTGCCTTCTTCCTGCCAGGGGACATGCAGGGCCACCCCAGAAGAATGCTCTGGGACAAAGGCTAAAACTTTTCGTTGCCAAAACTGTGTGGCTTCATGAAAAAGGAACTAAGCAGGCGCATGCTTCAGTTGAGCTATGATTCAAGAAAAATAAAACCTTTTTTTTTTTTTTTTTTTTTTTTTAGTTTTTTTAAAATTAAGCCTTACAAGATTAATCCCCATTCTGAAATAGAGTTATTTTGACAAAGAATCAGTTAGGAAAAGCAATTATTCATTAGAAATATTTACTGTCCCTACAAAGCTGCTGAATTTTATATCAAACCCTTAGTAATTCCACTAGAAGTTTGTTCCCCTTTTCATCTCAGGAAGGTGTTCTACATATTGGTTTAGTGTTAACAGAAATATTAAAGCAACAGGGCACAGGAAAGGTTTCCTATTTATAACACTTGCCTTTTTGTTCATGTGCAGAACATTTCATTATCAGGACTGTGATGTCTGGCACAGACGTCCCAACATACACGGATGCTGATATTATCAGAGCTAAAAGGTCAGTGCTGTCTATTCAAAATGAGTTTACAAGAACAAAAACACAGTTGGAGAGAGCCACAGATTTATAATATCTTTTACGAAATGTCCATTTCTCGGTAAACCTAACATTGATTTGAATTCAGGCTCAGTTTTTAAAACCTATTTAATATTCTCTGCAGTCATCTTAAATTTCTGACTTGGGACAGGGAAAAGTATTAAGAAAGAAGACCAAAGTTGGTTGGCCTGAAGCTTTTGGCAGTAATCATTATTTAGATTTGAGCTTTATCTTTAATGTATCAGTTTTTAAACATATGTTGTGCATGTGAACTGAAGTATTTTCTTCCATTCAGGCACCAAAAAACATTCCTTGTCACAGAATCTGGCGGATGAGATTCAGAGTAACTACATTAAGCCATTTCATTAGTGCATTTAAGTCTAATGAAATCTTCCATCCTCAGTCCTCCAGGCACTTTAGGTATAGAATTTGCTGTGGCTCCAGCTTATTCTGTCATTCCCTGCCTATTCCCAGTTGATGGGAATCTCTTTGCACTGAGCTACATTTTAGATGCTGAGAATTGGAAGAGATTATGTTGCACCACTGTGTATTCTGAAACAGGAAATACTTGATCACCATATTAAGGGATAAAATCAGAATCGCTGATTTCCAATATTGTCAACTACCCAGTTTCTCCTTTCATTTGTAGCTAGTTTAGCAACTGTTGTTTGCCATCATTATTATCAGTTTAGTGGGGACTCTCTATACATAGCCTGGCTCATAAATAACTTGGAAAAACTATCATAAGGATAAACCAATAAAAGTTACCCAGAAGCATTAGAAAAGCATGATGATATTTCAAGAGCAAAGTAATTACAAATCTGAAGTTTAATTAAACTGGCTTAGTTTACACAGAACCACTGAATGGTTTGGGTTGAAAGGACCTTAAAGATCATCTCATTAAAACCCCCTACTGTGGACAGGGACACATTCCTCTAGACCAGGTTGCTCAGAGCCCCATCCAGCCCGGCCTTGAACACTGCAAGGGATGGGGCACCCACAGCTTCTCTGGGCAACCTGTGCCAGTGCCTCACCACCCTTACAGGAAACAATTTCTTCCTGATACCTCATCTAAACCCACTCTCTTAGTCTGAAGCCGTTTCCCCTTGTTCTGCGATTACTCGCCCTTTAAACAGTCCCTCCTACACCTTTCCTGTAGGCTCCCTTCAGGTACTGTAATTCACTAAATGCTCCCATAACATCTTCAGTGTAAGCAAAGTAAGAAAAACAGTGACAAGACAAATCAAATTTGAATGAATTCATCTATCCCCCCCATGATTCTCACCACCAGTGTCTTTGCAGGTTTAAATGTAATAGAACTACAGAAATAATAGATACACATAGAAGAAGAAGAAGAATCATAAATAGAGGGTAAGCTAGATTTAAAAAATTTCTTTGGTCTCAGCATTCAGAGGCATTTTAGTAATTACTGGCAAACAATCTGTTTATGAAAGATCAACATCGGTTGAACTCCTGTTCATGCTTGTAAATTAGTTATGAATGGGTAAGATTTTATCAAATGAATTTGTTCATCTAAGACTGAATAATTCAACAATAGCTAGTTATTTCTATGAAGACATTTGATGAATAATTTCTATAGAACAGTATGTTTCAAGGGTTCAATTTCAAAAATAAAAGTTTATTTATATTAATTAACATATACTTAAATGTATGTTTTATAATGTAATACCCGTTCCAAACCTTGGGGAATTCAGGGGCTGACTTTGATAAGAGTATCAGTGATTCTATATTTTAAAATTGCTCTGCAGGAGTAATGTCAAATTCAGGCTTTTGGTGAACTTTCAGCCAGTAAACAATTTGCTTATTTACTAATTGTGAACATTTGCCCATGGGGAATCAGCTTAAGTTGAATTAACATTTGTACTCTTCTTCCCTCACTATGTAATTTCCCAACTATATGTGGTTGGTCTTTTTTCTTTAAAATAAGTAATTTTAAAACCACAGTCATCTTTTAATAGATTTTTATTTTATTCTACATCAGCTTTCATGTGTCCCTTCTCAAAAGTCATGGGTTTAACTGAGAAATCCTTTCATGTAGTTACAGAAATCCTCTTTTCTCTACAGATAGGCTAACTTAGCTTGATTTGGCTTGCAGATTTTTAACAGACATACAAAGAAGGACAAGTTTAAGAAATAGCATCTCCTTTGTGGAGATTTCCATGTTTGAGAGAAAAACAAACAAAAAATACTTTCCAACTAGACCCAAGAGGATCCAGAAGAGTTAAACAGCACAGGATTTTGGAGTGCCACACTTAAATTTGTTCAACTTTCTTTGGGGAAATGGTCCAACAACCAGGATGTCTAGAACCAAGACAAATTGCTGTAGCTAGAATGAAGAAGATCAGGTGTAGGTTTTCAGAACTAATGGCATTCTGGGGCAAACATCTGTTTGCCCCAGAGACTTCCTTTGTGGTCTGTCCACAGTGGTGGTAGCTAAGAACATAACCCTTAAAAGAATAGTTCGTAGTGAGATGCACATCCTAAATCTCCTTTGCTGTATATTTTCAGAATTGCATTTTAACTTGTGTCTGTTACCAGGGCATGAAGAGCTGCACAAAGAACATGGGAAAAAAATAGGAATAAAAAATTATCTTTGGAAGGGACCGAAAAGCCACATAAAGAAAGCTGTGAAAATATACAAGCCAGTTCCCGTTTCGTCAGAATCAATTATTGTTTTGCAGCTTTGGTGATGTGATTATCAAGTACCCATTGATATTGATGTCCATATCAAATCACAGAGAACCTTTATTCAGCTCTTCACTCTCTGCATGTTATTGAGTTAGAAGGCTGTTGCTTTTTCACACGGTTTCAAGGCCAAGCAATTTGAAAGTAGCGAAACACAAATGAGATCACAGATAAGAAAATAATAATGTACAGCACTCTTACAGACACATTCTGACACATTGAACTCCTTTTCTAAAGAAGCTGAATTCAGAACACAACAGAGCTTTTTTTGTTCAGTGCACACAGGAAGCCATGGACATTATTATTTTGCCTCCTCTGGTTAAAAGCCATCTTTTCAGATTAAAAATAATATTTTTTTTGCAGAGCTTTTCATTTATAGCTCTGAATTATACAAGGAAAAGCAGGGCTACACTCAGAGGCACTAGGAAGAAATAACCATATTTCTTCTGGCTACCTGCCTTTCTATTGTTTGCCTATAAAACTTACAATAACCTTTGAATATCTAACTGGCTGACGCTACACTATTGCATTATGCTCAAGAAGTTGCTCACATGACACAATAGCTTTTTGCTGTGCTCAGTGTAGGGAACTACTAGGCCCTTGCAAACTCAAGGCTGAGTTTGACTTTCCTATTTGGCTTAAATGGCATAGCTCAGAATGCACCTCAGATACAACCCGTACACAAAAATACCTAATGCTGAATGTGAGATGTAAAATCATCAAAATTATTGAGATTTCGCAACTATTTGTTTATATTCTCGATTATTTGCTTCTACTCCACATAACACATGCTAATTTAACATATGCTGCATCTCACATCTTAATTAGGACCCATCTTGTGGTACTACTGCTGCCATCCCATTTAACCTTTTGTTTTGAGACAAAAGAAATAAGCTTTCATTGGGTCAGCTACTGACGCAGTTCATAGGAGATCCATGAAAGGTCAAAGCAGTGTTGCATTATTTAAACCTCACCCAATGACTTTAGCCAGAACCCCCTTCAGTTTTTTCCCACATCTCAGTGATGAGTGTATTTTCAATAATGGGGAATAGATGTAAAAACATTGTCTCTTATTTGTGAAACCAATCACAGGCAAGAGGTTAGAGTCACTTACATATCTTCATAAATTCAACTACTCTACCAAGGCAAAGTTGAGGGAGTACCTCAGCTGTTCAACACACATGAAAGTCATTGCACAATTGTGACTGAGAAAATGAAGCAGGTCTCCTGTTGCAGAGACACAAATTGCAACAGGAAAAATACCTGAAAGGAAAAGGCCATTGGTGTGAATAGCAATACTCAAATAATTACCAAAATCAGTGATTATTATACTGTTTCAGTTGATTATACTATTTCATAAGTCCTAACACTTTCCACGGGGTTTTTTATTACAGAGGTGACTGGCAATGTCTCCTGCTCCTCAGTAATGAAAAGGAGAAGGTGGAAGTTGCTGCTGTGAAGCTGTTTCTAAGAAATGAACAGTGAAATCAGACTGTATCCAAACCCCCCACCATTGCCACAGAAACCCAGTGAAAAACACGAAGCCAAACTCTGCTCTCGTTTTCACCACGGGACGGCAGAAGGGACTGGGAGCTGATGGACTGTTAGGTCACATTGGCTCCTGGCCTGCCATCCGTGTAGGGGCTCTGGATGTTACTTAGGCACAGTGATATAAGTGTGCTCTCACAGCTGCACTCTTCAGTGGGTGTAGCCTCCAAAAATAAACTGATAGAAGACCGCAAACGCGAGGGTGTTGCTGTGGTTTGTGCAAGCTGCAATGAAAGGCACGGCAAACGGTGAAAGATGGCATTAGGACAGGGGGACTTCATTCCCTTGTCAAAGCCATCACTTCAGGGAAAAAAGGCAGTTACAAATGTAGCTCAAACCTGCAATTTCTGCAACTGGAAGCATTCTCCGGGATTTGTTATTTTACAATGGTGGGGAAACACATGGGATTTCAACTTGTGGAGAACAGCCTTTCCCTATAAATCACAGAGTGTAATCTGAAACCTAGAAACAGCACAGGGGCTCACATTTATGGATTTAAAACAGATGAAGAGCAAGCATGCTCTTAACCCTTTCCCCATAATTCCTTCCCAGTACAAAATAAAAATGCATACACAAATACTGAACAGAAATTAACTTGGCAAAAATCAAGATTAATACAATTCTGTAAACACTGAATAGTTTAGACTTCCCTAAGGACACAAGCACAGAATTGTGCTAAAGCAAAGCACTGTAAAACTGTTAGAGCATAATCCAGTCTTTGGACTGTTCTTTCATCAACTTTTATTTAAGCAGTTTATCTTACTGAGATTAGGATCTCTCCTATAGAGCAAGACCTGGCAAACACAGGCCTCTGGTTTTGAATATCAGGCTATATTTCACTGGGAATGAAGTAACTAGCAGCCTGTCGTCTCACCGTAATGTTATAAACTCCTTAATCAGGCAATAGGAGAACTAATACTAACACATTAGTAATAATTTCTCTTCAAAAATATGTAAGAGCATTAAGATGACATATTGTTTATTTATTCTTCCTTATTGATTAATCCCTAATAATTTCTGTATCATTTTAGCTTCTCCTATGGCTCACTGGACAAAAGAAAACCAAAACCCAGTAAAGCTTGTTCCAACTTGAGTCCTAAGACACAGCCTTCTTCTTGGTTTTTTTCTTTCTTATTTCTTAAATTTAAATGAACACAGTGTAAAATAATGAAATATCAACATAGCCAAGACGCATTAGTCTATACCTTGTCCGAGTCAGAGTTTCAGTTCTTCCAGAAATTCACTCACATACATAATACAATGGTGTGATTAAAACCAGAAATGGGCCCAGATTGAAATAAAGTATGATAGTATGTCATGTTAAATCTCTACCCAGTGTAATATTTTAGAGAAAACTCTAAACCAACCATCCCAGAACAGATGATAGGAGAAGAGGAAAAATAATTTTAAGCTTACTGCAAGACCACTCATCTGCAGAGTATTTGCTGGTGGTAATTCAAGCTCTGTCCCTTTATTGGCTGCAGTTCAGTGAAGTGGTACTTTTATCCATGTCTCCTGATGAAAAGCTAGGGTATCTCTGGACTTCACTGAAAAGGCTGCTGCTGATGGAAAAATATCTCTACAGTGGCAAGGATGGTCACCTGAATCTTTTTCAAATGAAGAAATAGCTACCTGAGAACAGTAGAAAAATGAAAGAATCATGAAAAGGAATTCAGTCTTAGCCACTGGGCATGTTGTGGAACATCCAAAAAATAGTCGTGGCCTAGAATTTTGTGCTACAATAATCAGAGGGGGAACCCGAAAAAAAACATCTGAGCTCTTTCGAAAAATCCTGCTAAAGCTCTTTTATTTAATTCTAGTTGCAAAGAAAGATTTGGGGAAGACAAACCATGTAAGACAAAAAATTATGCTACTAGCCCAATTCTGTCTTACAACCAATATATGGTATGTTAGATAGTGTGTTAGCAGATCTCCATAACCACAAGAGCCATGTATTTTGCTTTTAAACCATTTCAAACCAAAGACTGTTTTTCACAAATAAATACTTTGTGGAAAATTTAATATTAGACCATCAACAGCTTCACCTTCATCCTTTAATCAATACAGCTTTTTCAAGCTACAGTCCAAGTTCAAGTAGAATGCTTAACTTTATTCCTGCAGATGCTCAGATCCAGACATCATCTTTGTCTCTTGTGAACCCATGATGATATTGGTACACAAACACCACTGGAATGTCCAAATATGTGCATCAGACCATCTAAGTAAGTTGGGATGAATACACGGTTCTGAAATATCTCATGAGACTAAATCACTCTGATAACCTGACCTATTCCATTTGTACAAATTCCCTGAGTAAGAAGGAAGAAGCACTTTGCATCTTGAAAGCCACTAAAAATAGGGGTTGCATCACATTTACAGAATTATGTATTCCAAACAGATGGATAAACCCTTCTTTAAAGCACATCCAGGGCAAAAGTTTCTGCCTAAATATACCAAGTTGTATCGAAGTCCCCATGTTGCTGCAATGGGTGCAGGACTATGTGCATGAAGTCAAGGGGAGAATACTGGCTTGGCATACTAAGAGATCAGTAGAAACTTGGAAAATGTGTACATACAAGAAGACATTTAGGACAGCAAATGTAGATTATATATTGTGGAGGATTCTAGATTACAATTATTAATTAGGTTCATGCCTTTTGCATGGAAAAATCTGACCTGAAACATCCAATTTCTCTAGTTCAATCTAATAGTTAAATAATACACTGTGTTATTACTATTGCAAAAAGGCAGGGAATTTTATGAGCTGATATCCTGGAGACAGAAACTGGCTGGGACTGACTTCTCTGGTATGTGAACTCCATTTCTTTCTGGGTTTTTTGTGCTTTCAAAGCACAAGCACAACTCAACATTTTGTTTTGGTTTTTTGTTTTTTTTTTAAACCAGAATTATCCTCTGGTAAGTTAGATATGGAAAGTAGAATGTGTTTTAATTACTTTCCCCCCTCTTAATTAAGAAACTGTTAACAACCCCAGCTGTATATTTCAATTTGATTTCTGTTACACAGAAAAAAATATTTTTCTTAATATTCCTATTTCATTGTGGAAATATGTGATGATGTGTACAGAACGATTAACAGTTGAATACTTTGTTAGAAATATCAGATTACTTTGTAACTTTACAGCCTTGCAACACACATTTTTGCAAAGCGGTGATTCCTTGGTAAGGGTTGAGCATCAGCTCAGATACTCAACGCAGGGAACAGAAATGCCTTGATCCTGGCAAGTTTTAGGTGGGCTTTATTTATTCTGGAAATACCAGAATGTCCCTTTTTTGTGTGTAAAATAGATGCACACATAGCTCTCACTCTCAAGTGTCCTTCCTACAAGAGGTAGACTCAAGAGGAGCCTAAACCCTCACCTGGTTCAAATCAGAACTCCACTGATTTAATTAGGCAATCCTAAAAGTCTTACTTAGGAGAGCACTGCATCAGGCCCTCCTCTTTTCTCTCCACATCCCTGCAAGCCAGCTCTCTTCCCTACCCACCCTCCTCACCATTAGCTCTTGGCCTCTCTCTCCTCCTCTGACTTTCCTACACTCAGATTTTTCTACTTTGTTTTCTGGATCTGTCTGGGGGTTTCCTCCTCTCTCTTCTATCAGTCAAAAGTTATTTGTCCCCATTTTCAGAGCCCTTCAGAGTTGATGGTGACTTCAGCCATCAAATCTCAGAGCTGTCTTCTCTCTGTGTGCCACCACTCAATAATCATGCAATTGTCTTTCAATATTTCCTTTCTTGTTGCCTTTTACCAACCAAGTCTGCAGGAGAACCTTTTCCTATTTCTCCTTACTCTTTGGTTCCACATCTTTTTCTTGACAATTGAACACAATTCTGAGAATATAATCCTCATATCTTGAGGGGTACAAATGCTAAAGATGAGCATAGTAAAATTAGGCTTTCATTGTAGCTATTGGTTTTGCAACCATGCTTGCTAAACAAATTATAAACAAAATGCTAAACATTTGCTAAACAAATGATACAGATGCCTTAAAACCAAGCAAAAACTTCTTAAAAAAAAAAATTTCAACAAGTTCTTTTAAACTTTTGCAAGACCAGAGATGTTTTGGAAGAAAAAGGACTTACCAAACCTAATTAACCCTTCCTAGTAAACACTTTGCAAACACGCTGCAGTACAAGAAAATAAATTATTCCATTTCTGACATATTATGTCATAAAAATATCTATTTATATAAGCTAACATACATAGTAATTGACATACAATATATGTCTATGAAAGCAGATTGCAAACAAGAACTGGAGAAAAAAAGGAGCAAAATTTATTTTGAAAACACCAAGATTGAGAAGGTATTCTAAAGTGGTAAGGAAGGTGAGGAGACTTTCAATAGACACCTCAGCGATGCCTCAGTGAAAACCTTCTGAGGACACAGGGAAGTGTGAAATGGGAAAAGTGCACTGAAAATCAGTAGTAGTTTTCTACCAGCTACTTTTACACCTTGCCTTTATATCCATGTGTACTTCACAGTCCAAGAGCAGAGAGGAGAGCAGGCTAAGCGTATGCAGGAACACAGACACAAAACTAGGCTAATTTGTAGTCTAGAGCCTCATGGAGAGTTTATCAGTGCTGAAGGTACTTGTGCACCATGCCACCCTCATATCAAGAGCAAAGAGCTGACTTCGCAGTTCATATTGTTCCAGTCTTTAATTTCAGTCTTCATTTTTAAGCCCTGTTCACTTTGGGGACTGATAAACAGTTACAAGCTTTGAAACAATATCAAAAAGAGCTGGCACAGCCTTATCACACCCCTGGAAGAGCTTTTTGTTTGGGTTCAATGCTGCTTTCCTCCCTGGCTAGGACGGTATGAGAAAACCAGCCCAAGGGTATTCAATCTGTGGATGGTGTGGTTTAAGCAAAACCAGGCTCTGAGGCTATATTATCTCTTCCCCCTCACATGCCTTTTTTATTCATATTATTTTTCTCTTCTTTCAGTTCATGAAACCATGCTATCACCAGGTCAATCTACTGAGACCTTAATGAGAGCCTGAATACAGGTATTTGTGCAAATAGGTAATTATAGGCTTTTCCACATTCAAAAGTGCAGGGGATATTTCCCCTCCTCCCTCCTTACTTTTCCCCTACATTATTTTATTACTCAATTTTTGCATGGCATTTAGAATAAAGAGGTAGAACATCCATTAGAAGAAAATTAAAGTTGCCTTTTTACCCAGCACTTTTGAGTTGGTATTGATTTTCCTGGAACTTGCTGATGAACAAATCATATATCCTGAATTCCACTTTAAAATCCTATTAAATATCCTGTAGTAAGCAAATGCCAGGTTTTAAGAGTAACTGTCACATTAAAATACATTACAAAGAGTGGCAACCTCATATTTATTGGCCTGCAGGCCTGCAAGTCCCTTTCTGGCCTTGAGATGTCTGATCATTTGAAAAGCTGTGGCTTAATGGGATAATCAAATAATTAATATAACTGTATATTTTCTCTTTCGTTGCATGTTCTTAGAGCAGCTTGGCTTAAAAAGATAGAGCCTTTTTGGGAGGATTTTGTGTGTAAGACACTTGGATCAGGAAAAAGCTCAGAAGTTTGGTGTTATTTATAGCTTGATTTTGAACTGTAACATCAGTAATCAGTTTATAGATGTTTCACTTTGTGGAAGAACTGAACAGATGTACACCTTTTCCACAGGCAAGTATAAAATGCATTAATTACTCAATGGTTATTATTCTTTTCTTATCGTTGATAGGATATTTTCTTACCACTGATGGTGGACTTCCAGTGTTGGGTTGATGGTTGAACTTTATTGATTTAATGGTCTTTTTCAGCCTAAACGATTTACTGATTGTGTTTTAAATGAAACAGTCTGGTCAGAATACAAGGAAAGACAAGCTGATATACTGCTTAAAATTCAACCAAGCCTAGACAAATTGCAAACAAGTTTGAATGACTACAGCCAGAAAGATTCCGTCTTGGAGTGCCGCAATGGGGAGCTCTTAAAAATCTCTGTTTGTTTGCTGGTTTATGCAAAAATGTTGAGCCAGGCACGGCCAGCTCCTCGTGGGCAGGAAGCGCCCAATGACCATGTGTGACATGGAGACTTTTGTATGTTTCAGGGGTCAGGGGCTCAGGGATGACTGCTTTTCAGCCAGGGCTGACATCTGCTGGGGAGCAGCTCTGGAGCTGTGACTGCAGCTCATCCCGTGGGCAATTTACAAAAGTAGCAATGCCAGTGAGAGACCTATGAAAAGTTATGGCCTATGAAAAGTTACATCTCTTAAGAGCAGCAGAGCTTAACGGGCAAGGCAAATGTGCTTTTTGCATGTAACTGAGAATTTCAGCCTCCAGCACTTCTTGGTAGCACTGGGGTTTTTAAAGCACACTAAATAAATTCCTAAAGACAAAAACTAAAAACACTCAGGCAAACCCTACCAATTACTCTTCTATATCAGAGTTGCCTTATACCAAAAAAAGTCTGGTCTTTAATTTAAACAAAAATCATTTCACCTAATCTCAGACCAAACCAGAAACAAATGGTTTGGTCTTTGGAAAACTCTTGGAATTTTACATTTAACAAGGCTTTAATATATTTTCTTCACACTCATTATTTCTGTTTGCAAGTCAAGACATAAAGCACCAATGATAAAATGCCAGAATAAGGAACAGTTTTGTAGAATTTCCAGTCTGAATTTGATGCAGGAAAACACAAACAAAAATCAGCTCAAAATCTTTTCCCTCAAGACTTTCATGACACAGTTTGAAAACCCAAGAGATTTGGTTGAGTCTGAGAGGCTCCACATGAGGTAATTTTTGCTCAACTCTCTGAATGTTTATCGACTGCTATTTAATTGAGAAGACTAAGATGACACTGCTCTATAGAACAGATTATCAAATTTATCTTACTTGTGCTGTAAGCAGATGGCCTTTGCCTATGTTTAAATGCAAGCCCAAATACACCTAAGAATACTTTCTAGTTTGTAAGTTTCAATATGATCCTCTTTTGAACAGTATTTACATGTGTTGTCTGTGTGTATATATATATGCACAAACCAGAAAAAACAAAGCAACAATGGAAATTATTTTTAATTTGTATAATTAGGTCATTAAATTTAATTTGTGATTCTTTTTTTCCACTCAGTTCCTTTTTTCCCCCAGAGGTATGGAGGGTCCTGAAATGTTTTATCCTAGACAACAAGCTATACTGATACACATAGCTGTTTTCTAGGAAAACATGGATACCAAGCTATTTGGACAAATATTTGTTTCCAGTCATGTCTAAAATAAAGGCCAAAGAAAATCCTAAATGATTTTTCAAATCAGAATGTTTTCCTGAATCTGGGCTGAAGTGAATGCAGTTACAATGTATTTTAGTGAACAGCAACTGCAGAATTTAGTGAACAGCTCCTGCAGCTTAAGATTCACATTCCAATAAAATTAAAGTGCTGTCTCACAGACAGCGTTTTCTAGTACAAAGTGCTGTCCCAAAGCTTGTTTTTATTCTGATACTCAAAATTATTAAAGTAAAGCACTATAAAGTTATTCTACAAATGCAATAAAATAAGTATTACTTATATAATTATGTCTGCATCACAAATTAAGCTATATACAAACTATACCTGGACATTCCTTTACTTTACTGATTCCTTACAAGGTAAGTGCATATAATAAGGCTACAACCCCCTATCTGGTTTCCAAAATACAGATTCTTTTTTAAAATTTTGAACTTCATAGATATGTACTTTTAGATAAAAATTAGAATCTTACTTCACATTAATCAGCACAACACAAAATGTTTTATCAGTAGCAATAGCACAATCCTCACTGTTACAATAGAAACAAAATGGCTTTAATGTCTGCCTGTGTGTATATATGAATAAATATATATTCACTTTCTTATTATTGGAATGCTTCTTATTATTGGAATTATACGGAACCACAGAGTTAGCTCTCTTAACAGGTAAGAAGAATATTAAGAGTAATTGGTTGGAAAAAAGAAGAAATGTAATGCAAAATGGAGGAAATACTGTACCCCCTAGATGATGTCTGACCCTTTCAAGTTTATTGCTTTTTGCAAGAATTTGAAATACAACATATAAGCTTCAAGATGTTTTTTCACTTTAAAATATGCAGATCTGCATATAACTTGAAGGCCCAAAGGCCAGAAGTCCAAGAACCCTCTTCAAGTTAGTGGTAATTCAGAGAATTTTCATGAGAGAGCTAAAATAACTGGTCTGAATCCACTGGAATAAAAAAAAAAATCTACCCTATTGTGTGTTACTTGGTTACTAAGACAGCCCTAAATAAAAACATGTGGATTATATAATAACATATAATTGTTTAGTTTTTGTAGTGTACCCTCACCTAAGTAGATAATTGGAAACGAGGACTGAACATGAGAACTTTTGACCTGAAATTACTTTTTTTTTTTCCTGAATTCAACAGGAACGCACGCTCCGTTCTCTCAACACTTAAAACAATTTACAATGGTCATGATTTTTTTTTTTATTTAAAAGATGTGTTTAGAGAAGATTGAATAGTTCTTGGAAGCTGAGAGAAGATATCCAAACATAGTGGTATCTGTCTTTAAAGAGGAAAAAATCCAGCATACATCCTGGCATTGAAAGCACTTTAAAATCAATATTCTGGAAGTATCACATGTATAATTACCTGTCCTTTCACAAGGGTTAGCACAGATCTGACAGGGTAAAATCTTGGCCTGCTGAAGTCAATAAAGTTTTGCTACTGATGTCATTGGGTTGGAATTTCTTCTATTATCTTTAGATACCTGGACAGCTGCCTGAACATCTGCTGAGGTTGTCTTTAAAAAGTCAAAGTGCAGTTTCTTACAAATACTCTGATCTACTGGTGAGGACAACTTCATCCCATTAAAAAGTACTTACAAATTAGGGTTCATTAGAAGTTTCTGTGCCTGACTTGTTTGCTGGATTTATTATGGAGCCCTCTTACTTGACAAAACATAATCAAATACTTTCTTGCTTCCCAGAACCACATTTTTCCAGACCCCCCATCAAAACATGGTGTAATAAACCATTTTTCCAAGGCAACATACTAAGTCTGTGGCAAAACAAAAAATCCAGGATCCCACGAAATTATTTGAACATATTTATTTTTTTTATTTTAGATTTATTTTTTTTTTAGAAGTACCGATCAAGAATGAGAATGTGAGGAAAAAAAGGAGGGAGGTTTATACTGGTGAACTAACATTTTTCAAGCTCAACATTTCCTAGAAGCACAATGAATTAAAGTGCAAGTCAAACACTGTACATACACAAACATAAGCCAAGTAATTTCCCAATTTATGATCACATCTGCATATAAAATATATTTGTGTATCTCTGCATATAAAGGCACAAGGAAGCAAGGGCCTGCCTATGAATGGCAATATTTATGTAACCATTTATTGAATGAGAAGTGACAAGAGGAACAAAAAGTCTGTATGAAAACAGAAGAGAGTTTAGAGAGATCTCACTACAGCTGCTAAGTATTAACTCTTTTTACATTTCATTTCTCTCACTTGCTATATTTAATATAGTCTTCCTAACTAAGCTTTCCAATTATACCAATTTCCATTTAAATTGCTACTATGTGGAAAAAAACAAATGCATTTTCTAAAAATGACTGTTTTTATAAAAGCAGGGTTATTGGCAGGAAGCCAGCCTCACCAGGCTCACAGATGTTGGATTAAGTTCATTAATCCAAAGTACAATTGCCTGATATATAGGTGGCATTAAATACTGGTTATATCTTCTTGCTATGTTGATGCTTAGGAAGACTTAACAGTACCTGCCTGTCTCAAGGGTACGTGCCCTGAAAAACGTTTTATTTATTTTAATATTTCACTTTATCTCTCCAACAACTTACATTGAGCTAATATGAGGAATTTGACATAATATTTTCAGAAATACAGCAGGAAACATCCAGCCTCGCTACAAGACTGTTCAATGCTTCAGCAGGGCACAAAGCCCTTCCATCTCCCTCCACACCTCCAAAATATCCTTTTCCCTAGACAGTGCAAGGCACTTGCTTGAGTAAGCACAAGACATCACAACAGCAACAAAATATACAGGAGTGTCTAATACTCTGGCTTTAAGGTTAACCAAACACATTCAAGAAAAATCTTGCCTGAGAGTGGGGGGAAAAAAATTCTGGGAAGGCTGAGGAACATAAAATTAAAACCTTTTGTAGATGGTCATACTGTCAGTGTGTAGGAATCAGATATGTAAAAAAAGGTGCACCCAGGTGACTTCCCTGCTCTCAGCATTAAACCAAGGCTCCCAGTATGAAGAGTAGGATGTTAGTACTAATTTCATATAATACTGTACATGCACATGGAATTTTTAATTTCAACTTATTTGGACTCCTTTGTTACTTAAATATGAACAGTCGTTTAAATTTCCTACACATGGAAATTTGATGTTTATATGAGAATGAGTCTCTCCAGAAGTCAGAAACAGAAAGTATTCTAATTTAACTAAAAAGAGCTTGCAGTAACAATTCCATGCTTCTCTAAGTATATGGACACTTCACTGAGTGCAGTGGGAAATACTTTAAACAAGGTAAAACACCCTTGAAAGATTCTGCAGGGATGAGGCCAGAGGTTTTTTCCTTCTTGTAAACCAGAAACAGATCACCAAAAACCGTTTCAGGAAAAAAGATATTAAAAAGAGGACTGACACATTAATTTTGCAAAGTTTAATGTTAACCAAAAGGCTGGGGCCTGGGCTGAGGTACAAGCTTTCAGCCTGATTATCTTTATAAAGTGAAGTTAATACTTGCAAATATTAGTACTGTAATACTTACAGTGATAAAATACAAACCACAAAAAGCCCATGCAAGGAGACCCTCCAGATAAAGAGGCAGCCCAAGATGGCATATTTTTACTCAAGGTACTTTTCCTTGTATTTAGTATTTCTCCAATGTACTTCCTACCCCTAGTACTGAGGTCTTGTAACATCCAAAGCATTTCAAGACAAAATTCACAGTTTCTTGGGAAATGCTGGTGCGAGAAACAATGGCACAGTGCAAGCATTAATACAGAGGAGTGAAACAGCCCTGACCATTCCAAATTCAGATAAAACCTTTCTTGCAAGCTCGTTTCCAACGTTTAACACAGCAATTCCTATTACAATTCCATGCTGTTAAAACTGTTTACCAGATTTAGAGAAATTTGATGTATTTAGAAAACACAAATAAAATCCCACTATTCTTGCAATGAGTAATTAAGAATATTTTCACCTTTGGCTTCAGCATATGGCTGCCACTGGCAGGAAGGTAGAACTCAAACAAGAGAAAGCAAGACTTTACTTTTGCCCCTTTTGATTTGCCAAGCAATTCAGTTTCTTGCGAATTTAGGAACATATTACAGCCTTCAGTGAACAGTAATCATTGGAAGTATTAGGAAACAGAAGCTAAGGATTAACCTTGCATTAAAACTACTGTTGACCTTATAAGAGTGATTATTTATTAGTCTGTGAAAATCATGACATAACCTCACAGCTCATATAACTATTCAGGTGTATTATAAAAATAAATAAATACCATCCTTCTCTCACCACCAACAGCACTACACTTGAAATCACTTGCAGTTTAAGTTTTAATACTGATGTTTAACAGATCAACACAAATAAAGCATTCAGATTATTGTTAAGATTAAAAGTTTTATCAGTAAGTTTAATAATTGCCACATGAATTACAAAATGACCAGCAAAAAGAAAAAGAGACTCAAGCTTGTTTTGTACTTAAGCTGAGTAAAGAATTTTGTTTAGAATACATAGAGTTAAAAAGCAACTGCTTGGTCATACTCAGTTGTTTGTGCAGCACCAAATTTAAATCCAAGAGAGATTATGAGAAAATTTGCTGCAGGCTGTCAGACCTCATTAAGTTAATGGAACTGGCAAATTGGCATATTTCCAGCACATTGTAGAAAGAAAAGCGCTTTCAGCTCAAGAGTGAAGGAGATCTAGTTTCGGTTTGGCAGCTAAAGGAGATTATTAGCTATAAATAATGGCTGCACTGAGATGACTTATATGGGATTGCTTGACCAAAATGAAGTCGAAGAGACAAAAAACATTAACATTTTGAAACGAATGATACAGTCTCTTTGTTGGATAGAATCTAGAACAGCTTTGTAGACATTTTTCTTTTAAAGCCTCACTATTTACAAAATCATCTAAAAGTCTTCGTAACAAGCTTAGCTACCACTGAACTCATTAACTGAGAGAAAATTCTTCTCTTTGTTGAGCCCTTGAATCTCTTTAAAAGATGCTATGAACCAGTGCTTCAGTGTGAGGTGGCAATGTGCTGCAATGTAATAATATATTAGTCAAAAAGTATTATACTATTTTCATCTGAATTCCTGTGGCATGTTTTCAGAGCCAGGACAGGAGAAGGCATGGAGTAGAAATCAGTAGACCTGGGAGATGCTGGTTTCCTGAGCCATCAGAAAAGACAAAATGTGAAAGAATGTGTATGTGAGAGAGAGGAATTTCTCTTTGGACAATGAGATCTGCTTTTTCTTACATTTTTGTTTCTTACATACTTCTTACCTCAAGTTTCTAAATGGTAAACCATTCTAAATGGTGAACTACAGAAGATCAAATTTTATACTAATAAATCAAAATTCTGAGGCTTACTTATGAGATCTGTGAAGTTTGAGATTTCAAACATCCCTACGGCCAGGAACTGGTTCTACCAATTTATGTATCTGATTAGAAGTGGTTAGAAGTGGACTGGGTATCTTTCCATTCTTTGTGGCGAAATTTTTGGAAACAGGTGCTGATTCACAGCACTTATTAAAAAGAAGCGCAAAGACTGAATCCTTCTGTATAAAATGAGAACAACAATTCTACTGTTTACTTAATTCGTCCTTTCTTTGTCCTCTTATTGTTTCTCTGGAACACAACTTAAAGGAAAGCGAGGCCAGTTTCTCTGTGTGTTTTGGCCTCAGCTTCTTTGCAGGGGTGCAGGGGTGCCCAGGAGCGAGTTTGGTAAGAACACCTGTCACCTTGCAGACTGGATTAGCATCACGCAGATCCCTTGTCAGCACTGCACTGGAGGGACATTCGCTTCTGAGTGACTGGGCCCAAATTAAATCCAGCCACCTTCGCTCACGATATGGCTGATTTCCCCAGGCGCAGTGGGTACAGAGGCACTTCAAGATCTGCACGCGTCTGCTTTTACTTTAGATTTACTGGTGAGTGACTACTGAATTCTGCCAAAGAAAGTAAACATCAGGTTCCCTCCCTATGAATGAAAGCTTTATTATGCTCTAAAAAAATCTGCACAGAAAAGGCTGCCTCCAACAACCAGCTGAGCTAAATGTGAAAAAGCAACAAAAAAACCTGAAAAGAAAAAAAAAAATGTGGTAACACACAGTGCTTTCACCGGGGATCTCAGGGAGGAGGAATATATCAGAATGTAGGAATACCAGTCATGTTCTGATGCTGCAGGGCCAGTTTGAAGAGTTAGGCATACTAAGGCAACCCTAACTCACTGCATCCCTCACACAGGGGGGAGAAATTCAGCTAACACTTACCTTCTTCCTCACTCTAAAATACCAACCTGAAATCGCTTCTTCATTTTAATACTGCTCAAGAGTACCTCCTTCTAGACTATAAAATTCAGCATGTGAATGTTTCTGTAGGAATACTCACTAGGAAAATTTAGGTTACTAAGCTACTCTGTAACAGAATACCAGCACTCCTGCTTGAAGTCCTCTCCATCCTTTATAAAAGGATAAATGAAAATCAGAGTTAAATAGTTTATCCAAGTGTTCTGTTTGAATAAAAAAGTAAATTGACTGTTTCTTTTCTAAGCACCTTTCTTTTCTAAACACAGAGGCCAAAGAGAAGACATATGGAAATAACAGCTACCATCCCAAAGACCAAAATTCACCTATCAAAAAAATCTACTTTGGAACAGTTTTAACTCTTTTTTCCCCACATACAAAGAAATGAAGAATGACTGACTACAGTTTCAATTAAAAGTTAAATGTCAATATAATACTTAAACAAATAAGTAATAAAACTTCCAGCAAATATAAAGAGACAGTTTCTCCTACTATCTCTTTTAATAATGCAGGAAAAAAAAATCACTTGTAACTTTAAAATTACATAAGTAGACTTAATTTTCTCCCATTACAATATTATATGCTTTAAGTACTACGGATTTATAACCAAATATCTTGTTAAAATACCCAAACAGTGCAGACAGGATTCTAGTCAGCAAATCCACCCTAAGAGGCCTGAAGTACTATATACCTTTTGATATTCTTCTCTAGACACCTAAGGTAAATGAAAGAAAACATAAATGAGAGGATTCTCCAAACCTAGGAACATTACAGATTTTGCAGTCTAGTCAATCTTATCTTTTAACTGAACTCTTTTGAACCCTTACAGATTAAACATTGAGCATAGGCAAATTGCCTAACCAGCTGAATGCTATAAACCTTGACAGGAGTAAGGACCACTCGTATTTTTCATTATAAAGTTATAGTAATGTTTTCTAAGGGCACTATAAGCCAGAAAATGTAAACTCATGCCTGAAGGCAGGAGTCTCCCCATGAAGGTAGAGAGGACAAGAAATGAAGGAGCAGAGAAAGACAATTCTATGAGGGTGGTGAGGCACTGGCAGAGTGTCCAGAGAAGCTGTGGGTGCCCCATCCCTGGCAGTGTCCAAGGCCAGGCTGGATGGAGCTCTGAGCAACCTGGAATAGTGGGAGGTATCCCTATCCATGGCAGGGGGTTGGACTAGATGACCTTTAAGGTCCCTTCCCACCCAAACTATTTTATGATTCAATGACAACTGATTGCTACTTGAGCCAAGGGAAAACAGTGATTCTATAATTCAAAGGTATTTGAGCACATGAATAGACTTATTAGAAAGAGATTGGGTCATATAGTTCATTTCTTGGAGGAAAAAGTTTTAAACAGCCTGAACAGAGTATCCTAATTTGAGTGGAAGACATTCCAGAAATAACAACATTCAAAGAATGAATATTGCTGCTTCAACAGTTGCTGGTTTGGTTGTTTTTTTTTTTTTTAATAGCTGAAAGTGACATAATACTGAATTTTATCAATCAGACTATAATCTTACATGCACCAGCACTACACCCTGCATTGTATTCCGTGCCTTCCTACTTGGAAGTATTAACAGGGTGTGTTTTGACCACTTGTCTACTGTAATTACATTGATTTCCATAGCAGTTTCACCCACTTCCAGCTGTTAACCATGAACTTTTTTGTTCTTAATGTATGCCAAAACAAACAGAAGCCAAAATTACGTGTTTGCTATCAGTCTTTTGGGTGCATATCAAGCCTGACACCCCAAAGATATAATCATTAAAGTCCTCATCCGTGTTCATTATGACCATGACAAAGAAATGAGTAAGATTCTATGATAAAATTAGTTTAAAAGGTCTCATTCAGTCACAAATTGCTAATCAATTGCTTTCTATCTGACCTTGAGTACAAATGATACACCTGGCTGTGTATCTGTAATATTCTCTGCATCCTAGAACTGCATATGCAGGCTTTAGTTTTCAATTAGTGCCCGATAAATATTTTTTGAAAAGAAAAGTGACTATAAGAAGACATATTGAGTATGCTTTTTTAGTTTCAGTTTAATTTCAAGTATCTCCAAGTACATGCTCCTAACAATTCATTCCTAAAAGGAATTTCCTTATTTTTAATTTCTATAAAAGCTCCCCTCCACCTCTCTGGACTTCTGCAAGACAGTATGTGCATCACTTTGAAAACACGTGTGTTTGTCTGTAATTTATTGTTTTATATGTATTCTTTTTTTGTAAATAGTTACAATCTTTCACTCTTAGGCTATAATATGTATATATTATTTATAAAAGATTTTTTCAGTCTTTACTATTAATGAGTAGCCATCTCCTTCATGGAACTCATTCCTGCACAGAACTTAATTTTTGCCATTGAAATTAATTTTTTGAACTATTCAGGATTAAAGAGAGGTCAATAAACCAATTACTTTGGGTAATGGTGGAAAATCAGTACTAGTAAAGTAATTAATGCCCTTTTCATTGTTTCCACATCATGGAGTGTTAATAAATTGGGCTTTTGTCACTATCCAGTAATTTCTTTACAACAAATTTCTTCATTCCAATCCATCTTATTTTATGGCTCCCTGTTAATACTTTAAAATACCAGACTAATTAGGTTTGCATTTACACTGTTAAGTCACAAGCTCCATTTTTCATCTCTGTTCAGACTCTCTATTTTCTGATATTCCTAATGAGGCAATACTTTTATTTAAAGGGTGTGATCCTTTAAAGAATTTCTAGTGGCTTATTAGTTATGTGAAGAGGATCTTTCAGGAGTTCCCACGTATATCGCTTAAGCGCAGCACAGCCACACACACATTAGCCATGAACGCTAGCACACCATTAAATCCAGGGCCTCCTATAACCTGGAGTTCATCTTTTTATAGGATCAGCCTGTTTGCAACTGCAGCACTTTAACCACTCCCTTCCCTCATATGATATTTTGACTCATTTCATACATTCGTAATGTGCTCGACTGTGGCACAAGTTAAACATCTTCCTTTCCTGCAGCAGGGGTGAAGAGAAAAAGCAGGACTGGGCAGTGTCATCACTCAGGATGACTTTGGGACAGAAAAATGGGCCTTCCCCACATTTCAGCTCCTGTATCTTCCTGTATCTATCTGTATTGTATCTTCCAAGAGCACCACAACTCAATAAGGAAGCCACTTCACAGACAGCAATTCACCTGAGTATTTCATAGTCATATTTCACATGAAAAAGGCACCTTCTCTATAAAACACAACCAAACCTCTTTCCTGTCAGGAAAATTAGAAAACGAGAAAAGTAATTTCTCTTCCACAATGTGAACTGATGTGAATTTTTAGTCTGAAAAGGATGGAAGTGAACAACATGAGCATCTCCCTTTAAAAAGGAAATTGCAACAGTAGGAGGAGCCCTCTTGCTGAAAACAACCACATAAACAAAAAATCTTTTAAGGACATTTTCTTTCTGGGGGGGAGGTTAAAAAAAAAACCTCTAAATTCTCACCTAGCTTGAGACATACAGCTACTCCTGAGATTTACAGCGAAAAAAAACTAGCTGGAGACAGTGTTGGTAATACTGGGATGTTTTCATTATTGCTGAGCAGGGCTTGCACGGAGCCAAGGCCTTTTCTGCCTCCCAACCCCATCAGTGAGGAGGTTGGGAGAGCACAAGAAGTTGGGAGGGACACAGGACAGCTGACCCCAGCTTCCCAGAGGGACATTCCTCACCATATGGCATCAGGCTCAGTTATAAAGAAGGGGAAGAAGAAGGAATGGGGGGGATGTTTGGAGTGATGGCCTTTGCCTTCCACAGTCTCTGTAACGTGTGATGGAGCCCGGCTGAATGCCTGCCCGCCCTTGGGAAGGGGGAAATCCATTCCTTGCTTTGCTTGCACCTGTGGCTTTTGTTTTACATATTAAACTGGCTTTACCTCAACCAACAAGCTCTTTCACTTTCACCCTTCTGATTCTCTCCCCCATGCCACCCTGGAGGGTATGAGAGAGCAGCTGTGTGAGGTTGGCTACATCCTGGAGGAATGAGAAACCTCATCTCTAGGAGGTCAGCTAACCCAACTGGAGAGTAAATGAGCTTTCTTGAGTCCCTAAATAAAATGCAAAGATCTTTGCAATCCAAGCCTTATATGAGGAAAAATACTCTGCATAGCATGAGTGAAATCAATGGTCAGTATCACTGTACCTCAAATACTTCTCATGCCTTGGACATGTGTTTGAAATTAGTCCTCCCTCCTCAGATGCGGAGGTCCTATACGTTGACATAAATGCTGTGGTGAGTTAATATACAGGTAACACTGAGATCTGAGCACGTATTTCAAGCTATTCTGAAGCCAACAAGAATTATGCCTGTACCTTAAATACGCTTTTCTGGTCCTTCTCCTGTTTCTGAGTTGCTTGCGGTGAAGAGAAGGAAGGGATAAGAGCCAAACATGCCAAACACAGCCTACATCACCACCTCTGCTTTACTCAGAGGTGAATGAAGTCATTAACTTGAAAATCTGGACTTGGAAGAAGTTTGAAACCACTTACAACCTCCAAAATTCCATCTGGGAGATAATTTGCCAAGGTGCTAAGTGGAGACAGAGCCAAAGTTCCTGGTTCAGCCAACCAGCTGTATGGCAGGAGCCTCCTGCCAAGAACGTGAAGGTACAGAACTGCAAAGTCAGATATAAGACTGAGGAATTTTCACAATTGTACACCCAATTTAAATCCCTACAGTGATGTTTGTAAAAAGGCCTTGAAGATGAAAAGTACTATGCACAATAAGCCCTGAGTAAAATTATTAAAACCAACACTTCATGAAAAGAGATTAATTATGTTATTACTGTTTGCACATGTGAATTTTCCATAAAAATAGAATTCTGGGCTCCAGTTCAACCAAGCATTTTAACATGTGTCTGACTTACAAGCACATGAGTAGTCCCATTTCAGTTAATGAGACCATTTCTACTTAAAAGTTAGGCATATGCTCCACAACCTGTGGCCATGGGATTAGAGACACAGGCAGAAAGAGACCGGTACCACCTCTTTAGGCATCTTGATTTCAGATAGTGATGTGTTTTCTTATCTGAGAAGCTTATAACTAACTAAGTCTCTGCCCATAAATGTGACCTACACGCCTAAAAGTCTGCCACACAGATGAGTCAGCATGTCCTGATATTGTGTCACTGGTAGGCATCTACAGATCTTCCAAAGATGTTAAGGACATGACTACTTGATGAAACTTTGTCCAGACCTTGGCTTCTAAATTTTGCTATTGACTCCTACCACTTGCTGAGTACCTAAAGCCAAATTTCCCTCTTCCTTTTCTCAACTTTGCATAGCACAAACAAAACTGTGTGGAGACAGTTCCAATTCTACAACTTACAAAGCCCTTAAAGCTTTTACCACTCTACTGAGCTTAAAAGGCACGGAGCTACCTCTGAGAAATATGATTAAATCCTGGTAAAATTCAGAGGAAAAATGAAAACAACAGTGAAAAATTATTCTCAAGTTTTTTCAAGCAAAAGATGTCAGCATATCCGAGTGAATACTGCTCTTTAAGGAAACTGAAGGGAAAAGAATTCTCTAGACAATATATTTCAGAAATTTCCATGGCAAACACTGTTCTTGTAGCTCCTTTATTGTATATACTGTATAACTGACTGGAGAGCACAGCTACTACTATCTCCACTTACCTCACTTCTTTAGATGGAGAATGAAACATAACAGTGACCAGAACTTTATGCCCTTTATAGTTTATGTTTCTGAACATTTATTAATTTTATGTTCTTTGTTCTTTAAAGGATTCCTTAGGCTCCTCTTGAACTATTGTCTTTAAAAGTTAATTCCAGGTGAAAAACAAAGCACTAGGCAAAAAGAGCTCAAGGCTTGACTTTCTTTTTAAACTCTGAACAATGCAATGAGCAATAGCTGCCCTTTCCTGTGGTCCCAATTATTGCAGAGAGACCAGAAGGAGGTTCTTCTGATTGATTCCTATGCAATTTCCATCTTGAGAAAGGGACCCTACAACTGAATTTTCCTTCCTGGAATGGTTTATGAATTGTGTTACATGGACTCATTAAGAGAGAATCAAAGGAAATTTCTCAGAAAAAGAAACCCTTCTCTGTTTTAGTGATACGTGTATTATTTTCTGATACACAAAATGTCAGACACCTATTAGTCCATCTAGTGAAGTACATACTCTGCTCCCAGAGATCCAGTACTTTCTATATTTTCAGATCAATGTAGCAGGATTTTTTTTTCAGTATAAATAAAATCTATACAGATGTTGATATTTGGAAGTTGAACTTCTTTTACAGCTTGAAGAATATCTGTTTTGCTTCGCAAGCACCCATCAAGTGATGCAACTGAGAGCACCTAAAAATCTTCAAGAAATAATACTAGAGGAAAGAACGCAATTCTGGCAGACAGAGAATATCCTTTTAGGTAAAGAAACTTTGCACCTGGTGCCGTCTTCGTTAAAAAAAAAAAAAAAAAGTAATTTATTTGGAAATGAACACCACTTTGAAAGAAAAAACTGGATAAAGTGAATACTGGAGAAAAGCAAATCACTTATCTTTTGGAAGTAAGAACAATAGGGCTCTTTAATTACAGATATTTTATACAGAATTAATTTAAATGCTGCATAATGTAAAAAAGAATGAAGCACAGAAACTAGCAGGAAACTTGTGAATGCTGCATTTAACAGCAATGTGCAATACCTTTATTACTTGGCATCCTCTTGCCTACAAACCACTGATAAGTTTTTCTCCCTACACTTAATAATATCCACTCGCTAATTTACTCTGTTTCGGCATTCTCTTACACACACACGTGTAGATACAGTCCTTACAGCCAGCGCTGTGAGAACTCTCCATCTGGTCTGCAAACTGTAGAATTTCCTTTCCCATCTATCTCAGAAATATAGTCCCATGACCCACGGGTCACCATCTGCTCAGTTACACTGGCACAATGCCTAGTATGCTTGAGGTAATGCCACCATCCTTTCCTCCAATTGTAAACTCCCAACAAGGCAGACATCTACCAGAGTGTTTGCACACAATGAGGCAGCTCCCAGTGAGATTATAGTTAAGACACCACAGAAATTCCCTTCATCTACAGTAGCCTAGGATGTGGGAATGACCAAAGACACATGCAGTCTCTCTTGATCAAAGGTCATTCTAAGGAACAAAGCAGTCAGTGCTGATGTGTCCAAGATAGCATAATATAACACACACACATAATTGTGTCCAGCATGTGTGGTTCCCCCCCAGTTCCTCTCTTAATGATCTTTGCTTCGCTCTGTATTCATTTGCGTACAATCTCCTATTCTCAGGATGCCCTAGAGCAGAACAAATTATACTAAACATAAGTGAAATCAAACAAAGTTTTCATTGAGTACCATTCATAACATTTACAAACAAGTCTCTTGTGTTAAGTTTCTCCAAAATAATTGGCAGGTTCAGTTTTACACTATTAGATTTTCTTCTTCTTTTTCTTTTTTAAGGTGTACCTATAATACAGTAACAAAAAAAAGTCTCACATGACTTATTTATTGAGAATAAAGGTAAACTGAGAAGTTTTTTTGTATCATAAAAACTAGTAGATAGGAACAAATATAAATTTAAACCAAATATGAAAATGTGTATGAAAAGGTATTTTTCACTTTTTTGCAAGTTCTATTAAATACTAAAAAAACCTTTAGGGATGGATGTTCTCTGGCTTATGCAGGAGACCTTACATGTAAAAGTCTTCTTTTCCAGTGCTCCAGTAATATAAGTCCAGGGTAACAGAAAAGTACATTTGAAATTTACCTCAATATTGTACTTTCCTTTTGAGTCCCACTAGAAGGAAACGCTCCATCAATTTTTGTTGCACACTTTTCTGTGCCTCACTAGCTAGCAAGTGTTCTGAAACAACCAAAAGTCGACGGGCAGAACAAAACCAAACCAGGCCTTTTTCTACAAACTGGTGCCATTTGTAGTATGTGCTTCTCCCTAAGCTATCATTTCAGCTCCATCACTCAACTGCCCAACACTTTATTCAGGTAACATTACACTGGAAGAGTAATTTCAGCAACATTATGCTTATTAATCTTCAAGAATGCCAAAGCTAAAAATAAAATCCAAACAGTGTGAGAATCCAGGCAGGGTTACGACAGCATTTCTCAAGGGATCAAAATGTCATTGTGTTCACTCCTTAGAGGGAATTTTCTCCTCCAAGCTTCAATCTTGCAAGAGCAGAGGTCAGACCTCTGGCAGGCTGTGAATGTGTGCTCATGGGCCAACATAGGTGTTTTCCTCAGTACAGCTACACACACTGACGGGGATGAGGCAAAGCTCCATGGGTTTTTGCCTGAATTCAGCCCACATCATTCAAGTGGGTTTGGGTGAAAAGAAGTGCACATTGAGGAGACTGCTTGCAACTTTCTTCCTTTTTAAGTGTAAGGAAATTATCTTGTCATCACAACAATACAGAAACTCAGGTCCTTCTTGGAGCATTCCTTGACAGCACTAAAAAGCAGCATCCCTGATTTAACCCAAACTCATCCGCATTTTGCAGACGAAAACACCTTTTTCCTTTCTAACTGGAACTTAGAGCAAGCAGCATAAAGCTGTGCAGTTAGACGAGGTTCTTGCAATTCACAGCATGTTCATCTCCAGAAGGTAGATTCCAGCTTGTGACACAGTGCACAAAGCTGCCTGCAATCACCTATTTCTAAGCAGGCTGAAAATCTAATCAGACTATTTTTGATAACCCAACTAAATATGCACCTACTTTGGTGTCTTAATGCCTTTGGCATGATCTAGATTCAGAAGAAGCAGAAGCACAGATTATTAGGCAGAGCTAGAACTGGGGATGGTAAGAATGTCTCTGTCATTTCTACATGCACATATATGAGAATCATCAAACATTAAGGAACGGGGAAGCATTTTCTTAGCTGGAAAATAGCTGTAAGGAAACGACTTGACTTTTAGAACCTTTTTCTTCTTCTATATTTGAATGTAACTTGATTTTGCTATTTTTTGCTATTTTGTTATATTATTTCTCAGCCTCTGCTAGTGCTTCAGCATGTGACCAGACTATATTTTCTTTTCATTGTGCTAATTTGCAAAATCTCCTTACTAAATTTCAAATTAAGGACAGTTATAGCAATGATTGGCTGCAATCTTCCTGATTGTTTCCTGCACTGATACTTAATATTCAACATACAGCTGTCAGAAAACATAATAGGTAAACAGTCTGAGCAGATACAACCAAGGACTTCATATGAAAAGTAAAATAACTTGGATATACTCCTGTGTGTCTCAGGTAAAAGCATACTATAAGCACATGAACATTAAACAGGTATTTGCAGCAATTACTATAGGAAATTAACTTGGAAAAACTGAAATTGCATGGTAAGGTTATGACAGAGGTTATAAACCCTCTGAGAAGAACTGGGAAGGAACCAGACATTTATTTCGGAGCATGACATGGATCTGCATTCTCGCATACGTGCTGGCTCCAAACCACGCTCCCTGCCCCAGGGGACATTGTGACTTGACCTTGCTGGACATTTCTCTAAAATAAGTTTCCTACAGAACTAACTGATTAAAAGGAAAGTGATCATACAGAGCAGAAAGAGGGTTGAAAGATGAATTTTATTTTTTTCTGGCTCAGTGTGTTTATTTTTTTGCCTTGGTTAGACCATTCCAGTAATGTCATTGGAATATAAATGTAATCCACAAGTATGAGACTAGACTGGCTGCTGATTAATTTAAGTGTCTTAAATCCATAGCTTCATGTATGAGCTAAGCTTGGGTCAGAAATGCCAAATTAAATACTGGCACAACTCTAAGAAATAATTTGTGACTTGAACAATCCATAAGGAATCAATAACAAATTAAAACCAGTCAGTAGCAGTGAACTGAATAAATGAGTCATTCTTCCCAAAACAAACTTAATAGTAAAGTTCATTTGTCTATCAGGAAATTAGTGTTGTATTTTTGAAAGGTGCTAAATTACTTTTCAGAGATACCATAAAGCTGATATTGAAAACCAGAACAGTTAAAAGGCAACTTTCCAAAATTCTTCTCTTACTTAATAGGTAAAAGTACCATGTTTGTGCTGAATATTCAATTCTTCACAAATGGGTAGAAAATTCTTTTGTTTCACTTTTGAAATGTTTACACAGCACAGCTTTCCCAAAAAGCCTCCTAGAGACATTTCCAAAGGATTTGGGAAAGATTATAACATAATGTTATTCAGGATTAGTTCAGAAGCAGTAACTAAGCCCAGAACAGCACTGGAAAATGGGCAAAAGTAAGATACTTGCTATGCAGTGTTAGTTAAAAATGTAGCTTGATAAGAATCAGAGCTAACAATTTTGAAATTTTCCAGGAATTCTAGGAATTGTGACTAAGTATGAAATTGCTGTTCAGACTTAGAGGACTTTGGTATTGGCTTATCCCACATCAAAAGAACATTTAACTTATTTGAAATTCATACATATTCATAAGGCTGGTAAAAAGAAAAAAATTAAAACAATTATTTAAATGATTATTAAAGGATTTTAATAGCAAGTCTGTGCTAATAAACTGTGCCTTGAGATTACTTGTATTCTCCTTTTGCAAAAAATTCTGATCAATGTATCTACAAACACTTTTAAAAATTAAAGATCTCTTGGTTTTGCTGACAGTAAGGTTACCAGGAATCACTCAACGAGCTTTGACTGAGTTCCTAACTCCTGATTATATTTCAAGTTTGGTAACAGATTGAGCAAAATCTTTTCTTATTCTATCAAAAGACCAGTTAATGTAAAACCGACCAAGAACTTCTAGTCTATTGGATATTTAAGTATTTCCTCCTATCCTTTTATGCTATTACACCTAGAGAATGACCTATCAGCTCTACCACAACTTAAAACAACTGTTAGAGCTGGACAGCTGGTACAATCTAAGACCCAGCCCTAGTGCTCAACGCCCAGCACAAAAATGCCGAACTATTCAGCCATCATCATCCTGAAATACACAAAGTATCCCACTATCCAACCACTGCCTTTCCCCTCCAATACCCCAGCCTATTTCTTCTTGCTGTATCCTGAGAAAATTCTAAATACGTTTACACAAAAGAATTTGCTTTGTAGGAAACTGTTTTCCAATGCTTTTTTTTTTTTCTCCCAATACTGCATTGAAACGTACTATAAATAATTTTTTCCTCCAATTAACATGTGTTATAAGACCAGCAGAAAGATCATAAATTATTGTTGCTGTAGGCTTTTCAGAGTAATTTATTACTGAAAAGTCATGAGCACCGCTTTGGAAAGGCCAGCCTGTGAATCTGTAAACCGAGGAAATTAGGAACTAAGCTGGTCTCTTTACCCTGAGGTCAATTAGAAATGACACCAGCAGACTTCTTGGTGACCTGGGGAGATTTATAGCTTACCACGCTAGGCCTGCGGTTCAGCCAGAAGATTAAGATCAGAACAGCACCTGGAAGACTGTCATCAGTTAAGACAGGCTGGACCAATGGCTCCAGGCTAAAATGTGCACAGGAAAAGAGGTCATGTCAAGTAGCCTTTGTATTTGCCAGGGCTAAGGCACATGTGGAAGGTACCCGTTCGAGAGAGAGAGCTGGGCTAACAAAGGTCTCATATAGGGGTATTGGACTGTCTTGTAACAGGAACAAAGGCACTAAGTTGTCAAGACACTCTGACTTCTCTCATTACTAAAAGTCATCTCCAAAGATATTTGCTACTTGACGAGGCTTCGCGCGATTTGCAGGTCTTGTTCTTTACTGCTTTTCCTTTGTTATTTTTTTTACAAGTGCAACCATCAGCTGCAGAATGCCTCACATCATAAACCCTCACGACTCAGGAAAAAAAAATAAAATTGATCACTCTGCTGTGAGAATCTTACAAGAAAACAAAAAAGGCTGTGTCTTTTAGCCACTCATAAATATTTTATAATTTGGTAAGAACAATAGCCTACAAGGTCAAAGTTCGGGTCTGTAGTAGTCAACGAGATCCTTGCAAGACAATAAAAGGGAAAGCTACCCTTTGTTTTACAACAACTTTGGAAACAACTTCACTGAGGTGGTGGAAGCTTACAGACTTCCCATTGTACTCAAGTCATTAGTGCAAGTTGCCCTTATTACAGCTTTGATAAATGAAGTTTGTAGTGGAAAAGCTGTTTAGGGTTTCTAAACATCGTGACTACGTCAGGTACTCAACAGGGATGTACAGAAGAGCGCACAGCTTAGAAAGCAATTGTCATATTCTCAACTAACCACTGTTCGAGCTCAAAGAAGTATTTCCTAATTTCTTCTACTGTATGTAGGCCCAGGTTGGAGGACAATTAGGTAAAAGGAGAACAGAACATCATCTTTGGGTTCTCAGTGCAACACATTCTTTAAAATTGGAATAAAAGAGATTTCTCTCTCATAGAGTGGTGAGGCTTAATTCAAGCTCAGAATGCTATTTATAAGGTGGATAAATGAAACTCCTGGATGAGTCACTACTATATTTGGCACTTCTGAGAACTCTGTACAACAAGGAAGTTGTCTCAATTTTCCTTCTATGTTCCAAAATATTAAATTAAGCCCTCTAAAAAAAACCCCATAGCTGAAAGTGGCATAGCTGAGAATTTACTAACTTAGCTATGATGTTTCTTATTTTATCTTCTTTTGGTTTGTAAAGTTACAGGCAATAACTCTAAATATTACTTATCCAGTACTAGATTAAAATCCATCTTACAAGATATCATGTGCCCAGAAAATATGAATCACAAACTTCTGCTTCCAGCTTCAGCTCTGCAGATGTCAGTTCACAGCCTGCCATTTTTTGTGCACGAAGCTTCTAATTTCTGTTTCAAAACTTGAGGTTCTTTTGGGTTTCTTTGATGTCTTTAGAATCAAATAATAGTTTGGTCAATTAAAAAAAAAATCTGAGAAACTTTCCTACCCTTCCCTCTTGGAAGGAGAGCCAGTGCATGCCATGAAACATTTAACATCAACCTGCTAAGCACTGGCGCTTTGAGATTGGTGCCTGACAAGTCTCTCTAAGGTTCTACACATGCAGACAAATGTGCTATTTATAGAAACGATACTAAACAATCACCTGTTTGATGGAATTGACAGAGACAAATAACACATTGGCAAAGTGAAGAAAAATGCAGGTGTGACAGTGTGAGCTGGCTTCAGAGTTTATTTGCAGTAGCTTTTACAGCTGTTTAATTAGGCAAACATCTGATAACAATCCTGGAATACCAGACACAAGCACAGAGTGTAGGGCTCTTCTTGTTTTTTATTTGCATCAACTGAGACCATCACAAGCCTCTACTTCCCATCTTTGCAATGATCTATTCAATATGGACTTAAACTGCACATAGAATATTACTTTTTCCACAAAACTTGATGTTCCTCACAGCGTATTAAATCTCTCCTCAGTAACCACAGTCAGGATAAGATTTAAATGTTTATAAATGTTTCAAGCTGTCACATCTTTGTCCTCCATGAGACTGGAGAAGGAATAAAATCAAACAGTTCTTCTCCTCAGGCAACTTTTCCCAAGTGATGCAGTCCAGAGACCAGCTTGTTGGCGTTTGTTATTATAATCAACTTTCCATAGCTTTTACCAAGGCATAATCCTTAGTATATGTTTAACCAATGCAGATAGATTTTCAAGTCATACAACATAAAACAAGTGCACAGGGTGTTATGCATCATCAAGAACACAGTGGATCATGTTCAGTTATCCACTTCTTTTCTACTCCAATTCCATCCCCTTGGATGCTCTCAGCTCTTATTTGAATGACCCCAGTGTTTTAGTCTTAATAACCTTCACAGCAGTCCATTCCAAACATTTATTACTCCTGGGTTAAAAAGTATTGCTCAGCTCCATCTGTTCTTAATTTGATTTTGCAAAAGTTTTTTGGTTTTTTTTTCTTTTCCAAAGGCACTATTTCCAATGGAAGAAATATACCTAAAAGCACTACTGAGGGAAAAAAGCGAAAAAATTACACAGTATGTAGGAGGGTGTGGCAAGTATGCCTTTTGTCCGAAAGCTGAATTAATGGGCACTGGCTGATATTTAGAGCTTGTGGACTTTCTCGCCACAGAAAAATCTGTCATTTTTGGGGACATCCTTCAGTCAAAATTTGAAATATATACACACATACAATAGAAAAGGCTCCTGCTGGGAATCACACTGTTGCTCTTATTTAAGTATGTGATGAACAAGATATCTTGGACACATCCAGCTCATTTGCCTTCCATACATACCACAGACAGCATGTGGCACACAGGCCCAGTACTCAGATACCAGTGTATGTAGGGAGCCCGCAGCTCCAACCATCCAACTGTGGGCTTTGGGCAGCTACACAGGACATTAGAAATGCTGGAAATCTGAGGAAAATTAATTTCTCTGAAGCTGCATCAATAAAACTATCCTGTGCTCTGACAGTGCAGAGGGGGGTTTATATAAGGCAGCTTTGCTCCTATTTGCTCTTTTGACACACAAGACGTGTCCATCACTACCTTGGGGACTGGAAAAGTCTGATCAGCTCAAGAGAGCTAGAAGAGGGCGAAGCATAGAATGGCCTGGGTTGGAAGGGACCATAAAGAACATCTTCTTTCAACCCTCCTGCTATGGGCAAGGACACCTTCCACCGATCTGGGTTACTCAGACCTCCATCCAACTTGGCCTTGGACACTTTCAGGGATGGGGCATCCACAAATTCCCTGGGCAACCTGTGCTAGTGCCTCACCACATTCACAAGTAAAGAATTTTTCCTAGTATCTACTCTAAACCAAAACATTCTCTTTCCATTTGAAGCCATTTCCCCTCATGCCTGTCCCTGCATGCTCTTTAAATAGTCCCTCTCCATCTTTCCTGTAGACTTCCTTCAGGCTGCAACTGGGTCACCCTGAAGCCTTCTCTTCTCCAAGCAAAACAATGAAAACTCTCTCAGCCTCTCCTCACAGCAGAGGTGCTCCATCCCTCTGATCATCTTGGTGGCCTCCCCTGGACTGGCTCCAGCAGCTCCGTGTCCTTCCTGTGCTGGGAGCCCAGAGCTGATGCAGCCCTGCAGGTGGGGTCTGAGCAGAGCAGAGGGGCAGAATCCCCTCCCTGCCCTGCTGCCCACGGGGCTCTGGATGCAGCCAGGATGCCATTGGATTTCTGGGAGGCAAATGCACATTGCTGGGTGATCTCCAGTGCTCCTTTGCTCATGGGTCATCTGCAATTAGATGTTTGGGGATTTTTTGGGTTTTTTTTGGTTGGTGGTTTTTTTTTTGGTTTTTTTTTGGTGTGGGCAGGGCTATCTCAAAGACAACCATTGAGCATTTTCACACAATGAGAGGTATAAGTTAAGAAAACTGTTCCTAGCATGTTCCCCCGATAATATGGGTTGAAGGGCAAAAACCACACAAAATCAAATGCAATGTGCCTACTAAGCTCCCAAGCAAAACCAGAAGGAGTCACACAGGCACATTTTCTATTCCATTTCACATATCGTGATTAGTAACAGCTTCTGCTTTCCCCATAGCCACTCTTTGAGAGGCCACTTTTTAATGCTTCACAGAGCAAAAAAGACTCTGCCCCACCGAGAGGGAACTTTATGAGAGTTCACATCAATCGACAGCAGCAGCAGTAAAGCAAACCATGCTCCACCTTGCTTCAGTGCCCTTCTGGCACTGCTCTGCCTGCAGCACAGACAGTAAACAGTAGTGTGTTTGTGTGCAAATAGCATTCTCCTGAATGATGTCTGCACCTGTGTAAACTGACATCATTATCTTTTTTTCTAAATTCAGTTTATTTAAGGAGTTCACAAGAGACACCTGTTCTATGCACAGGCACAAATGACATTCAATGAGTTGAAAAAAAGTGTGTGTGCGTGGGGAGGTGCTGGGGGGTGAAGGGCAAAAGTGACTTGCAGGGCTGCATCCACAAGCATGTTTATACCTCCTGATCCTACAACAGACAGCTGCTGCTGCTTTCATTTCTGGCCTTCATGCTCTAAGCTGGAATTCGCAAAATAAAATACAACTACAGTGAGTTTTCAATACTGGCTTACTCAAGAGAAAACCTAAGTAAATACTATGGAGGAAAGAAAGGGAAGGGCTGGAGGAGGTAGAAAACAGCCTGGTCCCTGCCTCATCTCTGGCAACAGCACCCAAACACTATAAAACCAAAGTGGCAGACAAAACATTCAGCTTAAAAGCTTACACAGGAGGTTCTACAGCATTTTCCTGCTTTGCTCTCAGCCTTTTAATGCCTGTCTTTGGGGTGCTTTGGTTTGTTTTCTGTTGTTGTTGGATTTTTGCATGTTTTTTTGATTTTTTTTTCCATTTTAGTTTAGATTTTTCCTTTGAGAAAGGGACAGCAGGCTTTGAAGGTTTTGTCTCCAAAGCAGTCGCACTGTTCTGTGAAGATACTGCTCATGTTTGGGACACCTGCCTCAGATATAATAAACCACAGAAAGACTATTTCTACTTTAGAGTGCACGGTGAAACAGAAGGTGCTCACATCTCATCTGACCAAAAACATTTTAAAGAAAGCTATACTGATATTCACTTGTCACCTGACACATTCTCTCTTAGTGAAGCAACACTTCTAAAAGTATTAGAAATGCATTTCTCAAACTCACTGTTAGGATTTAATGTAAAGAAAGCCATTTAGAGGAAAGCTGGATGGCAAGGACAAAGACTTTCAAACAACCACAGCGAGTAATTAATTCCCACCTCCTCTTATCTCAGTGGGATGAGCGCCAGGGACCACGGCTGCAGGAGTGCAGTGAACACCCCATGGAGAAACTTCAGAATAAGACAGAAAAACAGAAGTACTAAGGCAGAAAAATTAGTTAAAACTGAAACTTAGCAAGCTAGTTAAAACTGAAACAAGATAAGAGAATGTGGAAATCAACAATTTTGAAACACATCACAGTGAAAATTAATATAAGAGACACAAACTAGCAGAGCCTGATTTTCTGTGTACAGACATTGTAACACACCTGTCACAGTAGTCAAATTTTGGGGGAAAAAATGGATTAATGGCTTTAGACAAAAGAAGCCCCCTGCCTAATGAACAGCCTTTTTCATTTCAGTGAAATAAAGATGGAACCTAGATTTTCACCATATCAGGACTATACATCCCTAAAACACCAAAGCCTTTTATGTCTCCTTCCTTTATCAACAAATCGCACATCTCATATCAACACTTACATTTTTTTTAAAAAAAAAACTTAATTTAGAGTAAGGCACTGGATTTTCACCCAGGCACTGGATTAGCAGCTCATATCCTCTTGATGTTTCAGTATCATTCCAGTGTCACACCCTACATCTTTCCAGAGACTCATAAACCCCAGTGTCATTCCCAATCCCAACCCACTTGTCTCCAGGTCAATAATGATGGGAGGCAGACACACACCTACTTCTTAATTCTCAGGAAGACTACATGATGAACACAGTGAGACAGAAAACAGAGAGGTTTAAAAGCAAAGACACCCAAATAACTTCATAGTGTTGCAGAGGTGCTAAAAGAAAAAAGCATTAAATACTTAGTGTTAAGCACGTTTTTTTCACAGAATAGCTGAGGCTGGAAGGGATCTTTGGAGGGTTTTCTAGTCCAATCTTGCTGCTCAAAGTAGGGTCCGCTGGAGGACATTGCTGAGTTTTGAATAGCTCAAAGGAGGAAGACTCCACCACCAGCCTGGGTACCCACTCTGTGTTTCAGCAAGTAAAAGTGTTTTTTCTCACGTTTCAATAAAATTTCCTGTCTTTCCTGACAATATTTATTGCCATAAAAATAGAACAAAATATAGCAGAGCAGGGCAATTGCTCTATGTGAAAAAAGAATAACCCTTTGTAATTTGTCTAAAGGTCTGTGCCCTGGCAGCATTTAACTGCAATACCAGCATGTAACTTTAAGTGAGAGCCTGGTACCAACAATTTGCTCAAAACTTCTATTTTAGTGAACAGTTTATAGCCCAGAAAAAACCCAAGCAGCTAAACTGCTTTTTATTCTAGGCCTCCATTCTCAATGACACAGCTCTTTCTGCATGTTATATTCAGCAGGCTGTAGATGCTCATAGAAATGGAAGACAAAGTTCTTTTTGTTTGCGCCAAAGTCAAGAGTTGGACACTTCTGCAGTGATTTGATTTTATTTAGAATATTTTTTTAGCATGCAGAATTGCCAAAATCAAATCCAGCTCTACAGAAACTGCCCATCTCCCTCCTGAGGATATTCAATTCTCTGAGATGACAGTTTGGAAACACCATGATTCTTAGTGCTCTAGTCTCTGTATTCACATAGAAACCCTTTTCTGTCCTGTCAATTTTAACACAGTTTATTGGGAAGTTCAATCTAACACAGATGTGTGCTGACAGAAATTTTACAGGTGATGACAAGACTCCATTAACTCAATGTGCATGATGCTAGTTTTTGTGCGTCTCTCAGAAATCTTATTGTATGCTCCTGACCCTGTATCTTCATCACTGTTGTACAAAACCCTTTTGCTGAAGCAAAACACAAAACCAACTGTTTTTGTATTAGTTACAGAGATTCACTTACCCATATATTTCTTCTTAAAGTGTGAAAGAGACATGTTATGTGATGGTTTATGAAATAAACTACTATTCCGACAGCACGATTAAACATAAGAGCACTTGCATGCTTACAGATGCAGAACTAGACAGCTGGAGAGGATTTATAAAACCACTTAAGCAAAGCAGGTTCCCTTTGGTATTTCCCAGATACCATCAGCTTCAGAGTGGCTCAGCATGACAGTTTGGTCTTACCTTGTATTTTGTAACACTCAGGCTAAGGGAGGCAGCAACTTATTAGTACAGGAATTCAGATCTGGGGCTGGACCAGCCCCTCAGTACCAGCTCTGCCAAAAGATCTGGGCTGTGAGGGACATGCAGTACTTTTGAAAACAAAAGCCTCTTTTCTTAACTATCTCAATCTGCTTGATAAAATTTAAAAAAAAAAAAAGTTTATTGCTAAACTGTCTGAACTATTATGGGCTGTTTTTGTCCAATGTGAGGAACATATGCTGGATTCCAAACCCTACGCAGTTACTTCTCTTCCATGGTACATCCTCCTCCCTATCACAATATGATCCTATTCCTCCTCTCCTTCCTCTCCCTCTGAAGTTTCCTTATCGCTGCAATGAGATACGACCACTTTCATACTGCAGTCAAGTAATGACACTTTGATTGCTCGTGGCACAAGGGCAGGCAGCTCCTAAGGCAAGTCATTATTAGACTGCAATACACACCAAGTCGAGTTTCGCTGATGAAATGGATGATGGAAAGGAGCACAGTGAAATGAAAGCAGAGGCACTAATTTAAAGCTGTCATGTGAGGCAGCCAGGAATCCTGCAGTGCACTGGAGAACACGCTTCTCACCGTGTCTTGGAACCCTTTAACACAGGGATGGCAAGGCAGAAGAGATGGTGAGAAATCACTCTTACTCTCTTAAAATATAAAGTCTATCAATCACCCATGCACCGCTGTCTCCTGGAAGTGGAGTTCAAGAAATGCATCTTCTTGAAGAGTGCTAATTTCCTCCCCAAACAACAAAAAAGTGCAAGAAATTCAGGTTCTGATAAACATAAATCTCATATCTAAATGAATCACTAGACTATTGGTTTAAGGTTTAACTTTCACTGAAAATTTCCTTTGATTCAACATTATTTCATTTATTTCAAATTCCATTATAGTATCTCAGGGGTGCAACATTACAAATATCATTTCTTGACCATTATCCTCTCACATGAAGACAGAAGTTCTTCAATATACACAGTCTCAGAGAAACAGATTATCTCACAACTCTGTCTTACACAATTTCAAAAACTATACGGCAGTCATGAAAAAAATTGCTTCACACGCCTAGAGAAGGTCAAACAAATAATTTGCTCTTGCTCTCACACCAACCTCTTTTGCCTCCAGTCACCACAAATTCTGTAAATCAAAGTTGGTGGAAAACTCTCAGAAAAAGAAATCCTACTTTTCATTCTTTACATAAGTGTAATGACACTTGTTGGATTTTTTAAACCTTGATAGTGATGTGATGAGAAACCTGGCAACTCACACTCATTTTTGGACCTTCCTCCAGGCTTGCTGTAGTGAAAATTTTTTTAATTAATAAATCCCCTCTATAATATCTCTATGATCCATGTTTCAGAATTAGGTCTTGGGGGGGGAGAGAAGGAAAAAAAAGGTGAAAATTAACAATAAAATAAGAAGAACTGGAAGTTCAACTTATAAACATGTGCAGATCAAATTTTGGATTCACCAACTGAGAATGCACACGTGCAACATATGAGAATTTACTTAGCAAAGGAAACTCCATGAATCAATTAACAATTTTTCACCTCCTAGGCGATAAACATAGCAGTCATTTCATAATTCCTAACTTACTATGACTGCCCCATTCAAATTCAATATATTTCCAAATCCTGCCTCAGGAAATAAGTTGTGAGCTCATTTAGTTTCCGAAGAACTTAAATACATTAGTATTAAAATTATCCCTTTTTATGAGGTGCTGTTATTTCATAGGATATACTTAATATTTAGGGATATGTACATCATATACTGAAATTATGTACAACCTATAATGAAACACATATAATACTGCAGTAGCACCAGGAGCACCATTGCAGTAAAGGTTCTGACAGACTCCCCTTTAAAAACTTTTATTTTAATCATACACAATTCCAAGATGAAATCTGAAAAAAAGCTACCAAGCCAAACCCCAAACATTTGGAGGACACAGGCTACACTTTGTGTTTTCTTCATACAAAAGCAAAGAAATTGGAACCAAATTTCTGCCCTTATTCTGAGATACATTTTCTCTGCAGATTAGATTTCCAGTTGCTGGATTTGAGGGGGGAAAAAATGAATTATTTGGCCCCCTCCTCCTTCCCACTGCCATCAGTGAAACTCAGCAAATTTGCCATCTGCCATAAACAAAAGCCTGGCTGTTGCTGTGCTTCCTTGAGAGAAGACCTTGTAGGTAAGCGTGACTATCATTCCCTATAATTCAAAAAGCAAATGTTTAATGTTTCTGCACTTCACTAGACCAGGTGAGATAAGTAATTCAATCAACCAAAAGAATGTTTATGAATATATTTAAATTGATAGGGAACAGGGTGTGTGTATGAGGGTAAAAAAAAAAAAAAATCCCAGCACATCTTAAAATTGAAGAACTTGAATAAATAGTTGATTAATTATACTAATTTCTAAATGCATATTTGTATGAGCAAAAGCAGGACACTAAGTACTTAATCTAATGTGGGGAAGGACAAGGAATGTTTAGAAGGAATCTGCATGCTATAGGTATCGATGTTTCTCCTTTCATGGGACTCATCACACACCCATCTGCCCTGTTAGATTCAAAACCACCTAAACCAAAGCATATGAAGGTTGTATCCTCTAGTGCTAACACTAAAATTAACTCAGAAAATAACCAACTACTTTGGAAAAATTATAGACAATCTGTTGGGAAAAGGTTAGTGAAGAATAACTCCAAAGCAGATTTTTGGGCATTGACTTCAATAAATGCATTTTCTCCAGAAACATGTAACCTGAAAAAAAACCCACTCTTGCTTGTCTGATGTCAAAACCAAAACCATTTATGCCACATACATTGGAGAAATTGTTCATGCCTACGTAAAGATCGCCCCCATAGAGTTTCCAAGGTCAGTAATTTGCATGGAATTTGCATCAGAACTCAACAATGCCTGTGGCAGAAAGAGACTCCTTTTTCCCTATTTTATGATGAAGTTCCAATATTTAAAAGATCTTTTCCAAGCTGAGCCAAAGAGATTTTACACCATCCTGTTCCAGATAAGGCATCTGTTGGTTTTACAGGAAACTGCTTATGTACCATGCAGCAAGCAACTGTCTCACAAACTTCAAGGCTTCACGCCAGCCTTTGGTAAGAAGTTCGGCTGCAGGATCACATTCCATCTATTCATATGTTTTTCAAGAACCAGATTTTCTGTCTTTTACTCAACCAGAAATCAGCCGTCAGGGACAAAGGCCTTCAATTAAGAAACCTCTTAAAGTCCTACCATGTGTACAAAAGCAAGTGTGTGTTTAAACCATTTGCTGAACCAGCTTTGTGGAGACAAGCAGGAGACAGTGCATTTGCACAGCAAGGACGTTCCTAAGAGCAAGACCTACGTTGCTCATTTACTAAAATAGATTTATCCATATAACCTATGAAGTGAAATACTTAACATGCTTTCTAATTAAAACCAGGAGCGATCTACAATCTTAAAATTTGGGGAGAGGGACAGTCCAGCCTCATATGTTGCAAGCAACTTGACTAATTTTACAAAAAAGAGTACTGCTCAAAATTAGATCTAGGTTATCACCCTTCCTCACTAGCAATCCTAACTTGGATCACTTGTTCTTGAAAAATGTTCTGTAACAGAAATTCCTATTTCCAAATATAAATCCCTACTTGTCTTGCCCATTTATACGCTGATTTTCAGGGTATGGAAATGAAAAATGCTAAGTAATTGCACACCACATAAGAACATATTTGAAGTGTTACATTAAGCCATGTTACACTCTAATGTAAAGTTGCTTACAAGACTCAGCAGATTTCCAGAATCTGGAAGTTAGTTGTTTTTTTCCAACTGATTCTCTTTTGATTATAATACTTACACAACACTTACCAGTAAGCAAAAATAAACAAACTGTGTGTTTACTGCTCTCCCCAGCTTTTGAAGCAGGGAAAAACCTATTTCTCACATTGTAAAAGGATAAAGAGGGCCTACATCAAACCAGTACTAGCTGTCAGGGACATCCAGGAAAACGTAGTCCTGAGCAATGTTCCCCTTGATGGCATTACCTCCAGGCAGCCCAGCTGGGCTCCCTATATCACTTACAGGTGGGGAAAAATAATACTGAATGCAAATTCTGCCAGGTTTCAAACAGTGCAAGCAAGTGGAAAGGCCAATATTGCAGATGTTCTTGCGAGTTCTATCACTAATGACTTTCAGCCCGTAAATGCATGCTCAGGCTGTATTTCACAAGAAGAAAACCAGACCCTGTGCCAGAATATGAAGCAAAAAATTCTAAAAAGGAACTGTGGATAATCTGAAAACATAGCCAGAAAGTTTCAGGAGAGAAAGAAAACAAAAAACCAAAAAACAAACCAAAACAAAACAAAGAACAAATCAAAACATGTCTTAGATACTAATATGTCAACAATGACTCAGTGGTATCCCATAAAAATATGATACTGCCCTAAAAATTCTAAACCAAGTCTAATATTTCACGGCAAAAATTAATGCAACAAGCTGTATGATATTACAGTTTTAAGACAAACTTGTTTTTCATTTTCTGGCTACTGGAGAAAGCTATTTCTACATCCATCCATTTTTTATTAGGTAAAACCCAGTAATACAGCAATTTTTTTTTCCTGTTATTTTTCAGCGTGGTCTACAAAGCACCCTGGAAGAGCCCCAGAAGCAATGTTTGCCCTGATTGCTGTACTTCTTTATGTTCTGCACTCTGCAATTATTGAGATGGTTTAAAAAAAGGAGAGGGAGAACAACTGTGAAAGGCATTGTGCAACTGCAGCTGACTTCATGTTAACCCCTGTTCCTGGGTTCCACCCTCGGGTCAAATGCCTATGAGTCAGTGTCTAGCACAGATGAATGATGTCACACTCACACCACCTCTTTAGCAAGAAAATGTGGTGGAGCCTTTCATTGCTGATCTTAAGAGACCCAGGGTTACTAAATGAAGTTCCCAAGATAAAAAAAGAATAGGCTTGAACTTTAAAAGACAGGAAATGAGCACATCACTCCAACCACTTTGAAACGGATTTTAAGAAAAAGACTGTGATGGGTCACATGCAGCAGGAGTGACCAACAGGACGCGTATGCCAAAAGTCAAAAAAAGATTTGCAATACCCAAAAAGCCAGTAAACAGGGGACATGATATCATCTACCCACTTCAATACAAGCAAACAAACGAAAATAAAATTAAACAGGGCAATGGATGCGATCTCTCCAAGCAATGATGTATCAGATATGCAAGGAATAATTTGATTTAGTGAAACCTGAACAGAGCACACCTGTGTGGATTTGAGGAGTTTTAATATTGTTTTAATACACTGGAATGTCTAATAATCGGTTTGGATGAAGTGCAGTTCTTCAGTTAGAGAACAATTATCTTTGAGATGAGAATCTTGTGGTGCAGAATTACTGCACCTGAACCCATCAATTAATTAATCACCATTTTAAACACAGGAAAACACAGACGTGAGGAAGAAGTGGAATGAGTAAGCACACAATAAAATGCACTCCTAGATGAAGAATGCATAAGATGACTCAGAAAATACTTAAGGTGGTGTTAGACTGAGCACAATGAGACACTGAATAAGTTCCACTGTGCCTTTCTGGTTGTGAAAGCTCCTGTGTATGAGGGCTGGTATGACTTTGCAGAAATTGAGATCTGAGAGAAGGTCATCCTAATTTCCTCAACTCCAAAAGTGGTTTCGCAGGTGAAGGAGAAAAAACAGAAAAGCCTTGACAGAGAACCATCATGTCGTGGCTTTATAAAGCCTGCCTGAGATTGCAGAAGTATGGATTTAACAGAGTTCTTATTAAACAGATCCAAGATGATCCAGATGCACAGCACAGAAACAGCAGTGACTGACTGCTTCCTGCAATATTGTGATAGTAGGACAGGATTCTGATTATAGTCTAAATGTAAAAATATATGCTATTTCCAAAATCTACTTTAAAAAAATGTGACAACTTCACAGAATAATCTGTGTTGGAAGGAATCCATTAGGATCATCAAAGCCCAACTCCCGTCTCTGCACAGCACCAAGAATCACACCACAAGCCTGAGAGCATTCTCCAGACACTTCCTGAGCTCTGTCAGGCTTGGTGCTCTGACCTCTTCTCTGGGGAGCCTGTTCCAGTCCTCAACCACCCCTCTGGGTGAAGAACCTTTCCCTAATATCCAACCTAAACCTCCTCACCATGACTTCAAGCCATTCCCTCAGGAAGTTTGCACAGGTACTGGCTGGTGCCTTCCTCAGGCTCTAGCAAGGGTTAACACCACTTTGTTTAGGGATACTGTCAAGATGCTTACTTTCTCAGCTTGAAGAAATATATTGCCTTCTCTTTTATTCTACGCTCTGCATTTTGAAATCAAGCAAACATTAAACCAGACCAACGCTGAAACAAACCATCTTTCAGAGGAATTCTAGTAGGAGTGAAATTCATAAAACTAAGAATATAATGTATCAAATTCCATTTCTATTTGAGAATGTTGGCAGCTAATAAATTCAAATATATACATATATAAAGGTCTGCCCTTATTTACATTTTCCTTTCTTTTTTGTTCAGCTGCCGTTTTTGGCCTATAGAAAACAATCCTCTTTTTTCAAGTTGGATTCCACTGTAAGAGTGCTCTTTATTGGTAGTCCTCCCTCTCAACCTACACCCAAAAATCATAATACAAAGCTGCTCAAAAATCAATCTAACTTGAACTAATACAGGCTTGTCTGCTTTTTTCATTCTTGTCTGTATTAATTTTTGGTTTTTTTCCCCTCAAAACCCCAGTCAATTGCTTCAAAGAAGAAAATACATGTAATTTGCCTGGACTTCCTATCCCTATTCCCACTGTTACGACAATTCCTATCCCTTGCTCCCCTATCCACTTTCTGTAGATCTGTGACTATATGGTCTTTACTTCTACAACTCGTGCAATTGGCTACAGCCTGTCATTCTGACTCTAGATCTGAGTTTCAGTCTTGCAGGAGAACTAAAAGCCCTCCTTCATTCTTCAAACTGCTTAGTATTTATGCTAGCCCCTCATTTTCAAGTTCCCTGAGCTAACTCTTTTCAACAAGCCTTGGTAACAACCAAAATCAAAGGTCTTGGTAGCTATCAGAATTTCCTGTGCCTATTCTCCAAATTGAAGGGTTCTTCCAGTCCAGAGGGATAATTTCTTTCCTTCTCTCTGCAGGGTGTGTTTTAAAAGATGTGCTGTACCAATAGCCAGAGAAGGGCTGTTTAGAAGCATGGTTTCAAGTAAAAATGAGCAGGATGCAGCTCAACCTCCAAAGTACAGAAAGTGGTCCCAGATAAGCCCTCTACAGCCTGGTTATGTGTAAGGAAATAAATACTAAATAACTGCTGCAGTTGCTGCACCACATTATTGTCATTTTAAGATGACTAATAAGAGATGAAAAACATTAAGGTTACATAATGCAAGTTATTACTCTAGTCTAAATCTCTCAGACCATTTAATTTGTATGTGCACTTTTTATACAGTCTAAAGAATTCTCTTTCCTCCCTCCACTGCTGTATCTCTGCAAAGACAAGATGAAGAGATGAGTACGTGCATGGCCCATTTAAAGACATTCTTCCCTACTCATCTGTAATTTTAATATCATGCCAAGGAATCTGAATGTGCAAAAATTTGTTACTAATGAAATGACAATAAACAAATATATTAATAAATAATCAATAATTTTTCTCGTGTTTCTGTATCAGCTTAAGTATGCTAACACAGCATAATGTAGTAGCTCTGCATTTGACTTTAAATATCATTAATAGCAATTTATTATGCATAAGAAAACGAGCACAATAAAGTCACCTATTTCCAGAACTAAATACAAACATCTGAGGTAGCAGAATTTCTGGTGTAGGTTCTGCAGTGATTTTGTCTTTTCCCCCAACTTTTTGCATAGATTCCACTTCTTGAAAATCTGTTATGCTAAACTGTAACCACTGACACAACTAGCAGCAGAAGGAAAGGTTTCAGGCTGGATTCTTCATTCTTAAATCAAAGAAGCATGAATAAGATAAATCTTTGCTCTGTTCAGTTCATACATTGAGTGCCTGAGTAGTCCATAATTTGCTAGTGCTTTGGTACACTAAATAACTCAAAAACCAGCCTAACAACGATAAGATAAAGTTACTACACCAAAAATTCTGTTAGGTCTCTGGGACCAAATATCCACCTTTGAGAAGAGCAGATGCTGTAGTTATTTTTCTGTTAAATTTGATGATCTTGGATGATTTTTGATATTGGTAAGAAATCTATGGCACCTAGAGCAACAACATGGAACACTTTGAGAGGGCTTGTTGATTCTTACTCAAAGAAGAGGAGAGTTTAGCATGGTTGTCTCAAATCCTGGTGCACCTCTCAGATGAACTACAAAACCCAGCTGGCAGCTCTAGCACTCAGCTTCTTTTCTGGAAGCTTCAGAAGACAGTCAGACTGAACAATTCCACTCGCTTTTTGCTGCACCTTAGTAGCAAGCCCCGAAATTGTTAATGGGCACTTTGGACCTCATAGGAAGCCAGAAACTACAATGTTGGTTTAGAGGCAGACAGGGATGTATAAATAAGGCTATTGTTTCTACAGAATAAAACTTCAATATTGTTATATAGTAGTTAAAGTAGAGTATAATGGGCTATTGTTTCTATGAATAGGTTCTCCCGAGCACCAATCAACACCTCATCGTTAACATTAATCACTGGGATATCTTCTCCAAGATCAAACAAACACTTCTTGAGAATTCAAACTCTTGAGCTCAGAAAACTTTCCTGTGTAATAACAGATTAGATTTAAATATCAGCAACTACATCCTCATTCAATGAATCATATTTTAGTGATTAAATATTACTTAAGGTGACCTGAAAAGGTTTAGGAAGATGGTGAGTAAAAAAAAACCAAACCAAACCAAACCAAACCAAACCAAACCAAACCAAACCAAACCAAACCAAACCAAACCAAACCAAACCAAACCAAACAAGAAACCAGGAAAAAATACAGCCACCAGAATTCTGTCAGGCAAAATATCTTTGGGTCTGCTCTTAACATCTAGCATATGGAACCATAATCCCAACTTCTGTATGGTATGATTTTTAGAACTGCTTTGGTTAACAGTATCAGCAACTAACAGTATTATTTTATATATATCTAGAGATTTTACTGCATTTGTAAATACGACTGAATCCTATTTTACTTTTAGAAAGACAAATGGGATTATAGAACAATTTAGTCTGCAGGGTAGCCAGAACCAGATACTCCAAAGGAAGAAATCCAACTTCCAGGTAGTTTGACAAAACAATTCCCAAGAGCTCAAATACTCCAAGAATGAACAGTTATCTGCAAACTGGTATTTCCTAAGGCACGAGAGTTTAGAGTCTTGGGATATTTTTAAAAGACTGACTCTGTAATTCCAAACCCTTTATATTGATACACATTTACAGTTCAGCTCAATACACTTCTCACACGGCACAGTGCTCTCTTGTATGCAATGCAAAGCTTGATAGTAATTCGGTCATGTTGCATTTCATTTACTATTTCTGTCATCTCCATGAAAAAAAATTCTATTGCACATGTGTGGAGCTTGGATTTATCCCTTAAAGCAATGATTGGTGTAATACCACTTTCATCTACATTTTTTTTCTGTAGGCCTGATTGGGATCACATGAAGGTTAGTGACAAGTACTTCCAAACAGTTATTTTTAGAAGCAATCGTTTTGTTCCTGTCTTTCATTATTCTGTACTGAGTTGTTTGGATTTGTTTGTTGCTTTTTTTTACATTTGATGCAATACAGAGTTAGTAGGAAAGAACAAGTCTATATTAATAACAGCTGCATCTTCTTGCAAAATACCTACTCCAAATCTAATCCAATTCTGTCACTTTAAACCATCTCAGCCAAACAAAATTATGTGTTTTGCTACAGGTAAAGGGGTATTTCATTAAAGTCCTTGAGGCAATGGGCAGCTGCCATGTATTGGAGAGAGCCCAGCTCTGTCCCCCACTGCGTTAAAAGCCTCTCACCTCACATAAAAGACAGCAGCTGCCCTGGCTGGTCACCAGGGTACTCTGAAGCACGCAGGTCACAGCAGGACAGGGCACAAAAGGCTGCTCTCCAAACAGCCCTGCTCAGCTCCCGGGTATAACCAGGGCTCACCCAAAGTCAGAGATTCCTCCTGTCAGCCGCCTTTTGCTCACGGAGCACTGCAGGCTTCAGCACTCCAATCTTACAAGCAGGGGAGAATGTAATCAAATATTATGTTAACTTCGTAACATCATTCCAGGGACATACTTCGAACTGACCCAAAGCAATTAGGATAGTTACAAGCTCCATTCTATCACAGTAAAATCCAGATATCTTGATTTTGCTGAATTTACTTTTTGAACAGTTTCTCACATCAGTAATCCCCAGGTAATTCCCCTCTTTTTTGTGTCTATTTGTTTTGGGGTTTTTTTGGGTTTTTTTGTGTGTGTGTCTGAGGGTACCTGGATGCCAAGAGCACAAAAAAATCACTTAGCCTTCTTTCAGAAATATCTGTCTCTGAGGTAACAGTAGCAAAATTCCTTCAATAAATATGCAGTCCACTTGTAGCAAACAGAATGAAAAATATTCACAGTCCCCCACACTTTCCCATGGAAATGAAGTATTCTGAAAAATTCTTGAAACTACAAGTATAATGATGTTTAAGCCAAAGAAGAACAAACTTTCTACAAGAAAACAGTTCATACAGTTTTTGATTTCTGCAACATATGCTGTAATATATGCTAATATATTAGTAATATATAGCTAATATATGCTAATATAACTTATTTCTGTAATATATGCTAAGAAATGGATATTTTTATGCACCCGAAAGACAAACTTATTTAAGGGGCTTATGCTACTACTCAGATTCGCCACAATTCCTTGTTTTGCAGTCCTTCAGCAGACTCCACAGTGGGGGGGCTGACTAGGACTGTAATCTTCCCTCTGAGTTTTCCTTCCGAAGGTGACTTTTGAGATTCACCTTTTTTTCAGTTTTATCAACCTGTTCAAATATACTGTGCACATGAAAAATGAGCAGCATTTTCAGATCTGCTATATATGGCCTAGTGCTTAAAAAGTAAATAAAAGAATAAAAGGGAAGATCAGTTGCAAAGTGAAAATGAGGCTGAGTTGCTTAGAAAAAAAATTACCTAAATGAGCACCAAATAGGGCAGGGAAACAACACTGATGAAAAGTGGATAAAGCAATGGCCTATAACCAACATAGGATAAGCTCTGATAGTCAAATCTTAAAAACTAGTTGATGCTATGATAAGGAAAAATAAGGTGTGGGAATGGAACACTCCATAAAAAACCAAGGAACCTTTATGAACAAACCATCACACTTCAAGTTTAGACAGATTCTGTATTTTGTTTTGGCTAGCAGAAGTAACAGCTCAACAGGACACAAGTACTTATTTAGAAGTTGCCTTAAGCTTCTAAAGCTCTCTAAATTTAAAAAAGGAAAATTCTTCTCTGTCCCACACTTACTTGAGAGCCTCCAGTCCCAAGTCTGTCAGTCTCTTGCTAATCTTTCATTTGTGCCTCAGAAAACTGTGAGGTCATAGCAGCTGTCCAGAGCTGGAAGTTGGCCACGATCCTTTAGAGAATCCACCAAACACGCTGAGGTAAAGTTTCTCCTTCACAGGATGGGCTATGATACTGATACAATGATCCAAGAGTCTCCTATCATTCTACAACTCTTGGCTTTCTCCTCCCTCAGAAGGATCAGCAAAACAACAGACAAAACAAGTAACAAATCCAATCTAAAATGCTCTCAGCTAGGATAAGAGACCATACAGAATTTTTAAAGTTTTCTGACAGAAAAACTCTTAACCTTATAATGATGTCACCTCGAGTTTTACTTTTGCTGAAAGTACATTTTCCAGTGATGAAAATTTAGCTGAAACTTTCCAACAGGATCATTTTTAGGATGCATGCCAACACAATTTGATGTCCATGATGTCATTTGGGTTGATTAGTCCAAACGTGTCAAACAAAACTGAAAATTAATCCAGCCTCCAGAAAGAAGTGTCAGTTGCCTCCTGTAGCTAAGTCATACCAATGTTTATAACAAAACAAACCCACCATATACCTCGTGTAGTCAAGATAGTAAATAAGGGCACTTGGAGCTCTGAAATTTGTTACTGGCTCTTTCATTTCCTTAGACATACACTACATTGCTGTGCCAAGAATTTAGTAAAGTGATTTTTTTTTTTTTTTTGAGATCTCATTCTCAGTCCTCAGAAACATCTTTTTTGTTAACTACTGCCTGTTGTCCACATAAAAATAAGCATTAAAAATCAGCAGTCCTGCTCTCTCAGACCAAAGATGCTAGGTTTATTACCAGTACATTTGTATGGAAATATTTGCCTCAGCCAGTCACTAAATCCAGCAAGATTTTAAGTAAAAACCTAATTCAGAAGACATCATATCACCCAGCTCCCATGATGGCAATGAGTTCTTTATGTTTGTTTTCATTCCTCCTCAGCAGCCAAGAAGAAGTGTTTTGCTCTGAAAGTTGACAGAAATGAACACATTCCTGCTGAAGAAGCTCTGGGCTGCATGCCAGCAAATCCACCAAGATGTACCTTGCACCCAAACATGCTTAAATATGATTTGAAGTAATCAACTAGTTTTCTCACATTCTCCTCAGGCTTCTCTACATCGTGAGAAACTGACTATTAGGGAAACATGTCTCCAAGATCATGGAATGAGGTTTCAGCTCTGGAATTGGCAAAGCGAGCACATTTATGGCAGAAGAAAGTTGAAAGAAGGAATGCCAATAGTTTTGGGACTAAGGCAGATCAAGTTATCCACATTCAGGTAAATGGCAACTATTTACTGCTGTCTCATTGTCTAAACTTAGAACAGAAGGTGGTTTCCAAGTTTCAGCCATTAGCAATGGAAGCTAAAGGCGTCCCATGTTTGGAGTGATACACCAAGAAATACAGATTGCAACCTTCACAAGGACCATTTTTTATACTACTAAATCACCATGACAGGTATTTTATAAACCTTAACATACATGCAAAGATAGTCCAAACATTTGAGAACACTTGATGACTCCCACAGTACCTGTTACCAAAGCAAAGACGGTAACAGGATTAAAACCTTACAGAAGGAACATTCTGACCAAAGGAATGACTTAAAGTGATACTTTTATGTTGCAGTACCAGACACAGCATTTAGCTCAGCTGAAAACCACCTCTGACATTTACAGAGCTTGTAAGCTGTCAAAATTTCACTTAATGCTTCACCCAATAACGAGACCTGAAGCAACACAGTGCCTTTTCCTACACATCAGAGTGGAGGCTTAAGCAGCATGGGATTTAGAGGCAAGCACAAAGTCATGCAGTGCTATTTTAGGCACTTCTGTAATATCCAACACACCTGCATGGGGTTATGCATATATAACATCAGACCCATGCCCTTCTGGAGAGGCATCTGTGGATCAAACAAGAAAAGTTAAGTCACCAAAACTGGCATTAGGTGTTGACAATTGAATCTGTTCCACTACAGTCTGCTTCTACAAACCCACTGAGACTCCTATTAAATTCTCTGAAGTGTAAATCCTGATTTGAATTTTGCCTTTAAATGTGAAGATATTTCCATGAGGATGATTGGCTGCTGCTCAGAGAAAGCTTGCTGAACCGATTTATGGACTAAAACGAGGTATCAGGTTTGAAAGTACTTTGCCAGTGCCTAGAAGGCTGAGGGACAGCTTGCTTTAACTCTACATACCTTGCTATTTTGTGCAGGGATATTGTAAAATACAGTTCTTGAAGAGCCGACTTCATAGAAGTACTTGGGCTTGCTGCTGGCCTAAATCGAAAGGCATTAGTGTGATACTGGACACTCATACAGTCCTCTACTTAAGTGGCAGCAGTTGAAAGGGCGAACAGGGACTGAAGCAAAGAATACACTGAAATGAGTCTGACCCCAGAGGGAAGCTGAAAGATGTTGGCAGCAGTGGCAGTAAGATGGCTTCCTTAATTTTGAAGAAACTAAAGTAGCAGTATGAAAAATACAAAACAAAGTTTGTTTTTAAGGGAAAGCAGCACACGTGCTTTATTCACAAAACATCCATGCTTTCTGCACGATGCCAAGTCCCACATTAGCTTCAGCATAGCCACATGAAAGGGTCAAAGCCATTGCATTTTAGTGCAAACAAATGAACACTGCTCAGTTTCTCCTCTTTGGGAGATAACAGGACACTGGCTGCCAAGAGAGAGAGAGGGTCTCTTGAAAAAATGGGAAAATGGACAGTTCAGGTAAGGAATGACTACATCAGAGGTGGTGGGAGCTACGCTGAGGAAAAATAGGGAGGCGTAAGTGAAAAGGTGTAGCAGCACTGTGAAACACGAAAGGAACCTGCTGACAACACGTGTGCACGACCAGCTTTATCCTGATGCAAGTACTTGGCATTTTGATTGCAAGATGAAAGATGCTTGCTTACCTTTCATCTTGCAAAATCCTAGCTGAGATTTGTTTGAGGTGCCCTGGCTTCCTGCTTTGGCACTGCCCTCATTTTGGTCTAGTAAGAAACCAAGGAACTTTTCTGAAGATGATGGCTCATTTTGCACAACATATAAAATTCCCTCGGTTACAGGAGTTTTTTTGGAAGTGTGATAAGCCTGTCCAAGATCTTCAATCAGACGAGAAAGTCTGTGGCTAAATCTGAAGGTTAAGAGGCTGTGCCAGCTTGCAAGCCTGCTGCAGGTTCCTACAGCTTTGAACCACTTTGGAATGACTGCACAAGCCTGTCTAAACAGCAGCTGTCAACCTTACCTGAACTTCCTGCTACAGTAGTTGGTCATGGATTTTTTTTTCACTTGCTAGTTTTGCTTTTGTCCTTTTTCTGTGAGCACTCCTGAAGGCAGAAACAATTACACCAATTCCACGCTTTCTTGTGTCAAAACCATTTCACAGCAAACCATTCTCAGTGGAAATAGTACTCCAGGAATAGAACCACACAATAGATAAACACCTAAGTGACATCACTTGTATCTGCTCGAATGCCACTTTCTGGGAGGGGAAAAACAAAGTTCTCGTAACAACAACAAATTAAGTGCTTTTACAGATGTTGGGCTATATCCCATTTTGCCTGAAGAAACTGAAACATGGAGAATTGTTTTTCTGGTATTTCACAGCATCAACTTAAAAATGTACGTCATTCCATTAGCACACAACTCTAATCACACATTACATGTTTGTTTAGAGACCTACTTGTATACCTCAGAGCTTGGCTATGCAGATTTTTACAAGTCTGAAGAATAATTATTTGTCCATGGAACACTGGACGTGGCGGGGTGACCTGCTAAAACACGGATATATTTTGTTCCTCTGTGCTTGTTCCAAGCTAGGACACTCTTTGCTCCAAACACTTGGAATGAGGACACACCCTTTCATATCCTTTTAGTTACACAAGCAGGAGTTTCTATTTCCTTGTTTATCCTCAAAGAAAGGGTGAACAGTCAAGTCAAGCATTGGGCAATGCAGCAGATGTGCACAAAGCACCCATCTGACAATGGCCAGGGTTCCCACTGAGACTTTTGAGCAGAGAATAATTGTACTTTCTTTTGGCATGAACTGAGGGTACAAAATCACATTTATGTGTGCATGCCTTTGCCTTCTCAACATGTGTTCTCAGCTGCATTTGAGTGGTGGCTAAGGTCAGTTTGATTTTCATTCCTAAAAGCAAAGAATGACAGTAGGAATATGGCACATTGTAAAATTTGAAAAGAAAGCACTTTCTCTCCCTCCAACTACACATGCACTTTATTAATTAGGGTTTTCAGGATTCACAGGGGGAAAAAAAATCAGAAATACCATTAAGTAATAAACAGGTTCAGGTCTTTCAAAACCCAAAAAAACCCCACCCCGAAACAGCAACCAAAGAAAGCTGATACTGCACAGAATTACTCTTTTGCATGATAATTTTAAAAAATCTCACAAATTGACATAAAAATCAGAATTTAGTTTCAGGCTTATGTGATGGCTTTCTTGTAATGACTCTTGTTGTGGGGTATTTTTGTTTGTGGTTTTGGTTTTTGTTTGTTTGGTGTTTTGTTTGGTTTTGGTTTTTTAATTTGTTTTTGTCTTTTAAATGTTCTTTTCCTGCCTGTATCTCAATTATCTCTAAGCATAAAAACTCTCTATATAATTTCCATCTGTTATTTTTTTAATCCCTTTTTTCCTTTCCAATTTTTTTCCTTTCTTGATCTTGCTTTTTTGTCTTACCTGCCTTTCCCAATTCATGAATTCTCTACTACCCTTTCCCATTTGGATTAGTGAGCTTTTTTCTGTTCATTAACAGTACAACACATTTCACCTGAATCACGCTTCTTGAAATGGAACTGAATATTTTAATTTTCTATATCCTGTATAAGAATTAAGCTGCAAACCAGGAACAAAAAAACCCTCAAAAGAAAACTACCAACCACTCTGCAGATAATTGTACATACAGCACTCTGGAAATAACAAATCCTAAATTCCTAACATATTTTTGACACAGCAAAGAGTTCATCCTTCAAGATAAACGTGTGTGCTAGTTCCACATCTGAGTATCTATAGATCCAAATGCAATATTCGTCAGAAACAAAATTAAATTTGTGTGATTAAGTTCTCCAGTACGTAGAATAAGAGTAGTTTATTTGCCTTAAAATTAATAGCAAGAAATAATCTGGTTTTCATACTTTCACAAAAACACAGAACTTCCACTTGTATGCTTAATTTTTGTACTGTTCCAATTTCTTATAACAATAATAAAATAATATAAAATTTTTGAGAACACAGTAGCAGATAGTCCGGAGTCTGATATCCATCAGACTCACAATTCTTTTAATTGGCAAGACCCAATCACATATTAGCTTACCAAAACAGAAAACCATAGAGTACTTATAGGTTCACACAACACATCAAATCAAAGCCGAGAAATAAATGTGCTTCTTGAAAAGTAGATGAGAAGACAGAGTGAAATTCCTTGACTATCCAGCTTCTGTAGTCTCCCTACTTGCTTCTTTAAAGGTGACAAATTAAATCTCTGAAACAAATTTACCTCTTTTCTCTCCTTTTAGTAAAAAAAGTCCAACACTTTAAGTACAGGCTTTTGCTTCAGGTCAGCACTAAATTGATGGTACTTCATCCTTCATCCAGCATTTCTCCTGCATGAGACCCTTCCCCTGCTCCCAAAGGAACGTGCTAGCCCAGACTACCCTCACCTACTTCTTTCCTGTGTTTTTAATGTGGGAAGTGTGCCTGCACAAATGCAAGCAGTGCTCAGTAGGACATGCAGCAGCAGCAGCACCACATCATTTCAAAAGATTTCTAATTGAGACTGCAAATATTTTAAGCTCGTTTGTAAAGGGTGTGATTTACAGGGATATTTAATTCATTAAGCAAATGTTCAGTGTAAAACAAAACAAATACTTGGGTACCTTTGCTTTGTCTGTTTCAATTTTAAGAGCTCCTTCTGGCTCTGGACACAAGTCACACCAATATTTTCTATGAGAGCTCTTCTGATGCCAAGGTGCACTGGTTGTGCTGTGCCCTGCCCCCAGGTGACCCAGCACAGTCCATTCTATGAGAGGGGCAGTTTAAGGGTAAAGCATCCGAGGCCACAGAAGACCAGCTCCATCCCTGAGCCCTGAAAAATCCCAGCGTGGGGAGGGCAGTGCTGCCAGCCCAGCCCTGGCCACCATCACTGGTATGCCACCAGAAGGCAGGAGATCCCCCTCCTTCCCCCCATCATTTTCTAAGCTCTGTCTAGGTACAAAGGCAGTAAACAGAGTCTCGCTGGGCTGGCAGGGCTGGGACTGGCCCTTTGCAGCTGCTCCCCCAGTGTCAGACCTCATTGATTGCAAAATTAACTGAGCATCTCCCCCCCTCCCCCCATGCCGTCTCTTGCCAAATCCGTAATTTGCCAGGTGCAAATTCCTTGGCATTTACAAGTCCAAACACTACATTTTGGTCTTATCTGGAAAAGCAGGAGCAGGAACAATAGGCAAATGTTACTAAATTGGTCTGATAATTGGGGACCGGGGGAAGGAGTAGGATCAGCCAAACCACAACTGTACAGAATAATGTGCTTTTTTGAATGGCCCAGAAGATCTGACAGATATCCACATGGATAAATGTATCCTTACATTTGTACGTTGCTTTAAGACAGAAAAAGACATGCACTCAGAGAGCTAGACAGACAGAAAGCAGTAACCATTAAAACTTTCAGCTACTGAAATGCTTCTGGCAATTTCTATCCTTTGACAAAAACTGCCATGCAGGGTGTTATGAAGCTGGCACATTTATAAACTCAGGCAATGAATAAGGAAACTCAAATATGAGTTAGATACACCGTGTATTTAAGGAAGAAAACAACTCACAGAGACAGGGAAACCAAAGCTGATGGAAGCTGAACTGAAGCTGAATTAAGAGTGAACTCAAAGCCTCACAGCATGGGATGGTTTATTAGCAGCCTGAAGACAAAGGCCACAAAGCAGTTTTACTCCCTTACAGAGAGGAGCCCTATTATGGAGCCTTTCAACTCTCCAAGAATTGCCTTTTAACTCTCCCTCCACAGTAGGACAAACAGGGGAAAGAAATTAGTCTTGGATGATGTTAGCTGTTTTGTAACTTGTAGTGCTAGTCCCACTGGAGCTTTTCTGACTCCTGTCAGATTTATCCTCTTGACATTCAAAATGGATTAACCTAAGGTATCTTTTCATAAGTAATAACAATAAATAATAAAAAAACCCCCCTCAATCCACATAGCGTCTTCTCCCTCTGTCTCAAAAAAAGGAGGATTAGTTAGATGACCAAATGATATTTCCTGGACTTTGTAGTAATCTCTCCTCGACGGTTAGTGCTCCTTTTAAAGGAAATGCTACATGCTAAAACAGAAGCTGCATAATCAACTACATCATGGTGTCATCTACCTACAGTACAAAAATGGAAAAAATTCCAAGACCCCCTTGTGTTTTTAGAAACCTCTAAGTCATTGAACCTGAAACACTATCAATAGTAAAGTGCAATGGGTAGCAGCCAGTGCAACGGTATATCCAGTTCAGCTTGAATGATTGTGTTCTTGCCAAGAGAAAAATCTATTATTTTAAAAACAATTTATGAAGAACTTGGTAAAATTATGCAACCTTACTTTGGCTGTCTGGTGCTGCTTACTGAAGAGAATTTTCCTTAGATGTGCCAAATTCTATTGTCCTGAAAATATTCTTTAGGTCTTTCACTATGATGACACAGAAAAATTTTAACAACTGTTGCCTTGTATTATTTTCTTACTGTAGGATGGTTTTGAAAAAGAGCAATGGGCTAAGCTGAGCATCAGTTCAGAGCAAACCAAATGGATATATATATATATATGTATATATTTTTTTTTTTTCTCCTCTGAGAAATGGATATACCTTATAAAGTAGTGTATTTCAGAAGTGAATTTACTTCATCTAAGCAGGTGGTGCCCCAAGCAGACTTTGGCCAACACCACATGGAAAAATACATTTGGTGCTGTGGAAAACAAATTTGCATGTTAGAGGGCAAAGAAAATCCATATGACTCAGCTGCAACATAATAATCCCATAAAGAATTTGAAACTGCTCTCACAAGACAAATGTCATGATCCTGTGTCACTGGCCATGGGCTGTAATGCCCCACGAGATGCCACACTGCTTTAGGAATATTTGCAGTAAATCCCTATAATACTAGAACACTTTTTCAACTGTAGGGCACCAACTAAGCATCTCAAAACAACCCATATTCTCCCCCTCATTGTGAACAGATTCTCATGGGGCTGACATGCAGCAAAAAATCATCTGACACCATGAAAAGCCCCCAGAGGCAGGGCTATCTGATCAACTTTCCAACTTCCATTATGCTCCTGGTTTTACAGCATGCCAGCACACGTACAAATGATAACTGTCAAAATAGTCAATGTGGATTTTTTCCACATGATTAGCAACTACTGGATTCAAGTAACTAACTCACTGCTCCGTGCCCTAAACATCTAAGGTATCAAGATGAGTTCTAGCTCAAGACAAGCTTTCCTTATTGAAAGAAGCATAAATGCTAAAGCACTAAGCAAACGTACAGTGAATTTATATTTTAATAACAAATTCAACATTTCAATAACAGTACTGAAATACTGGGATATTTCAGATGTCCAAATCCAAGGTGTCTGTTGCAAGACACAATCCTTAATTGCTACACTTCTGCTAAAAGGCGGCCAAGTCTTAGTTTTGTCAGCAGTCTTAGAAGAAGGCCTGGTGAAGAACGGAAATTGAAACACTACAGAAAAATGTGAATGAGGGGAAAATGGAGAAAATAAAACCCTCACTTGCAAGCATTGTTTCACATTTTAAAAGTATGGTGCTAGAGGAAGAGCTCGTAACAGCTGAACCATTCATATGAAAAAAATGAGTAAGCAAAAAATTAAAAATAAAAAAGAGATCAAGGTTTATCTTAACAATTACTGATCAAGTCTGGCACTCATACTTTACAGAAGCATTTCTGCATTACTTTGCTGATACTTTTTCACAAGCATCCATAATGTTATTTCAAAGCACACAGATTAACCTTTTTAACAGTCTCTGTTGAAGAGCTGAGCATGTTTTCATCTGGATTCATTGTACAATATGTAGAAAAACACTGAAAATTCTGCTATTCATTTGGATAAGTACAAAAACACCCTCCAAATAATTTGTATGAGAAGTGGAGAGTTTAAAAAATGAATTAAATTTCTTAAAATGTGGGGTCTTCCATTTTTATGACTTACTATAATTGCTTCTCTCTTTAAACTGGTGATTTTGTCTAGTAATGTAGCAGTGGAACTGATCAGTTAAATGAAGCATGAACTGCAGCCTGCAGAGAGCTGGATTAAAAACTGCTGAGTTTTCAACATGATCCTTAATCAGAAAGCGTTTCTTTTAGAGGAAAGAAAATGTAAAACATAGGGGGCAGGGAGAAAAGGGGTAGGGACTGGATAATTATGTTCTTTTAAAATAGCAATGCATTTTAATTTTTTATATAGTTTATAAACCCACAGCACCACTATTCATAAACATGTATTTCCATTAATAATTATTTAAGACTACAGTCATGGCTTAATTCTGGCTTCCTATATGTTCATACAACTTGTCACACAGGGTGCTCATAAGAGTTTTACAAGAAAAAATAATTTAACACCAGTAGCAGCCTTAGCCTCTTTTTTATCTACTCTAATTATAGCCATCATACACGCTCACAGATGTGACATCACAAGGTGCAAAATTCACAATGTGTATTTGAGTTTTGGATCGCCCTGGAATGAACAACCTTAATGGGTCAGGAGGCATCTGTAAAACTGTGCCTTGTGCACAGATGATTAAAGTCCATTTCTTGAATAGCTGGCAGAGTGCAAAGAACGGGACAAGGAATGAAATGATGAAGAAAAGAGAGTGGAAATGTCATGTTGCTTGCCCACAAGTGCTGCCAAATGGACTAACTTGAAGGGCAATCCATTTCCTCAGTTAATGCTGACGCCATTTTCAGTACTCCTAAGCTCCTTTTTCCTTTTGTTCATCCTGTGCCTTGCAAGGTTCATTAACCCTGTTTACACAGAAAAGTTGGGTCAGTCTGACATGCTAACAAAGTGCACGTCTATCTGCACATACATACACTTTAGCTTCTTCTTAACAAACTTTCCAGCTAAAATACCCCAAACACGTATGTTGGGGTTTTTTTCCTTCTCACTTCATATTAAAAAAAAAATAAATCTAGCAAACACAGCACTCAGTTTTAGAGAGCACTAAGCAGGAAGCACGAATCCACAAGAAGCTTTTCACTTATATTTGGTGCCTTCCTCTCTAAGGTTTTGGAGAAGCAGCAAGTTACTCTAACAGAATGGCAGCTCCATGTGGACCAGAACACCACCTCACCCAAGGGGGCCTTTGAGCACAGTATTAAATCCAAAGACCAGTGCAATCCCAAAGTAAACACTGAGCTGCGATCTGCTGGTTTACTTGGAGCAGAAGAGGGATGCTGCAGCAATTCTCAAGTTTAATGCTCCGAAACCAGTACTGGTATCTGGACTAATTGCTTTGAACAGCTCTTATTTAATACAAGTATGTGAAAGCCTGAGACTACCTCAAACAAACCCCTGACATTAGGCTTAAAAGAGATTTCCCCCTCATGGGCTGTACTACGCCACATGTAATCCTGTTTATTATAAGGGCATTTGGTTCGTGCCTTCCACTGGTTCTGGAAGAGTTTCATGGACATTTGATGAGAGAACTGTGCCCAAACAGAAAGAGACGCAGCTCAGTTCTAAACAGATTTTAAATTGCAGACCTTAATACTTGTGGCTTGAGAGAGGGTGAAAATTCAAAGGTCTACCTCTCAGAAAGCAGTATGAAAAAAAAAAAAAAGGGGATACAAAGCAGGTCTCAAAGCAGAAAAGCAACTTTCCCTATAAAGTAGAGAGGTAGCACTGCCTTTTTGCTTGAAAAAAAGGAACATTCATTTGTTCATTTTCCTGACAGAATTTTTTTACACAGAGACTGGAAGCAATATGATCGATAGTTCTATCCATGTGTCTGCAGCACTGGATAACTGCAGTTACCTGTCAGCCAACATCCAAAACCTAGCCTGAAGTAGGACTGCTGTGATCAACACACTTTTAACAGAGCTACAAAAGAGAGATTTCTAACGCAAGCTTTTATTAACCAAAATTCCAGCTTTATGAGATTTGCAGGCTTTGTCGTGTGGTAAGCTAACCTTTACCATTATTGTAAACAATCCAAAGGCTGCTGAAGAAGGGCTGGCTCTCAAGAGTTCTGCTGCCCAATTTTGTACACACACAGTGTCCCATGGAAAGTACCAGGTGTTTTTTTGGAAGTCCCTTTCCCACTGCTATCCAATAGCTTGTGGTTACACAGTAAATCCACAGAACAACTGCACCTGAACGTTAGCACAGCAACAACCTCAGTGTTTATTCAGCCAGTCTCCTACAATGAATTACCTCAGCCCAGCAAGGAGGCTATTGGTAGTCTGCAGAAAGTTATTTGAAGCATTCACAGAAATCCCATTTATGACTTTGCAATAATGCTGTCTGTATGTCTTGATCTTGCCAAAGTTCACTTGTGTTTTTGGGAAGAAAACTCTCAATTCTTCTCAGTCTGCTCCATTATGACACAGAGAGAAAAGGACACTGATCAGCAGATCAGGTACAATGCTGCTCCACATCAGCCTTGTTTTAATTAAGTTGGTTATGATCTCACGGCAGGATAATTTTTTTAATGTTGGTGTTTAGGAGAAAGGCTTACATTGAGAGCTATTTTGGCTGCCTTTAGTTAAGAATGTGATTCATGTGAGTGGGAGAGAACAATGCAGCAAAATCCACGTTTTTGTGTACACGCAGAAAATAGGGGGTTTGTACACCAGAGAATCAAGTAAAAAATAGAGCATGCATCTTTTGCTGCCTTACACTGTAAGGAAATTGGCTACAGGAAGCAGCAGCTTGTCCCAGCAGAACCATCGCTATTCATACAGCAGTAGGTCGGTCCATCGGAGTGTTCACGTGCCACACGCATTTAGTCCTTGTTTAAACACCTCTCCACTATCTGAACCCTGCACGTTTGTTTCACTGCTCTGAATTAACAATAGTACACTGAGCTGTGTGTTTACATTTGTGAACACAAAAATAACACTGACTCAGACAGTGGCTTTTAAAAGAAACCTAAGAGAGTTCAAAATTCTTAACTATCAATGTAGAGACTGTCGTTCTTTACAAAACACCTCTTTAGAGCGAAATTCTGAATATTTTGTTACTGAAGCTCATTTGTTTCTAATAAGAACAGATAATCCAATGGTTTCTCATAGAATATGCTTTAAATGTTGAGTCTTCTTATGCAATCTGTTTTCAAGGCAGTAGTATACCTTTCTGTCCCAAGCTGTCCAATGAGCAACAGATTTCCACTGGTAACTTACACAAGTGAATTGGATAAATGCATTACAGATTACAGGTAAGTAGAATGTAAGCACTGGCCTGGAACTCCTGGTTGTAATGAATTTTCACTTAATTATCTATTTGATGCAGAGGAAAAAAATTACTTCATTATAAAACCCAGGTTCTCACTGTAAGGCAAACAATGTAATTGCCAATATTATTCTGTTTCTTAGAATTTCTTGCCTTCACTTTTAAACACAATCAGATGAAAAACTGATAGGTAAAAAGACCTTCAAAACAATAATCATCTCTTTCAAGCTACTTCCCTAATAAAGATACTCTAGAAGTTCTAAGACTAGTATTTTTGAGCTGTATTGAAAATGGGTATTTTGCCATACATTTGTCTTGTTTTGAATCATATCTGAAAAAAACAATAGGAACCCCCTCCCCCCAACCTAGCATACAACTTTCAAGACCAGCTGGGACTTCAATGGTGCTTTTTTTCAGAACAATACTTTTGATAAAAATATATAGGTTGTCCCTTAATAATACAGGAAACTAAGTCATGTTTTCAGAAATTACTTAAGAACTTGCTAGATTAAAGGACTGTCTACACATGGAATTATTTAGTAATGACTGCTCAAGAACAGGAATTCCCGAATAATTCCATGTGTAGACACACTTATTCCAGAATAAAGTTGCCTTATTTTGGTCTAATTCAGCCTATCAAAGTGTGTTAAGCTAAACAGAAACAAGAGTGTCAGCACATGGAGTTATTCAAGACTTGCTGCTGCTCCTAAATAATTCCATGTGTGGACAAGTGCTTGCGAGAGCTGAAGTTCAGCTCCGTTATCCACGTTATCTCTGCTCTCACAGTGAACACATGGCACTCTGTGGTATATTTACTGCTGCTCATTCTGCTGCTTTTCTTATTTCTGTTCAACTAAAAAAAAAAAAAAGTTTTTAAATTCAATGTTTATTTCTGAACAGGAGCTAAACAAATACAATGATAGAGCCACTCAAATATGACTCTTCTAGAGAATAAGTAAATAGGGACTTTTTTTTTTCTGAACAAACCAATCTTTATTTGGCATTTGCTCTTGTAAGTTGTTGTTCACAAAAATGACACCTCCTTATGAGGTAGTAGGAATGGTTGAAAGTAACTGGGATTTGTTTTTCCTGAGATGGAACTAATATGGCCAACTGTTGAACTGACATTTAGATAGATGTTCTGTTTTGTTTCAGGTAATAAAATAAAGAATTTGTTCATCTTGGTAAAGAGACTAATTACTGAGTAATCAATCACAGCACATACTGAAAAAAAATTTGTATTTTCAGCAAGGCACAGATCTGTCAAATGACATAATTATTACTGAAAAAAATTTTAAAATCCTGATAATTACTGGACCTAATAGCAACATGTTAAGCCTGGCTGGAATATAGGACTTGCCTCTAGTTTAAAAGTTCAAATCCAAAGTGGTAAGAAGTGAAAATGAATTTCAATAGTCCTACACAACTAAGTACACAAAATCACAAAATCACACACCAGATGTGTGTTGTTGGAAGCCTGTGGTGAGGAAAAATCCCTTGATGGAATATCAGAGGTAGAGCAGATGCCCTACAGTGCATCTCTGAAACTCCTGCAAACTGTGCTTGACTCTGACCACTGTTTTCAGTGACATTTTCCTTGACTGTGTGAAGAGGTAGACTACAAAATTGTATCTATTATAGTCCCTCTAATGTTCTTTGTAATAAACCCAGTGTGATAGCATTAGTGTTTCATCTAACTGGATCACTGCTTTGAATTAGCTAAAGAAACATGTGTTCCTAAAACCCCTCATAACTTTGTTCTGATTTTGTATAAAAGCATGGGTTTACAGATGAGGATGAATGTGTGCCTGTGATTTGCCCTAAATATACTGTAGTAAGAGAAAATCTCAGAAGAAGATAAAGACCTTACAGAAAGGAAAAAAAAACAAAAACCCTCAAACATTGTCATTTTTATAATTTTCATCTGAATTTCTGAATTTGAAATAAACTACTAGGTTATTTCACTGAAAACATTTACGACAGGTACATAGTGAAAAAAAAGCTAAAAAAGTACATTCCTGGAGGATTATTACATATAATCTCTTATTGTTGAGACGTGCTCAGAAACTGAAAAGTCATTAGTATGAGTCCTCCTTCCTTTAATGTTATCATCCAGACTTTACCTAAATGTTCACTCCCAACTTCTGTGCCACAGCCCTGGAAACTGAGTTCACAGTGGAGACCACTCATTCTTGAAAAAATTTGCTTTCCCCTGCTCATGAATTGTGACATCCTTTTTGCATTTGCTTCATGCTCCTCAACCCTTATGATGAAGAGAGAATGATTAATTACTTCAAGGTCCTTTCCACAAGTGACTATAAATACTTTAGAAATATTGACACATTTAGCTTCAAAACACTCCTGGCAGCTGCCTGGTATGACAACACTCCCACTTTGCAGATCAAAATGAGAAAGGCAGTGTGGCTATGGCCAAAACCAGTAAATAACTTTACATGTGTCAATGCTGGATTTTTCAAAATGAATGTACCTTTCATTTTCCATGCTCTGATTGACCTGAGGGCAACTGCAGATACTTCAGATAATTCTACTGGAGTCAGAACCAGGATCGAATTCTGCTTAGTCCCTCAGCATGTCTTTGTGGTGTCTTTTTTAGTATCACCTGACAGAACATCTGCATTTTTGGTAGTGAAATTGAAGAAATAATTGCAGTTAGAATCACATGGCACTTGATAGAGTCAAATGCAGCTCCCATTAATTTCAACCTTTCTCAAGTTCAGATCTTTAGATCTTACAGTCACCCTCCAGGAAATGGAAGTTTTACATTTGAAAGAGTTCAGATCACAGAAGAATTCAGTAATAGAGACAAGATAAAAACCAGTGAGTGCTCCTCTGAGGAACTGGAATATCAGTGTTTAATTTTTTACCTTAGCATTACCCTAGCACCAAAAAATGAGAGTAAAAATGTTACAAAAAACACACGTTTAATATTATGTTACAAAATCTGATAACAGTGGTGGTGTTTCCAAAAGGTTAATTAAGCTTACACAAGAAGATATCAGGAAAAATGTAATGGTATTATAAGCACTATTTTTGGAGGAATCATGTAAAGAAAGTGTCAGATAACAAGTACAGGGCTAATTTTTTTCCAGTTAGCATCGTGACTTAATACACACTTTCTAAAAGCTGAGCAAACATAAGATAAAGGAGTAACTGGGGGGATTTCCACAAAATGCAAGTCTGTATTTACTTATTCAATCTAGGTATTCATTTAAAAAAGACTTCTACTGTGCAGTGTGCCATTATTACGTTGCTAATTTCAATCCACTGTTAGATCTGTGCTTAGTATATAAAACATCTTATACACCCCATCTTTTAATCTTCCATTATTGCCACTGAAACCAAAAAGGATCCAGTTTAGCCACTTACAAGGCTTTCTAAAATGAAATGCTTCTGCAATTTTTCACAGTTTAATGAAATCTAGACACATCAGAGTTGCTTAACCTGTTCTTTAGTAGAACTGCCATTTAGGTGTTAAAAAAGTGCATTTGGCTCTGCACTTCAGAGTCTGGACATTACATTCATTATTTGTTGAGGGGTTTTTTTTCCAGTCCAGAGCACTTACTCTGAATAGATGCCTATAAAAATAAAAATGAGTTTACATTATCTGCCTCAGCTCTAAATCAGAACTACCTCCTCAACTTAAGCTTTGAGTAAATTTCAAGTGATAATATTTGAATAAACTGCCAAGATTTTCTTATGGCAGCATTCAGAAAAAAAGTCAGTGATGGACAATTTTGACATTAAAGTTTCCATGGGCCACCAGCACCCAAGAAGAGCCCAAGATAAAGTGCACTTCGCTAAAACTAAGCAAGAAATAAAAGAAAAAAAAAAAAGTCTTAAGTCTCCCCACTTTGGTATCTTGAATGAAGTCAGGACTAAACCTCAAACCATGCACAAAAAAAAATTTTCAGCTTTAGATATGCCCATTCTAGTGGTGAAAGCTCATCTATTACAGAATCCTGGCTCATGATGAAATAAAACATGCTAACTTCACAAATGGAATACAATCAAAAAGGATAGATCCAACCATCCTAAAAGGAAAAGGAGAAAACAAAAATCTCATTATCAAGTTTTTCAGTTAAGTATCTCAAATCTAGGTGTTGGTAGTGACATCTCCATAATTGCAGGTTGGGTTTTAAGAAGCCCAAGTAACTTGATTTATGAGCCATTTTATGAATCCTAAATGTTCAGGAAAACACAACTTTTATAGTCGGATTATTTTTATTTAGTATCAAGAGAAAAGTTTAACTACCTGACTCTCCATTTCAGGCTAGAAATCACTGACTCATTTCCTGGGAAGTTCTAGGTAGTACTTCCAAGTTTGACTCTTTGAACACTCAAAGAGGTCATCTTCCTGCAACAAATGGCAACATTGATGCTTCTTAAATAATTTACTCTGTTCTTTTATGGCTCTTCTGCAATTAGTTTAAGAACAGCCTACCAGCCCACCTCACACTACTACATCCATGGGAAAAAACAAACTTCTCATTCTCAGTTTGTTGCATGGAAAATCTGGCCTATTCTGAACACACAGCCTCACCAAACCATGTCCCTTCTCCCCTTTCCATTTCCAACTCACTGTGTCTTATATTCTGTAGCGTTCTGGGACAAAAACCTTGTGCAACGTGTCCATATATCAACATACTGATCTCAACTTTATAATGCATGAAGTTCTTTATATTTTTCCTCAAACAATATCTAATAAACAAAGGTTAAAAACTTCTACTTTCCATAGAAAAATGCAAAACACAGAAAGGAACATAACTTTGTAAAAATATCAGACTTTCAAATCTGAAGTTGCACGTGCAGGAGAGCCAGAGCTGTAAAACTGGTTTAAAAAGTTAACAGCATCATGTAACTCCTCTTCCTTTTTTAAACTCCCTGCCTTTTTTTCTAGTGAGCAGGCATACCTTTCTTGTAAGTCACAGGTCTTGCTAGTAATGATTAACTTAAAATTAACTGAAATTAGCACAGCAAGGACTAAATACTACATCTAAAAATTAGGTGTTTAGGGATTAATTTAAAGATATCACCAGAATGTGGATTATCTATCACATTAATCTACTCAACTTAATTCAACACTGATTTTTAGGTTAAAATAAAAAGAACAATCAAAAGAATCACCAGGTAAATGCTTCTATCAGACTGCACAAGTGGTAACTCATCTGCTCTGTACGTGAATTAGAAGAACATTTGTCTCAGCAATGGGCTTCTCCTATCAGTTTGGAAGCAGACAAGTTATATTATTTATAAAAATATATGCCAAGAAAGAATGTCAGAGAGAAATGTATACATTAAGCAGTTTTAAAAGATTTGAATCTAATACAATGTCCAAATTTCACCTTTTTTTTTCGAACATAAAAGGCAACATATACCATTCACTCTGGTAACCTTCAAATATATGATAAAAATCAAATTTCCACCTCAGCTGCTTCCCTTCAAGCTCCCCTTCAGAACTCAAAGAAATGCAGAATGTAAGTACACGACTCACGCCCACTGCTAGCAAAAGTGCTCAGCCTGTATATATTAAATCAGAGTCCTCTGCATTCCCTCTTCTGTTTTGGGTGTGTTAGGGTGGGTTTTTAAGCGTATAAAACATGCCATGAATTCTTAGTTAATCTACTAGAGTGTATCCATGATTTACCAACAGCTCAAAGAAAAACTAACATGAGGGTGAATTTAAAGTGCAACTATTTTATTTCATTATTTTCCCTCTAAGTATAACAACCACTGGATTTAGAAACAGCTAGCTGAAGTATCACTCAAGTTCCACAGCCAAAACTAAAGGCATTATCTTTGGAGTCAATGAAGTCTGCAGCTGCTGGAATCTGGAATGGAATGCATCTTTTCATTAGGCTGGTGCCAAATTAGAAATGCCTGCTCATCCAAATGAACCATGAATGCAGTACTTTAGAAATATCTGCTCTTCGCATGTAACTCAGCATGCTAGAGAATGTGACAAGCCTAGTAACACTCCATCTCTGGCACTTGCTGGGGAATGAAAAATGTCACCGCCAGTGTCCTTGACTGAGCCCTCGCACAGCTGCCCCGTCCCAGAGGTGCGAGAGCAAACAAACTCAGCCTCCGCTTGCAGCTCCATGCTGCTGTTCAAAATAGAACATTTTATTGTTTGGATGAGTTGCACGGAGAGAAAAGATCATGAAGCCACAGATAACTGAAACCAGAGCTGGAAACCACAGTAAGAACCAACAGGCTGTTCCTCTGCTTAATTAAAGAGCATGGAAACATGACTGGCTTACACATCATGGCACAAACCAATCTTCCTCAGCCATACACTAATGCTGCTGTATCACCCTAAGCCTCTATCTGCTCCTCTTTTCTTTCTCTCTGAGCACGTTAGCCTAGAATCACAGGCTGTAGGAGGATTCAAAGTACCTAATTAGGATGTTTTCCCCCACCAACAGCCTAGAACTTGCTGCCCCATCAGCATTTTATGCAAGTAGGGAAGGATTTAGTGAGTCCTGATATCTTTACACAAGGAACAGACAGAGGCAGGCAGTAACTTGCTGAAAAAATAATGGGAATGAGGTGAATGATGTGAATTATAGAACAGTTTGGGTTGGAAGGAACATTAAAGATCATCAAGTTCCAATCCCCTGCCATAGGCAGGGACACCTCCCACTGTCCCAGGTTGCCCAGAGCTCCATTCAGCCTGGCTTTGAACACAGCCAGGGGTGGGGCATCCACACCTTCTATGGACAACCTCTGCCAGTGCCTCGCCACCTTCCCACTAAAGAATTTTTTTCTAATATATAATCTAAACCTGCCTTTTTTTTTTTTTTTGCCTGTCTCTCAGCCAATGTTCAATATATATTTCCTACGAACATTTTATAGCATTGAACTTTAAAAGCTTCTATGCGCAGTGATCTCAAAGACTGCTTTGGGGGGATAATTCCATAGGCTAAGTGCCCTTAGGTAAAAGCCCTTCTGAAGTCCAAAATTACAAAAAAAAACCAAACCAAACCAAACCAAAAATCCAACAAAAAAACCCCAAAAAAACCCCCAAGAAAACAACAAAAAAAACCCCTTTTAATTTTCAGCATGTACATCTCAGTGGATCAAAACTTGGTGTATGTTTGCCCTGGACTGTATCCATGTAGCTACAATAAATTAAAAATAAAAGGGCTATTTAACCCACGCTCGCTTGCACGCAACTCTGCTTATATTTTACTGATTACATCTAGACTTATCATTAAGTATTAGTCACAGAATACAGTTAAATTTCTCTGACACTTGCACATATAAAATACTCTCATTATCTGATGCAAGAAACTGTAAGGATCAGAGCATGCAAACTTCTATTACAGAGAGTTAGTGTTTATTATCACAAGCACTCCCACTGAAAGTCACAATTCATAACAATAATTTAAAAAGAAATTGCTACATTAATGAACATTACAGCCACAATGACAATGTTCACTTGCAACACAAAGTCGTTAGAGTCTGGTCTTTGAACACTTTTAGCAATCTTTTGCTATTGCATATATACAGATATATTATATGATAATTTATACTATGAAAAAAAATTCTTAGAATTTGTTCAGTTGTTCTCAGAATGACTGAAAATCAATTGTACATGGTATACCGCACTGCTTAGGGGGAAAACAGTGAAAATAAAGGCAAGGAACCTGCCAGCACTTTCAACAAACACCTATAAAAAAAGTCAAACAAATATTTACATAACTATGGTTGATAGAACTAAGACAATCATGGCCTTCTCTCAAATCCAGCCTTAGAAGCTGTTCACATGTTTCATGTCACAGCCAGCTTCAAATAACAAACCCTACTGATGCAACTTTTCCCAAACATTTTAAATGTTTATTGCGATGAGGAATTAAAGGACAATTTGTTATAGACCTTTCTTTGATTTTACACACACACACAGAGTGATAAACGAATTCATTGAATCATTACTGTTGGGAAAAAACCTCCAAGATTACCAAGTCCAATCTCTAACCGATCACCATCTTGTCAACTAGACCAGAGCAATAAGTGTCATGTCCAGATGAAAGCTGCCCACCAGTATTTCTTAATGGCAATAACGTGCAAAATTTGTATTACAACTGACAAAATCTTATGCTAACTGGAACCAACAAAAATAATGGATATTGCCAAAGAAACAAAGCACTGAAATACTAAAGATGGAACTGGAAAGAAAAGACCTGACAAAAATTTAAACAAAAAACCCCCAAAAAACCAACCAACCAACTAACAAATCAAACCCAAACCCCTGGTGTTGCCAACATTTAACTAAGAGCCATTGCACCTGCAGTTATGTCTGAGATAAGGACACTCTAAATAACCCCTCTGTCACTGTCAGGAGATCCAGAGACAATTTAGGAAACAAATATTCTTTCAATGTAGGAAGGAAGTATTTTGCAGAAGAACATACACATAGAAATACTACTCTTGTTGTTGCCATAGTGCTTCAATGAGTACTAAAGCATGGAAAGATGGCCCCAGCATGCAGAAGATATATCCCTCCTGTACCACAGAGGGACACAGAGGAATCTGTCCTTCTGGTGAGTAATAACCCACTTTGGCCATGGAATGAAACCCCAAAATTGTCCAGAAAGGTGTGCACAAAAATTTTCTTCTCAATAAAAAACCAAGCACTTCAGAATGTGCCACAGGGTACCTACAGCATAAATCTAAAATAAAGAAATCCAATTAGAAATGTAATAAATTAGTTTTAAATTCCACTCTTCATGACTCTCCAGCTTCTGCTAGTTAATTATCCTAATGATAGTTATTATATTTCATAACTATTATTGCCAATAAAAGGCGACATATTGTATTTAAATATTAAGTGAATAAGAAATTGACTACTTAAATTAGATATGTATGAGATTTAGCAGGTAACAAATCTTAGCTTTTTTATTGCTGTAAAAACAACCAGAATTCAAGAGATATTAGTTCATTTATATCCCCTAAGTTTTACCCTTAGGCATAGAGTTATTATAATAGACATAATTCTGATCAACTATTAGCTATAAAGACATTACAGAAAAGAAGTTACAGCCTACACAAATATATAATAGATCCACTAGGCATAAAGATTAGATCCACATGCAACTTTACTAAATGTTTCAAACGTTACATCACTAATTATATGATACTGTCACTTCTGGTAAACCACAGATGTAACATGAAAAATATTCAGCTTGGTCTCATGTAGATCTTATCACAATGTGCAGGTTCAAAAAAAACCTGAACCAACCCTTTTGATCTCTGCACTGTATTAGCTGTTAGCTTAAGAGCAAGTTTGCTGAGCTGAGGAATTTTTGCAAGACTTGCTTCAAATCTCCACATGACAGAGGCAAGAGGTTGCACTTAAAATATGAAATCTGACTTTCAGTTAAATCCCATATTGTAGTATTTATGTAAATCATCAAGTTTAAGTTATGTTTTTGATATTTGATACAATGTCCCTTAGAGAAGTCCTTGTGTCTCTCATTCCTCTGGATTTTCCATAAACAAAAGCTAAGTTCAGTTCAACAGCTTTCTGCCATGTAACTAGCTTAAAATCAGTTTCTCCAAAAGTTTCAAAATTCAGCAACCAAAAAAAGCACTACATAAAAACATTGTATTGGAAAAAAACCTCAGGTACACATGATACTGAATCCGTTGAGTCTCCTTTAAATAAGAAAGGTCAAAACTTCAGCTAGGTTAGTATTTAATTGTTTTGTGTGCCAGCACCATGGGCTTCCAAAATTTCATTTGAAGTGTACACGAATGAGGTTTCAATGGACAACAAGATCTCTTGAACATGGCAGGTCCTGAAGCAGAAACTAATCTGACAAACGGAACCTGGCTGCCAGGTGGGGAGAGGTATAGAGACAGATGGAGAAATAAAAAATGTGACCAAATGGGGGGAAGAAAGGGCCTGGAGGGAAAGCTGTATGAGGAGCAGCTGAGGTCACTTGGTCCATTCAGTCTGGAGGAGACTGAGAGGAGACCTCACTGCAGTGACAACTTCCTCATGAAGAGGAGGAGCAGGCACTGATCTCTTCTTTCTGGTGACCACTGACAGGACCCAAGGGAAGGGCCAGAAGTTGTGTCAGGGGAAGCTTAGGATATCAGGAGGAAATCATCATGACAGCCACCCCCTGAGACACAACACCACACCCTACAGATCACTAACTTGGATCTAATCTGGTGACAGAGTAGCATCATTCTGCAGCCGGCTGAACCTGAGCTTTCCTGAACAAAAGGTAATGGGAAAGAAATGGGATTCTGGCTTTCTCACATTTAATACCTACAGAATGGGAATTCCCTCCCCATCACAGCCAGCAGACATTTCCACATGAGTTCAACAGCACGAGAGTAGTGTAAGAAGGTTTTCATCTCCTTGGCCACTGGCTGTAAACACGTACAGGGGAAGAACAATAAAAAGAACCTATAAAGCAGGGTGCTACTATTTTCTTCTATCCTGGAGAATGAAGTAAACAAAATAAAACAGTTACCCTATTTGGGGTCTTCGACCCTTTTGTGAAACCAAGCAAAGAGGAATAGTGCCAAGCTGTTGGCCAAGTAGTTCAGAAACTCCCCTGAGAGCAGTAATCTGTAGAAGAAACAACCATGGGCAGTTTTGCAAGGCCAAGCTGGTTTTTGCCAGGGGTTTAATAACTGTTCAATGTCTTCTGCAGCAATGAGAAGAATAAATACAAGGAAAGGAAAATCTCAAAAAAATATTAAGGAATAAAAAGCTGCACAACAGCAGGCAAAGGAACAAGGAAATCAGACTTTAAAAAGATTTATGAAATTTCCTTTCTTCCTCTTTTCCTGCAATCTACATTAATCATGGTTCCTATCTTTTTTTGGGACCTTGAAGAAGATGAGGTGAAACCAAATATGTTTAATGAAGTCTGAAATGAGGCATGAAATTGAACCATTGTTTGATTCTGTGTTGCCTTTGCTTTCATAAGCAAGGCAGTTCTTGAAGCCTGGGTGGTACACCAGCATTCACTGAGAGACTGCTGAAGGGAAATACATTTTGTTTTCAGATATCGTCCTTTTTTCCTTTTATAGTTTCAACTGACCAGCTTTGTTATATACATCATGTAAACTGGTTGTATAGATGAAAAAGTAAATAGACAATTAGGATAAGAAGCTAACGACAAAGAAATGTCACATTTTCATAATCTGATAGTAAAATTGGGGTAAGAATGTAAACAAATAAAGTTTAGCCAGAAAAATTCACCATGAAGTGATCAAAAATAGAAAAATTCTAAATGCACTGAAAAAGTTGATTTTTTAAAAAGAAGTTTTAATGCCTTTAAAATAATACTCTGCTATAAAAGCTTAAATTGGGGGGCTTGCACTAAAACTACTAAGTTTTTTTCTATTTCCTTAATACTTTTCTTGATTTTTAAAGATACTGACAGGGTAGACCTGGAGCCACTCTGCTGTCATTTGTAATTAGTTTATATCAACCCTAATGTCAGGATTAATAACCATATGATGAGACTAATAGCAAGAACCTGATATGGCTCTGGATTTTGGTAAATTTTGCATTCAAAAAGAGGGCAACAATTGCCATTTTAAAAAGAACTGTGAGGTAAGGAAGGTGAGGACAGAGCAAAATGGGATGGGAGCAAACTTGTAGCTTTCTGCTGTGGCGGCTGGAGTTAACCCTGCAACTCTGCGAGAGGACAGTAAGCCTTATATAAGGAGGATGCATACATTTAAAAGGAGTAAGAATTATTAATTTAAACCCTTTTGTTCCCGTGTTTGCCACTTTGATTTCAGCAATCCGAATCCTGTGACATGTTACCAACAGGAGAGCTCATCTGGATTTCTGCTCCCAGCTGAACCTTTTGGGGAAGCATAGGTGATACCACAGGGTCCCTGGATCTGATAAAGCCCACACCAGCAAGAAGGACCACTCACATTTCTAGGGATTTCAACAACCACATCACAGAACTACTCCATCAACTGCCTCAAGAGTTATGCAAGTATCAGTCTGGTTCCTGCTGCTCAAATTCCCACTGGAAGGCAGCTCCAGAACCTCACTTTCCTGCAGTTAGATTTTTCTTTCAAGCCTCAATTAATTCGTGGCTAGCTGACACCCATTTAAGCTTCTGCTAGCAGTTCCCTCTACAAACCTCTTATATTTTGGTAGCTTTGCCTACCTATTATCAATAGAACACAGCTACTGGTTGATCTTTTTGACTATGTTTTCCAGGTTTAAGTCTTAACACCTAAAAGCACCTCTTCTATTTCTGAAAATAGAAAATCAGGCAAGAGGTGCGTACAGTTCAGTTCACTGTATAAATCACAGGGGACTGATTACTGACCTGTTAGAAAAACAGCCCCCCCAAAAATGCGGCAGAGGTTTGGATAAAAATAGCAGCAGCAGCAGCAAAGTCAACTGTTTGAGAATGTTTCAAGCCAGTTTTCCACCCCTGTTTAGCCACAGAGTACACACATCAGGGATAAGCATTAGGTATGTAAGAAATGCATGTTATGTTCACACTGGCTTTTTCCTTTTTAATGTACATATTTACATTGAGTGAGTACATATGGGTGTACACACAGGTATATTTTTATATGATTTTTTCCTATTAGAAATCCTACATATTCATGCATGCAAATGTAGCAAATTTTCCCATGGATCACAGTGGTTAAATTTGTAGCGCTCAAGTGTTGCATGTTGGCATGCATATGAAAGAAAAACAGAGAAACACAGCAGGAATTGGCATCTCCCACACAAACGATGTGTTGTGTGTATTAACAAATGAACAGCACGCTCCCAAGGGAGTTAAAGTACATGGACCAGAAGTTCCCTTCCTTGCCAATTTATTTCAAGTATTTCACTAGATCTTCTTGCTGCAAAGAACACGTGTGTTTAATGTCTAATCAAATATCTTCAGTTTTTAAAGTCTGGGTTCTATTTTTAGAAAAAATAATACACACTAGAGAAATAAACAGAAAATTAAAAATTAATTATGCCACGTTCTGTGGAAGCATAACATGCATGCACCTTTGATTAGCTGATGTAAGTGAAGTTAATTGTATGAAAAGGCTGTATTTTGGTTGTAATTAATTCATAACCATGGGTTTTAATAGTTACCTAAAGCAATGGCAGTTACAACTGAATGTAATAAATCAATTCCAAAAGTAATTTGCATGCATAGTTTATAAAAGTCCTAGAACTCCTTTAAACTTATTTCTTTGATTATAAACAGCTGACATACAACAGTATATTCAATTTTTCCAGCCATACTTCCAAAAAAAAAATCACATTCATAGCATAGGGTGAACTAAGTCATACTATAAACACAGGCTTTGTGTGCAATTTTAGCAAATCAAAGACCAGCTGATTTTCAGAAACCAAAATATACTATTGCATTAAAAAAAGCCCAATATGCAAAAAGTTAATCACAAGATTTCCCAAGCAAGTTCAGCTAAAACAGCTTTCTTCAAATGATGCCCATAGCAAGGTTTTGTGAGACAGTGACACATACACAGAAGTACCAGTGCTAAGGTTCCACTCTGCCCACTGTCCTCTCCTCAGAAGGGGACCACTCCCTAAGGACCAGCCCTTGTGAAAAGCACTCCTGAAAAGATCCACTGCAACTCCAAAGTTTTTGGAAACACTAAGTGTCAGAAAATATACTTTTGCCACTGAAGCTAAAAGACAGTAATCTCCTTTTTGCAATATTAATTGAAAGTCAGTATGATATTAAATTCCATCTAAAGTCTACCTTTCTAATGTTCTCTTACCAAACTAATGACATGAATTAAATAAGCATGTATGGCTGAGCAGGTAGAGACAGATTACATTTTCTTGCAGCTTTTGATGCTTAAAACAAAGCAGCATACTATCAGTGACTTCTGCATTGTGTCCAAACAAATGTGAGTACCATCTGTATGCAAGTATTTTTTTTAAATCTCAATGTCTATTTACACTGAAGAAGACTTTCTTCCATTAACAGTTTTTGTGAAACTTTTTAGGCTGCACAAGGCACTACTTGAGTGTGAGCACAGACAGCAGAAAGTGACCCCAGATCTCTGCTGTCTTTGAAAGTGATACTGCTAACCCACACTTCAACAGAGTATCAGGTTCACACTTCAAGGGGCTTGTGGAAGTGCATGGGGCAGATCCTCAGCTAGTGAACAGATTCAAGAGCAGAGCGAAAGATAATCTTTTTGTTCTGTGAAAAAATATATGATTTCAGAAATCGTTCCCATCCCAGAAGACGGAGTATGGGGAGGAAAAAGAATCAAAAGGGGATTTTCAAATAAAGATGTAACAATGCTCCAGTTTTGGTCAATCAAAGCACTTTAAGAGTTGGTTTGAAAATTCCAATATAGGTTTGCTTGTACTTCATTACAAAGTGTTGCCTGAACATGAAAGGTCTCTTTATTTTAAAAAAAAAAAAAAAAAAAAAAAAAAAAAAAAAAAAAAAAAAAAACCCAAAAAGGGACTTTTTAACTATCTTAGATCTTTTTTTCCTCACTTTTTTTTTAGTGCAGCCACAGATCAAAACAGACTGTGTTGTAAAAGCTTTTTTGAAGAAGAGCCAGTTTCTTTTGTGACAGCTCTCCCCTGAGAAACTCACAACAAATTGCTGACTAGTCTAATGATTGAACTTTCCTGTAAATTTTTTTCCAAATCTATAGCTGAACCTAATCTTCATCAAGAGGCATCCACAAGCAAGCCAAAAGCCTCTAAGTAATTTAAATTACATTCTGTGAGCAGTAGGGGATTATCATCATTGCCAGGAGGAAAAGGCATGTTCTTTCCTGGAAAGTCCTGACCAAGTTTCTTAGGAGACCTTTGTACTTAGAAGTCTAGGCCTTGGACTAAGTCAATTGGATTGTCTTTGTCGGGGCTTTTTCAACATGCAATGTGGGATTTATAAGGATTTAGGTAGTTTTTCAGTCCATCCTCAAATTTGAAATCTCCTGAAGAACACACACACAGATCCTAAGGGACAATATCTCTAGGCTTTCACACTACTGAGGAAGGAACCTGAAGGTGCAGGATGAGGCCTGAGTTGAGAGCAGTCCTCATGGAGCACAAGGATGAACAGGAGATAATGAGTCAGTGTTAGAGCTCATAAGAGGATGAGAGCAACTGTTCTGTGCCTAAGTTAAAAACCCCTCTGACACTGTTATGAAAAATTGAGGGACATCAGAGAAGCTTGAAAGCAACAGCCCAATAATCAGCAGGGCCTCTGCTCACAATAAGCTAAATAACCTCACTAGAAATAAAGTCCCTGCCTACTTTGAGCTAAGAATACTTTAAATCATATTATCTCAGGATTAGGGGTTCAACAGGTAGAGTTATACTGGCCCACCCAACAAAACCCTTGCAGCAGAGATGAATAACCCTTGACCATGCATGAACTCACCAGACTTGTTCAGCGACCATCATTTATTTACTACTTGTTATCTACAGAATGAGGCAGGGAATTAGAGAAGGGAAGTTCTAATTACATTAATCAGAATATATACCTTTGAGGCAAGGGTACATATTCATCCAAGAAAACTCAATATCCTTTCTATCTCCACGATGCTGAGCACAACATTTCGATACAATTTTTGGGTTACAGCCCTAAATTGTGGATGTACAAACTGAGATGCCTGGGATCTACTATAGACCTCTAAGTGGAAGCCAGCAGGACTTGTAATAGTTCACCTTTTGCAGTAAGAAAGTGTAATTTAGGGGAAGTCTTAAATGGACTTTAAAAGATCTCGAATTTTAGGTCTGCATTTGTTTGATACACTTTGCTATTTCTGAAAGAACTCTTCCTGCTGGGGTGACAATATTAATGGAGATAAAACTGGTAATGCATGGAGAGTGATGAGGCCTACAACACAGAATGAGGGTATGTGCTCTGGATTCAGTGTACACTGAATGCTCAAGATAACCAACACAAAGCACCTGTCCCTCCTAATGAGGTCCTGATTTTCAAAAGGACTGAAAGCTGTGCAAACTTATCAGGAGTGTTCAGCCTGAAAGGAGCTTTTGCACCCAGCCCCAGCCTTTCCACCTGCCCCAACACAGCCACAGAAAATACAACAGCCTCTGGATGTCACAAAGATCTCTGCCTGTTCAGCTCCCGGTCATGAGTCCAGCACTTTCTTCAACACTGCCTCACCAGGCAGCACCACTTCTACATGTTTGCATCTGTTTCCAAAACACGACTGGTAAGAAAAAAATGGTCACTGATAGTGGGTAACTGTTAGGCAGAAACTGTTTTCTTTTTTCCAACCAAGTCACTTGAGCAATAAAAAAAGCTCTTGTGCTAGAATGCCATCAGAGGACGGTCTGTTACTCCAGGGAACAGCCTGCTCACAGAATCTTGCAAAAACCCACAAAACATTTCTCAAGTATACTTGAGAAATAAGAAATAAAGAAAGAGAGAGGAAGAGATAAGAAAGAGATAGAAAGAAAAATAAAGGAAAGAGAAAGGAAAAAAAATTACCTCAGGATAGCGTATTTTTTTAGCAGATCATCCGGCACAGAGGCATATATTTAAAGAGATAGTCTCTGTGCCTGAATGAAACTTGGAAGAGAACAAGTCACCATTCACTGCAGAGATGATCTATGTGGTTGTGTGCCTGGATGGCATTCAATGGGATTGTCCTATAAACATTCTTTGATGTGCTGTTGTATGCTAAGCTAAACTCTCAGAGTGACAGGAAGATATTTTTTGACTTAATCAAATTGTCCTAAAAAAGGTACATCATAATTAATGCTGGCTTTTGATGACTTTTTTTAGATATTTGGCTGAATTAATTTTCCTTTGCTACAGAAGCAACATGATATTTAAAGGGACACTTACTTCAGTCAAAAGTACCTGATACATTTTCTCCTAAACCAATGTCCTTAAAAATATCAAAACACAATTAAAAATATTTTTATTCCACTAACACCATCCCAAAAAAAATCTAGAACCCAGATGAATCTGCAAAAAGCTATAAAAGGATCTCATTGGAATCAAGATGGGATGAAAATACTACTGAGTTTAGAAGTACTTTAAAGGCTGCACTTCAAATGCCTACTCTAGGGATTTAGGCTACTGCTGTCAAAACAATTACTAAAACCTACCTGGAGAGGAATTATGATAAATATTTTATTACTCTATGAATCATCAATTTGCAAAATTCTATACTCTAGACTAGGAAAAATGTAACGGACCATTTCTGAAAAATACATGATAGAACAAAGACAGAATTTTCTGTACTTGTGTGTTGGCTGGGTCAAGGTGTTGGTGTTTCCCTGAGTTGGGAAAGCCTTTTGCAGCAGTGCGAAGCCCTATTTCAATACAGGAATATGTATGGCATATTAATAAAGTCTGTTTGATATACTCTCTGCATGAAAATTTGAGAAACTCAATCTCTGAGCTAAGTTTACAGATTTTGATTACTTTTCAGAGAGATTTTTCAGTTTAAATTTTTTTATAACAAAGTGAATGCTGAAAGCAAAAAATAAATTATATTAAACACTGTAGCCCTAAGGCGCTCTTACCTATTCTTGCTATAGGGAAATACACAACTCAGTTTCTGCTGCAGATGATCTGTGATGTCCCTTCTAAGCTTTATTATGAAGCTGATAAATGACTCGCTAGAAACATGGTGAAAGCTTTTGGAATTCATTGTGCTATGGAAAACAAATTAGAAACTTAACTTGTTGCATGAGGGATTACCCTTCACAGCATGGCCTTTACAATGTGAAACTAATTATTGCAGGGAAGATTTATGGTGTTTACAGTCAAGAATTCAGGGTCACTTTGACCAAATTCATGTAACTTTAGACCTCAGGCTTGTCTGACTCTAAATAGAATGACGACTCCAGCAAATTTAAAGATAGAAGTATTTTTTTTTTTTCCTATTGAAAGCAAGAAGCTGGGAAATAGGGGCTAAACAATTTTAGCTTTGGGTATTTACTCTGACCATTTTTTCTTTCTAAATAGGCAGATAATGCAGTGTGTCAGAAAAATGTGTTTAAATTTTGGCTAATTTCACAGGAATCCACTAGAGTGTTAAAACCTTGAACCCTCCAAGTGTTTTCATACAATCACTCAATGATCAAAACATGTGCTACTGATCTGAAAATATGGCTGTTTGCATAATGAGGAGGCCAAGCTGCCTATCTTGAGTGAATATTAAAAGTGACTTATATTCATAGAATCATTTCAAAAGTCAATACTAAAACACAATAAATAATATGGAAATAGGTTTATCTTAAGTTAATATATGAAACAAACACTTAAGAGAAGAGCAAGTGATTTGTGCGTCAAGGAACTTCTTTCCAGTAGCTAAATAATTTTAAGCACAACTCTTACAATATTATTTGTTCTTATGATACACCCAATATTTTCTATGCCATCTACTGCCTCTTTTAAATTATTTATTGTTATGCTAATGGCATAACTCCTAGTTTATGAGGACACCTTGAACATGCTTGAAACAAATGTCTTGTACTTGAGAGCATCCTGTAACATCCTACTGTAGCTGACCTACCACATATTTTTCCCAGACCCTTGTTCATTCAGAAAAGTATTTAAGCTTGCACTTCATTTCAGGGATACAGTAGCTCCTTTATCATAATTTAAGAAGATTTTTAAGCTTTATTGAACTAGGGCTGCTGGTACATCCAGTGGGGTATTTTCAACCTCTTTGAACACACTGGAGTTAAGCAGCTGTGTAACACTATTGGCAGTGGATAACTGTGATTGCAGTTATACTTCCAGCCACGTTACAGACTGAACAATTTCTGCTGAAAGCAGATAACCTCTCGAGTGAAATGCAAGCAAGCCTACCAAAATCAGGATCAGATGCAATGTCGTACCTTGGTGCTGTTGATACAAAAATACATCAGTCCAACAAAGACTGGAATCAAACACTGGTTTGTCTCTATCCGGAAGACATACAGGAAAGTGAATCTCTCAGATGGAAGAGCAGATGAATAGCTAATCCAATTTAATGAACTGTGTATCTAACAGCATTTCCCTTTTCAAGTACAGTTCACAGTGTTTTTCTTGGAAAACGCTAGCTCATGGTTTTAGCAATGGCCTAAGCATGACCCGAGCTTTTCCTGTAGCATTACCAGGAGGTGATACCCACTAAGTAAGGAATTTTGAGGAGAGCTGGTCCAAACCAACAACAAAAGACTGACTCCTAAAGCAACACACAGAAAACAATTACAATGGAGCCATACTGTTACGTTCCTTAAGGCAATGGTAAAGACTTTCTGCCAGCACTATAACTTGGAAAATGTTACAAGCTCATAGCAATAATTATACTATGATATGTCTTGTTTATCGTAACTCAGATCCATGCTATTGTAGGCTGTCTGGAAATTTATTTTGGGTGTATTAATATCAGATCCTACTTATAATTTCTTTCATACATCCTACATACAATTTATCATCAGCAATGACACAGGAGTACAGGAAACAACTTTCAGATTCCTGCATAGGCTTACAGTGTTGACAGTATATATACTGACAGTATACAGTTTTAATTTCTAAACACTTAACAGGTGGTGATGCCCTTTTTCTAGTTTTTATTTATATAAATCACTTTCAACAAAAAAAACGGCCTAAAAGTATGGTCTGTTTCCTTATTAATAACTGAGAAACAGAAATATCAAGGGGAAATACTTTTTATGAGGTCCTGTACAAATCAGTGCTATGGGGACAGCACAGCAGGGACATGAACAGCAACCAGTTTTTCATAAGAAGCGTGGGACTGAGAGACAGGAAAAGTCCAGTGATTCAAGGCTGACCAGAGTGCCAGAATGACTTGATGAGAAATGAGAGAATAACTACATTTGATGCAAGACAGATGAAAGAAAAGAGCAGAGTTTGAGGATTGTAGAATCTTTAGGACAACACAGAAGGGGACAGGAGCTCTACAGTGGAAAGAGATTAAGGTAGGTTTGAGTACTGCTCAAACAAAAGTGCTACCTCTCCCAATACACAAATTTTGTCTCCTGCTCTGAATTAGGGAATATGGCGGCCTGATCCAGACATCCTTGGTCTGTAAACAATAACTGCACCTTGACTACAAAAACTTCAGTGGCTCCATGGACTGAAAGTTGAAAGGATTCTAATTTTCTCTATGACTTAGGCTGAACTTCATGCTGATGTATAGAAGATTCAGTCAGTATTAGAAATATCTTTATTTATATAATTTGGAATTTCCTCCTTCGATGATTTGAAACAATTTAATTTTATATACAAGCGCTACACACCATTTCCTAAGGAGAGTGCACCTATGCTGAAGGTAGATTCTAGCACATATTAAAATATAATCCCAAATTTGTCAAAATTTTAGAACAGCTGTCAAAACTTGGTTCAAGAATTTCCTCAGTTATGCAATGAAGTGCAGCATCCAATTTAACCAGACAGTGCTCCACAATCCTGAAATAGAAACGCTTCTTCTAATTTAAATAATTTTGTAAGGAAATAGCATTGTCAAATTATTCTTGCTACTCTCAGAACAGTCAGACCTAAAATAGAAGTCTATTTTAAATGCAACCAGACTCATGAGCAGTATTCAAACCATTTTTTATATACAAAAACATTAATTAAAATTACAAAGCATGTAAGAAATTAAAAATTTGAAAACTGCTGCATACAAAGTATTTCAAGGAACACTATTTTCAGCCTACCACTTAAAACAAATATTTAATAAATGAAACCTCCTAGAATCAGGCTCTTTCTAAGGGAGGTGTTCCAATGTATTTTGAACACACTGCAAGTTCAAGACATTCAAGATTTTCTCTCTCAGTATGTACAAATATTTCTCACTTATTCAGTCTCAAAAACAGAGATATCAGAAGAACTAATGCTATAACACTTTCTGATTTTAAAAAAAACAACCTACAAATCAAAGTGTCAGTCTCATGCAGTTTTCCCCTTATTGTAAAATTGTAAAACTTATTAAGCAGCACAAACTTAGTATTTCAAAGAAATAATTTCTGTTTAAAATTATCAACCCTTCCCTCCTCTCCATGTGCACATACAATTAAAATTATACTTGCAAATATAATGTCAGTAAACCTGACAGGCCACATACTGGCTACTCCTACTTTGCATGGCACCACACATTTAGGTCATGAATCACCAGAGTCAGGTTGATGAACAAGCATCTTGTTGTTCATCTGAGAACCAGACACTTTTTAGAAAATTTCCTATTCCTATTTGAATGGAAGGAACAATGCTGGCAGAAGTCCCAGAACTACTCATACCACGAAAGGAACAATGTGACAACAGCATGGCAGGTTTATGATAAATATTTAAGAAATGTGTCTTTTAGCAAGAAGGGATTAACATAGACCTTGGGGACAAAAATATTCCCAGTAGCATCTAGTTGGCATCTCTTTTATATAAAATGAAAAGCACAGCACAGAGGGTCATTTCTATTTATTTGAATGTGAATTCATGACTGTTAGAATAAAATTTAATTTTAATTAATTTTATGGTCTTTCACTGGGAAAATCTGAAGAAAATTATGCCATTTTATTTGTTCTTCTAAAAACAGATTGGCATTTTTATTTTCCAGGATTTTAAATATACATGCAGTGCCAATGGAGAGGAAGGAAAACCACCTTGACAGGACATAGGTCACCTTGACAGGACAGCTCCCCATTGCTATTTCATTTCTACATATAATTTAGCAGTTTTCACTCAAATGGGGAACAGGGGCTATGCAAAAGACACTGAAGTATGGAGGAACTCAGAAACAAACCCAAAATGCACTCCATTTAAATCATTTGGGCTAGCCACCATCAAACTTATGTCCCCAAGTAATAAATGACCTCCTCAATACAGCAACAGATAAGAAAATCTTTGCAACATTCAAGTACAGTAAAACAAGGTACTGTCCAAACCATCAACGCCTCTGTGTGCGTGGAGCAAACGCTGCTTCATGTACATTCCCTGTCTGTCCAGCTGGTACTGAACATGAGATTGGCTGCACATCAAGATGAGCTGAATGAAAAGCAGCACCAGCACAGACCACATCTAGTTACAATCTGGAGGAGGTGCACTGAACATGCAATGCAGATTGTTTTTTTTTTTTTAAATATTCTTTTCTAGAAAAGGAAGGCCCTATACTCCTCACTCAGGCTCACAATGGCTTTAAAACTCACTGAACATCTCTGACAACATTTTGGGGGTCTCACAGGGAGAGAACAGTCTAAAAAGAGGCTGTCCTTGACACTGAAGTTGCACTTTAAACAAAATTGCAAGTCTCCAGTGTAGCTTTTTGTTTTTCTCTGTAATATTTAAAGTCAACTTTCACTCAGTGTTAGGCAATATGAAAAAGAGGGAGAGTAAGCTGGTAAACAGTTTTCTCTGAGAGAAGCACAAATGTTTTGGTAATGATGATGCTTTATGATGGAGTTCTTAGAACAGTATAATTACCAAAATTTAGTGTGGTAATATATGTTTTAATACACATTGTTTTAAGGCAACATTCACAGTAAGGAACTTGGTTACTTCCCTGCTTGGGGGAGAAGATTGGTCTTTAAAAGGAACAAAAAGAAGTATTTTAATTAAAGCTTTTACTATCCAGTGAGATTCAAGCACAATTAGCTGTTAAGATGCTGAATGCCATCTACACACTGTTTTTTAGATAAAGAAAATACTGTAGAGTTGTTTTTGTGTTTTGGACTACTTTGTGCACCACAGCTCCAAAGCTTCTTTTTTGGATAGCTCTACATACAGTTTTAGGCTTTTGGATTGTCTCTACAAATGCAAAAATGTTGATTCTTCTGGCACAGGAAGACTGAATTCAACTTGGAAATGTGTATGCATGAGGTATTCAAGTCTAAGTGCACTCAACATTGAATTTTGAAACAGGAGATAAAAATACTATATATTACAGTCAGGACAGTGAGGAATATATAAAAGAGCGACATGCATTCTCTTAAAAAAGAAAATTACAAGAATAGTAACAAAACAACTCAGCATCAACCCAGGGCTACATTATTCAAGACCAGTTATCTCTGATTACATGCACATTGTTTGCAGTATTTAGTTGATACAGTTTGACTCAACTGTCACTGCAGAAATCTATCAAGTTCAAATATATAGACACTTTATGCAGCATGGGGATACTGTGAACATGTCAAAACTAGAATTTGTTACTAAACCTGAGCAAAACTCTTCATCTAAGCTGTCATAAGGATAGGTCTTCTTGCTGAGTGCTAGAACTATTTCATCTTGTCCAGTCTCCTCCAATTCTTCCATGTGACAGTAACATGTGAAATACCGAGTCAAGTTTGCACTTTTTCTAAATTAGCTGTTTTTTTCTTTCAGTTACTTGTTTTTCTGCAGCTGATGGGATTTATTTTTAAACTCTATATTTAGACATTCAATGGGAATCCCATAGCCCTGTGAAAGGGCACAATACAGCAGGAGAAGGTGCTGTTTTGACAGGAAAGTGTGATCCAGACCTTAACCTAAGTTTACTCAGCTGATGATTGCAAGAAAACTATTCCTGTTACATCAGGATAAGCTTGATCTATGCGCAAAACAAAAGCAGTACACAAGAAAAGCCAGCAGGCAGAAGCTCACTTCACCCCAGGTGAAATCAGGCGCTCACTAACCCAAGCAGAGCACCTGAAAAGGAGAAGTTGACAGAGCACATCCCCGTAACTCAGGAGCCAATGTAACTCTTGGAAAACCTTTTTCCCCCTTTTGCCAAACACCACCACTTGCCCATTGATCAATGTTTAGGGAATTCTTGTTCCCTTCTGTAACCTCAGCTAGACACCACTCAAACATACCTGGTGGATCAATGGAGACATGCACAAAACACAAACCAGTGAATAAACAGGAGGTTATTTTTTATGCCTCTCAGTTATTGAAATCCAAACCACCAGGGAAACAACATTACTTCCAGCCCCAGCAGAGAAGCTGCTTGCAGTGTTCATGAAAGTGCATATTAACTATGGACATGAGTACAGCACCGCACAAAATGTCATTGCTCTCTTGATACATTACCTGTTTTTATCTACTTACTGCCCAAAAATAACACATTTCACAACTGATTGTTTTAAGTGTGTGTTGCAAGCACAGTATTACTAGTTCTGCTGTTCCATGCCTATACACAAGGCTCAGATTCATTTCTTTGTCCCATTCAATTGACTATGTATTGAAGAGAATGCTCAACAGAAGAAACCCTGTTCTTGTACTATGCCTGAGTAAACAGGTTTGGAACGTGACTTTGAGAATAACCACACATATCAAAGTGATTACTTAATTCTGCAAAATTAATCTAACCCCCTTCAGCAAAAAAACAAAAAAAAAAACAAACCCCATGATAACACAAGCCCAAAATATTTAGGAGATGCTTGGCTCTGTATGCATTTGTAATCTTTTCTTCTTTAATGTGAATCGTGGTGGGAAAGCAATCTCAATTTCTTCATACTTCTCTACTCTGAAGTGCTTGGCCACACCAAAACACATTATTGTACAACATCCCTGTCACATAACCACAGCAACCAACTGCCATGACCTTAAGCAGGGCTGCACATTTGTGAAAGGCTGTCCTTTATACAGCAATTTAAAAATTATACAGTAATTATAGAAGTAAGACCTATTCAATACATGGAATGCTAACAATTTTTGTCTGCCTTTGTTTTGTACAGTCCTAACAGTAAACAAAGGCAGGAACAAGAGAACAAACACAGATTTTATCACCAGGATTATCTAAGTGAGAATTCATCTCTTTATCTCCAGTTCCAAAGTAATCTGGAATAAGGATAGAGATTAAGTGCACAGAATGAAAACTCTATAAAATGAAGACATATGAACGCATTACTGGAAAGGCATAGGATCAGAAGTCAGTGTGAGGGTACTAAAGAATCACACAGCTGATTTATGCCAGGATTTAAACCACTGTTTTCAGCCACCTGGATAAGAACAACACTGAAATATTCCATGGATAAAGCACTTCTAGATTTGCTTAGTAGGCAAAAGAAACCCCTCTCTGCTACCAAGCACAATTAAAATCTTCTAATACTTAACCATCTAAACTCAGTATGGTCCATGCACAGAGAAGGAAGGGGATAATGAATGCCATGATGAGCAGTGAGCATTGTTGAACTCTAGATTATAAGCAAGGCAAGCAAACAAAATGAACCTTGATGGAAGCAGTGGATGAAGTGCTGCAATATACAGGCTATTTACCTTGCTTAAACAGAGATTTGAATCCTCCAGTAGCTTAAAGTACTAAGATAAAAACAAGACACTTGCTGAGCAGCTGATTTGCTGCCTAAACAAGTTATATAGGAAAAGTAATAAAGCAATTGATGATTCACTGGTTTGTTTTGTTGTTTTTTTTCCCAAATATTTAAAAAATATATTTATACCAAAAAAGATTCCTTTTATATTTTCTGAAATACTTTTTATTTCTAAAATGACAAAGGCAGAACAAACGATCTAGCAATTGGCTATCCAAGAATGACTAATCAGCTGCTCCAAATGCAAGATGCTTTTTGTCACACTTTATCACACCCTGTCCCCAGGCTAATACTTGGAGGGGGTTTTTATGTTCCACTGTATTCCATGCACCCTAGGGTGGGGTTTGCCCTCTTGGCTATGAAGGCACATTGCTGCTGACTGCTACTGAGCACTACCAGATCCCTTTTTGCAGAGCTAGTCTCCAGCTACCTCTTTTCCAATTGATACTTATGCTCAGTGGTACCTGATCCCAGGTGCAAAACCTGGCACTTGACTTGTGGAATTTCATCCCATTAATTATTACAAAATCATTGTGTAATTAATCACTGCAAAATGCTCCAATCTATCTAGATCCCTCTGCAAGGCTTTCTGTCCCTCAAGACAATTGACAGCACTTTCCAGTTTGGTGTTACCATCACACTTGCCAATGGTGCATTCAACACCAGCATCCATACCTTTGATAAATATGTTGAGCATCCCTAAGATTGAGCCCTGAGGACAGCTCTGGTGACTGCTCTCCAGCCAGACACAACCCCACTCACTGGAACCCTGGGAGCCCAGCCCTGCAGCCAGCTCCTCACCCAGCACACCACGAACCCCCTCATCCCACAGATGAACAACTCATCCAGGAGGATGACGTGAGGGACAGTACCAAAAATCTCACTAAAATGCAGACAAACAACATTCACCACCTCTCCTTCCCCACCGGGTGGGTGACCTTACCATAGAAAGATCAAGATCATTAAATGGGACCTTCCCTTTGTGACCCATGGCGATGGCACCTCATGACTGCATTGCTCTTCACACACATTTCAACTCAGTACTTCTCCATAATTTCTCCAGGAACTGAGGTTGGTCTAACAGGCCTGCAGGTTCCTGGGTCTTTCCTCCCACCCTCCTGGTAAACAGGAATAAAGTGGCTGGCAGAGACCTCCCCGGGCTCCCAAGGCCTTTGGTAGCTGATGGACAGGGCTCCTGCTGTAACACCAGTGAGATCCTTCTGGACTCAGGGATCAATGCCAACAGCCCCACGGACTTGTGAACATTCAGCTGATACAGGTGGCCCCTCACAGTTTCAGTGGCCACACGGGGAAAGCCACTGTCCCAGCACTCAGGGCCTCCAGCTCTAGGGGTAGGGCAGATAAGGTCGGCCAGTATCACCAAAAACTGATGCAAAACACACACTGAACGCCTCTGCTTTTGCTTCCTCCCGATTAGGCAGGTGACCATCTTCAACAGGGATCAGTCCAATGTTTTCTTTAGACCTCCTCTTGCTATTAATGCGTTTCAAAAAGCCTTTCTTGTTATCTGAAACAAGACTGGCCAGTTTCTACTGTAACTGAGCTCTGGCCCTTGGTGTCTTCTCCTTGCATAGACAAACCACAGCTATGTAAACCTCTTGAGAAGCCTGACCTCATTTTCACAGATAGCCAGAGCTAAAAGTCATTATCCAGACCAAGGAGTTACAGAGCTAATAATATGAACTCTACAGACTAGTGTTTACCCAGGAAGTCAAACCAAAGTTGCAACATCAATCTTCCAAATTTTTGTTCTCTTCCAAACAAAACAAAACCTACAAGCCATTTGATTTTTTGCAAAATACAATACTAAAAAAGAAATCGAACATTTTTGAAGACATAATTCTAAATGGAAGAAAGGGCACTGACAACAAAAAGCTTGTTCTTCGAAAGAAAATAGTAAAAGTAACACTAACTCTCTGCCTAACTGTTGCCAACTGTTTGAATTTAAACAAAAGACAGGCCCAAAAAATAAGTGTCGACTCTATACATCCTCTCAACCTGGGAAAGAAGATTTTAAGATTTGGATCCCAATTCTGCAGCACAAGCCCATCTCTAATTAAAATGAATTAGATTTAAGAAGGAGACAATAATAAATATATAACTTTGATTCCTGTGGTGACAGTGGCCTCTGTGCCAAACTCTTGCCGAGGGCAAATTTCTACAGTCAAGCTATAAGGCTATAAAAATAAGAGTTTATAATAAAAGTACTTACAGATGCTTAACTCCAGCAGTGCTTTTAGAGACTCCTGTAACAAATGCTACCTTGAAAAGACAAGGTCCACAGTCCATTCACCGTGTTTAATTGCAATGCTGATTCAACATTTATCTTCCCAAAGAAGCAACAGGGCATCGCTATCAGCTCTGGCATCTCAGATGGAGCACATTCCAGCAATTCTGCAATGTTCTACTTACACAGCAGCTGCAAGAAGCTTTCTGAACCAAGCTTTGTCCATGAAAAGATAACGTATGTAAGGCATACATAGGTATAAATGAGCTCTTATATTTCAGAGTGTAACACTTTTTGTAAGTCTAACTTTGGAAGACAAAGCTTTTCATTTTGTAATGAGGCAACATCATTAATAGCAGACTAGAGAGACAAAGGTAATAAAAATGAGGCACTACAACCTTGAAGTTTATCCACAGCTGCCAGGAAGTTTCTAATTAAGATGAGCCATTTCAGCCAGTAATTGGAGGAGAGGCAGCAGGGACACACTATCACATCAGCCTTCCAACTCCAGGGCTCTTATCAGCTCCTCATTCTCTCCTAGGACTTCACAATTATCTCTTCCTAACTCCTTCTCTATCAAGGAAACACAATGCTGGGTCTGTATTAGGCACAGAGGTGTGCATTTTAAAAAGACCAATCACAGCCTAAGGAAGCCAGAACTGTGGTTTCAAGAGTATTTTAAAGCATAAAAATAAAACCCCATAAAGCAGCTACAACAGATGACTGCACACCTTTATCTATTCACAGCCATGCCACAGGGTGCAGAAGGGAGCCTCCGAGAGCTCCCAGGCCAGGGCCAGCTGTACATCCATGCAATTTGCACAGGCAAGAGGCATTCATGGGGGGCTAAGGCCAGCACTGTGAATCCTATTCCTGAGTCTGTTGCTTTAGATCTGTGTTGGATATCTATCGGACTCCACAGAACCATTTCCCACGCTGCATCCTCCTGCAGCTGGGGGTTGAACATAGCACAGTTTTGTAACTGCACTTGGGTCTCTCTCCCTGTATCCCACCATCCCAGATAGAGTGAGATGGCACAGCTGATGGTTTCAGGGTGCCTGCTGGATTCCCACTGAGTTAACAGCAACGTCACCAAATATTTGTTTTACCCCTTCTTTCTTCACTTCTTCTGTACCTCAGGTCAGAGATGCTGCAGAGTCTATGTAAATCTCCCAAAACTGGGAATATGCCAGTCATTTTTACAGCTCTTTAGAGTTACCAGGCTGTTGTAAAGGGGCTGCAATCCCTTTTAACATCTGGAACAAAACTAAACAGTCCAATGCGTGATTCAAAAAAAACCTGAAGAACAAAACTGCCATAAACCAAACCATTCCTGCCTGCAGCTTCATGTGTCTTCTGTATTTCAGTGTACACCGTTACCTTTAAAATAAATAAACAGCACAGGCTACACAGCTGAGTCAGAAGCTCCTATAAACACGGGGTTGGATTTCACCACAAGTTTTTACACAATTACAATGGAAAAACTCCAGGTTGATGAGCACTCAGTTGGTTTTGGGAGGGTTGTTTCATTGTTTGCAGGGGAGGTTTTTGTTTCTCTGTCATTGTGTGGTTTGGGTTTTTTGTTTTTTTTTTTTTTTTAAAAAAAGTATGCAGTAACACTGTTCCTTTAAGGGCATAATTATAAGACTTACAGGTATCTGAATTGTGTAAACTGCCAAGGATAGCAATGGGACTTACTTTGTTTAAATTCCTAGATATTTGTCTCACACTAACGGTTTGAATTTAAGCAAAGCTAAATATAGTTTACAGAACATCAGAAAATTTTCTAACAGTAAAATATACTAGACTGTGAAACAGTCTCTTAGAGAAATCATTATCACTTGAATCAGGTAAAACTGGACACCAGAGGAAAATACAGCAGGACACAATCCTGCATTGGCAAGAGTATCAGCCAAGATGATCTAAAGGGTTTTCTTCCTTCTTTGGTTTTTGTTAAGTGTGAATTGTTCATAGAGTGATTGCAGTGGAATATATTAAAATAAAATATTCAGGAGCTGCAGTAGCCACACTGGCTATTAGTCATTCCCTTTCAGCTTCCCACAGCCTCCTTCTTACCAAATCTAAGAGTACCTTTTAAGCAGCCCGAGAGGAGCAGAGCCTTTCTGCGAGGCTGCGACACCACCCTTTGAAAGGCAGCGCACCCTGGAGTCGCTGCATCCTACCGGGAACGCACACTTTGAACTTTTCAGCAATTCTTAACACCGACTGCGTCTCTGCTTGGTCTCTTGTAGTAGGATTAACACAAGTATGTGTGACAGGAAAAGCGGCTTTGATTTGCTTGTCTTCAATTCAACGGTCAGTGCACCAGTTCTGAACTGCTCAGACTGTGAACTAGCAGAGCTCTAGCTCAGAATAACTTGCAGTAGTTAATTATTTTGTAAACATCACAGATGTTTTTGTTTGGTTTTAAGTCAGCATTTCAATTAAACCTGAATTATTTATCTTTTCAAAACAGCAACAAAAAAGACAAAGCCCAACAAACTTGGTTTCTCCTTTGCAATAAAAGCATTCTTCATCTCTACTAAACCAGGTACATACTGTATGTCATACTGTTTCCTTCATGGAGAAGGGCTAACCACAATGATGAGACATTTACAGCAGCAAATTATTTATTCCATTCTGCTTCCAGAACTGACTAAAATACTAAGTAAGTCTCAGTTCAGAAAAATATTCAAGAATGTGCTTAATTCTAAGCATGTCAGAAATCCCACTAACTTAAATTAGATTTAAGGAGATGCATACATTGTTTGCTCAGTAAGGATATGATTTTTAACATGCTCAACCTTAAGGATACACCTTTATACCCTATGAAATGTACATACTACTTCAGAAATCAACCCAGAAAGAATGGTGGAGGATACTAACAAAAAACATGCAAAGGTGCCAGAGAGAAAAAAATCACGGAAATAAGATTTTCAAAATAAAATCCATTCCTACTTGAGGATGCTGTTTGGAAAAGCTCTTGCATGTGCTGAAAAAGTTCAAGCACTGGAGAAGGCACAAGTGACTCAACAATGCTTTAATAGTCAGAGGAAAGAAAGAGAAGCAGTAAAATAGTTAAGGTACAGTTCACTGCCTGAGGCCAGAATATACAGTTCTACTGCACAGCAAATTGTAAACATCATTGTTCATCAAAATGCACAGTAAAGTGGTCCAGGACAGTTTCTGGCATTGTTGCCAGCTCTTTCTCAGGGTTTAATGTACTTTGATTATCTCTACAATTGTTTTCTACCAGGAGAATGTAACAGGTTAGTAAAAATGGGTATACTCCTTAAAATTAAACAAGGGCCTAATTCACAATTTCCCATTCTGAGACTTTAATTCTATAGTTTTTAAGGAAAATGTCAATCAAATTTTGTTTAAAACTTACTTTATATTTGCTAAATTAAGATTTTAACTAAAAGGCTTAAAACAAGCTCATTTTCATCATTATCTTGATGATTTTTTTCTCATTTAAAACGAATGGTTATACTAAATTTCTTCAAATCGAGTTTAATTTTATATCTTCATTCTCAAGTGCTAGAAAGCTCTGAACTGCTTAGCAACTGGAATGAACGCTCTGTGCATGGTCAGTACTGCATTGCAAACTTTTCATGCAACTTTGTGTTTAGCTGGCATGTATAATTTACCGAGTATCTCCTATAAAGATTTTAAAATTTCTTTTAAACATACAAATTTAAAACTACTGTTAGCTTAAAATGCCATTTAGGTACCGTGAGAACAAACAAAACCGTAATTGTTATAAATTTTAAGGAAGTTGTGGCAAACTGGTACTGAAAGAATTACCAAGAATAAAACCTGTACTTAGATCGTATATGTTCCTAATTTAGCATAAAGTCCTTACTTTATTGATACTCTGTTGAATAGAGACATATCTTTGAACTGCCCTATTCTGAAACTTCTAAGCACTCCAAAGCATGTGCCTGTCTTGCATGGAATTATACACCATGCCAAGTCCTGGCTCGGAAAACTGGATGTGTCAGATGTTTCTCACGTCCCTAAGGAGGGCATATGAAGCTTTTTATTTTGGTCTGTGTCTCTATATCCAGCATTCTGCAGGCTAGTTTTCCAAGAAGCACATCAATCATGTGTACCTGCACTTCTAGCCCACCAATCAGCCCCCCCTTCCTGCAGCAGCGTTTATTATCTAGTGACAGCTGTTGGGTTGTCTTCTGGCACGTTCAATTTCAATCCCGGCTTTGGTACTGAAGGAATTCACCGTGCACTGGTTTCTGGTCAGTTAAAAACAGATAATCCCAAGCACACAGATCCTGTTTGGACTAGCACCGTTTCCACTCAAGCACCGGGCTCTCACCGTGCCATCGCACACGGGCAAGGCAGCGACCAAAGACAGTGCTGGCACGTACAGCTCAGGACAAATCCTGGAAACAAAACAACGCTGAAAACTCTGCGTACAACCTAAGGCCTGCTCAGATTTCTGGCAAAACCCCCACTGACTTCCATGAAGCCAGGAACTACCCACCTCCTCTCTCCCAACAAAGGAATGCTGCCAGTGAATATGGATTTAAATGCTGCCTGCGCTGCGGCACACAAAACACACCTCACTGCTTCACAGCACCGAGCTACCAACTCCCAGGGCTGCCCGCTCTGCTGAGGCCACAGATGCTGCTGAACTGCACCCAAGGCAAACAAGTGTCAGCCAAACTTTTATTTTCTCCTTCCCTTCCCTGAGTTCTCTATTCAAAACACGGGGGAGGGAAGGAGAGGGGGAGGAGGCACAGATTATGTTTCGAATGAAAATAAGTGCAGTTGTTCTCGAAGCAGTCACCAGCTGCCGTTTGTCATCTTCTCCAGGACACAATACAGGTTGTCACTACTTGGAGGCACAGACTGCCAGCTAAGAAGGGTTGAAGGACAGGAATACACAGGTTACACTACTGAGACACAGAACAGCTGAGTGAGGGAAGCCTGTATCGGCCACCTGCACCACATACTTGGAATTTCCTGAGCATGCTTTAGTTAAATTGCATTAATGAACCAAAATAAGAAAAGTTAAGAAAAGCAGGGGAAAAAAAAAAAGAAAATATTGTCAAAAACATACCCACCAAGAGTAAACCCAAAAATTAATTTTTATATATATATATATATATTTATTTATTTATTTAAAAGAATGAATCGGTAAAAAAAAGCCCTAAAAGGTCTTTAGGCCCATTTCTTAAAAAGGCAGTCTGTGGTAAATACAGAATTTTTCAATGGAATGTTTTCTACCAGATTTTACTCTACTATGTAATGCTGATAATCTCATTTCTGGTCCAAGATTGCTGACTTCCTATCAGTGCTTACTGCTAGGATTATCATCTTTAGGAACTACAGAAATTTTTTTATAATAAATAATGGTCAATGAATCAGGCATGACTTCACCACTGAATTATGCAGCTACCCTCACAGTTGCCTACACTCACAGAACCTTAAAGATTAGATGGTTTAGCAACAGAATTTAGAAGTGTCCTTGGTAATGAAAGGCACATTTGGGAAATTGAAAAGCTTTCCAGCTATTACTTTAGTTTGTTTCTAATCCCAGAGTAAGGAATGGAAAAGGCAGCAACTTTTCTCTCTGAAAATTACAGATTCTTACTTCTCTTTTTTTACCCTAAACTCCCTATCTGGAGTTGCATTATTTATAGTCCAATAGCTTTCAAGACCACAACACATATGAGAAATGCAATGAAAACTGACAGCAGTAAGGATCTGCACTTTGTAAAAGAGGCACTGTGGCTACATCTTTAATAATTCTAGTGAAAGAAAGAAAAAAAAAAAAAA
>VWZN01012743.1:250897-273265 GCA_013396955.1 Regulus satrapa | reverse complement strand
GGGGGGGGGGTTTGTTGTTTTTTTGGTTTTTTGTTTTTTTCCCAGCAGAAAGCGAGGAAATGATTGAACTTAAGCTCCTTGAAGTACAGGTAGAGACCATCTCACTGTGGAAGACAGTTATTTGTTCAGATGCACCACCTCAGCATCTGGACTAAGGTCCCAGTACTGAATACAGACTTCTTATAAAAAGCCAAAGCAGACTTTGTCACAGAATCTGTGTTTCATTTGCGTGGGATTTTTTTATGGTGCTCATTAATTATGCCAGACTGCAGACCTCTGGGTGTGATTTTGTCTCTGGGAAGACTCTGGAGGCTGGCTGACCTGTATAAAAAGACACTATTTAATTCTGTAAACCTAAGACTATTGTACATCTAGTACTGAACATAGTTCTCCAAATGCCACTTAAAATTTTGTTGTGCAATTTTTTCAGAGCATCTACTGCCAAAGAGCAACTAGAGTACTTGACTTCAGATTTCTATCTACGTCCTATCACAACAGCAAAACAGCAAGTGATGCAACCCAGAGGCAGATGTTTCTTCAGCTTAAGAGAAACATATTCAGGCAAATGACACGGTGTTTGCGATGCCTGTTCAATTTCATACAAGCCTTATGTTGCTCCTTTTGATTCATTTAGTATACAAAAAGATTAGGGTCTGAATTGCCTTGAGGTGTTCTTCCTTTTACACACCTCACTGCATTGCACAATAGTGCTGTTAGGACAGATAGGTCTTGAAATGATCCAAGGGTGTCAAACGGATGTGGAAATGGCTTTAGGCTTAAATCATATCAAACTTGTTATAGGTGTGAGCCCAGGAGGAAAAAAGCAGTGTTTTCTTATCCATAAGTTACAAATCATTTGATACTCTAAATCCCAATTAAGCTAGTGCTTAAATCCTACGCAAGCCAACAGCTGCCTAACTTTGAGCAAGCACATCAAAGCATTTTGCTGAACTATGGCTTTGGAAAACAATGCAAGGCTCACTGTGGATCTTGTCTACCTGGATTTCAGCAAAGCCCTTGGTCCATCTCCCGTGGCATTCTCCTCGAGAAGCTGAGACCCCAAACTTGGGCACGTAACTGTGCTGAGTTAAAACCTGGCTGGATGGCCAGGCCCAGAGAGTGGTAGGAAATGGGAGATCTAAATCTAGCTGGGGCACGGTCACCAGTGGCGCTCCCCAGGGCTCGGTGCTGGGCCCAGTGCTGTTTAATCTCTTGCTCAGTGATCTGCAGGAGGGGATGGAGCCCTCGCTCAGTCTGCAGCCACAGCAGGCTGGCTGGGAGTGTTGCTCTGCAGAGGGCAGGAAGGCTCTGCAGAGGGATCTGCACAGGCCGCACGGAGGGGCTGAGGCCAACTGTGCGAGGGGCGGCCGGGCCAAGGGCCGGGGCTGCCCCTGGGTCACAGCAGCCCCAGACACGGCCACGGGCCGGGGCACGGGGCTGGGAAGCCGCCTGCTGGAAAAGGACCTGGGGTGCTGGTGACAGCAGCTGGACGTGAGCCAGGGGCGCCCAGGGGGCCAAGAAGGCCAAGGGCGTCCCGGCCTGGATCAGCGATTGCGTGGCCGGCGGGACCAGGGCCGGGATTGTCCATCTGCACTGGTGAGGCCACATCACGAGGGCTGTGTCCAGTTTTGGGTCCCTCACTGCAAGAAGGACAATGAGGGACTGGAGCAAGTCCAGAGAAGGGAACAGAGCTGGGGAAGGGTCTAGAAGATGTCCTGTGAGGAGCAGTGGAGGGAGACGGGGATATTTAGCCTGGACAAGAGTCCTTATCACTCTGCAACTGCCTGAAAGGAGAGTGCAAGGCAACACGGTGGGGGTTGGCCTCTTCTCACAGATGACCAGAGAGAGAGGATATGGCCTCAAGCTATGCCAGGGGAGGTTCAGGTTGGACAGCAGGAAGAAATTCTTCACTGAAAGCATGGTTAAACATTGGAATGGGCTACTCAGCGAAGGGGCGGAGTCACTGTCCCTGGAGATGTCCAAGAAACAACTGGACATGGCACTAAGCACTGTGGTTTAGTTGGCATAGTGATAATTGTTCTAAGGTTGGGCTTAATGATCTTGGTCTTTTCCAACATTAAGGATTCCATGACCTCAAAAAGTGAAAAAGATCTAGAAAATATCTCCTCCCCTAAAAATAAATAGAGGTATGACAGAAGCAGGAGTGACATCTTATATTTGTGCCAGTTATGGACTAGGTGCTGAAATGACAAATCCACTAAAAATATTTATGAAAAAGTGATACCACGTTACATTTATATTTTTGGAGAAAGAATGCAAAGAGAGTTTTTCATCCTGTATGAAGACATCCAACATTGTTACTGTCAGTTAAACCATTTGCAATTCTGATTACACCACCACCTTGAGGCTCCGTTTAAAAAAAACAAAACAAAACAAAAAAAAAACCAAAAAAACTTTTATAGATGAAAAAGAATTTACTGATTGATTTGCTGTCTCATAGATTCTTTTAAAAAATATTTACTATTTTTACAAAGATTTTTCAATATTATACTGAAGATTGCATGTTTTGGATTAGTAAGGCTTTTTACTGCCCCCCCTCGTTCTGTCGGTTTCAAAGATGCATTAATCTAAGTTACTACATATCAGACATTTTAATTGTGAATGTTTTCAAGCTCATGTCTGCCTTACATCTGCATTCCCCTTTAATATATAAATATTACCACTGTGTATAAAGCACTGAAAAACACATCTCAGAGAAGAATAGCCTGTGTTGTATATATACGGCAGACAAACAAAATTCCATGGAAAAACACACACTGTAAACATCAATGCCTCCCCATTGAGGACAGCTGCTGTAACACAATCCAGGGTGCCTGCTGCCAGGATTTTCCACATGAGTGCATCTTCTTTTAACCGCTGCTCAAACACTGGCTGAAAGAGGAGCTGCTAGACTGAACATGTGTCTGCGCTCTGACGACAAACACACGGCACAGCACTGGAATGCAGAGCAAACCTCGGGATTTGGGCGGGAAACGAGCTACTTGCTGCCTACCTTTGAGCTGAGTCCACAAACACTTCTGCTCTGGACTTCATAAATGCATTTTATACTTCCCAATGAGAAATAAGTGAGCGTGTTTGTGAGCACGCACACAAGGCAAAGAGGTTTGAAGTAGAAGTTAGTGATAAATAAACCACGATTTATGTATGACAGCGGTACAAAATATACATCTCCCGCTGCAGCCAGGTAGAAAGGAAAGACAAACCTACTGGGCACACTTTTTCCAGATTAAATACAATAGATACTGGCAGACAATTTCAAAGATATAAAATGCTGGGGGGAAGGAGGTCATCATAGGTCACCACAGAAAATTTCTTCATAACATCAACAAAATGCAAACCAAGTAATAGATTATATAGAATCAGGTTTCCCCACACAAAAGGCACCTCAGCTGCCAAAAGTACAAGAGCAATTAAGGAACACAAATCAGCTTAAAAGCAGAGAGGAATAAATGGTGTAGAAAAAGGGAAGTGCTCACTTGAATTAATGAGTTTGTAAATTAACGTACACACACATTTACCCATCCACACACCCACAGGCTTCCACAACATCAGGGTAAAGCATCCTCACTGGACACACAGACCAGGCTGAGAGACCTGACTGACCCTGGGCTCAGATGTCCTCCAGTTTACCCCAGCACAAAGGGCCAAGCTGATGGTTTTTCCCTTGGCTTCTGCTGCATACTTCCTGCCACACCACTGCAGAAATAGAAGCCTTTTGCCTGAACTTTCCAGGCAATAAAACAACCACTATTGATTCTTGACTTATTTCTTAGGAGATAAGTTCACGAATATTATAGATTTAAAAGTCTAGATATGTACCAGCCAAAACAGAAACAAAATTACAGTAGAAGTTGTTTTAACTGGTGAAATAATAAAGGTTTCTCCTGTATAGATGAGACCACTCCAGGATTCCAGAACTCTCCTCCCTCTCCAAAGCCATCAACTGATCTGATGTCCTCTCTCTGAGTGACAGAAGTAAACAAAGACATGGGCTGCATGTGCGAGAGAAAGATTACATACAGATCAAGAGAAAGGATTCAAGAAAAAAACCTTAAGGATTAAAGCTTCAAGGATTTATGGGAAAGCCTTCAAAATTTTAAGTGTACTCCTAGCTTTACAAAAGGGCTTAAAACTATGTGTAGCCAAAGGGCTAAGAAAACAAATGGCTAAAAAGAGATGCTGGTACTTCCTTGAGTCTTGTGATTCAGCAGGGCCTAACTCACAATTTATGACCTTTCTGAGGCTGGCAATGCTATGATTACTCAACCTGGCTCATAGTTGGCAGACATAGTCCAAACAAGAGAATTGGAGTATCTCAGTTCTAATCCCTGATCATTTACAGGGATTCAGCTGGATCTGATTCAGCAACACATGCAGACACATGCTGTATGTTAAACAAAACGTTACCTCCACTGAAGCTATTAACACTCAGAAAGCACTCAAAGTGCATGCTTAACCAATTACCTAAATTGGGGGCTACATGTTAGAAGACAGCTACTCCCAAAAGTGGTGTGTTCTTCCTTTGGCTTAATTGCCTACTCAGCTGAGAGTGTCTGCTGTTTTGTAGGAAGCATGGGATGGTCAAGACCAGAATTACTGTCCAAATAAATTGGATGAGACAATATTCAGTTGAAGCAATAAGCAGAATTATCAGTGCAGCTACAAGGGCAGAAGAAGCAGAAAGCACAGCACAGCAGCTTTCTGAAACCTTAGAAAAACCATTTTGGTTCTACCATATCTGGTCTCTGAAAATGTTTTCCAAAAACTTTCAGTTGTAACAGATCTCTAGGTTACTGACAAACCCTGTTAAATCTAGCCACTCCAGTCTTTGCATGATTTAGTCCAGTAGCCTCTCAGCTACACTCAAGCTTGGGGTTTGTTTTGTTTTTTTTAAAGAAACCCAAAACAAATAGTTTAAAAACTTAACAGAAGCTAGAAGGAACCCCAAATTGGTTTTAAGACCCTTTTGGCTATAAATGGCATCATCAAATAGGTAGAGTTAAGAAACACATGCACTGTGAGATCTGTTTCAGAAGTTTTGACAAAATTTCATTTAAAGAAGAAAACTAAATTAAAGAATAATGTTGAAACATGAAAAATCTGAATACAGGACATGGACAAAGGGATATAACATAGAAGAGAATAAGCACAAGATGTGAAGTCCCCAGTTCCAAATATATGAGCTGTTGAACATCCCTTGCAATACAAAAAATATGCTGCTTTCCTTTATGTTAGAATTGCCAGGTAAACACCAGTACTTTCAAACACAGAATCAGCTAAAGTTGGACATTAAAAAAATCCCATTTTCTGTATCTCTTAGAGGATCACCTAATAAAATGGAAGAGCCTCAAACAGAAAACATAGCAAGAAGTAAATATGAGTAAGGGACCATATTCCTTCTATTCTGTCTTTAGACACCAATTTCCTTTTGAATTTCACAGAAAAATGTGAACCCCTGCCCACAAAGTTAAAGGGATCATGGCATACTTCGCTGTGAGGAGGACCAGTGAAGCCTGCATCCCTGTAAATGAATATCCACAATATGAGCCAGAGACGAGAAGGTTGCTGGCGGGGGGAAAGCTCAGCATGAGCACACCGAGGGTCAGACATGGCTATGCACAATCAGACATTTAATGAATTTCTGCAGACAGCTGCTTACATAACTGTCAAGCTGTCCTACCAGCCCTTCAAAAGCACTGAGGCATTTCCCCTCCTTCAAGGAGGAGAAAAAAAAAACCCACTCTGAAAGATAAGAAAAGCAAAACTCATAGGCTGCAATAGTCGCAATTACTTATAATAGCTTATGACTACATGGATTAAACTTTAATTATTACACTGATGCCATTTGTCTACTATTGGATGTGTGGTGAAACCAGTTCTAACTTGTCAGATGTGACGGACTCATGTTTTCTAATATAGTTTGCCCTTGCCTTTTGCCAACACTATATTTCCCCAATTAAATGATGTTATTTTATATTATTTTAAACAAAGGTTGAAGAAATTTGCCGTAGGAACAAACTTCCTTTCATTATCCAGAACTTTAAAATGACTGGCAAGATTCACTTTTGAGTCATATAAGTTAACTGATGACACCATAATCAGGAGGAGTAATGCTAGTCTAATCAGGTATTCTTTCTTCGTGGTAAATACAATCCAGGATACCCTGAGGGATCCTGCTAAGCACAGATGTAGAGAAAAGCACACAGAAAAAGAGGACAGGAACACATTTTTCAAGATGTCTTTTCCCCTTATTCAACTGTCGAAGAGAACAAACACATTGTCCAATGGGGATTATAAATGAGCCTCTGCCCAAAGTTAAAACTGAACTTCTGAAAATATACATGCTACCACTTTGAATTTCATCCTTCACACTTTGACAACTTTTATCCTATAGCAAAGGTTTACAAGAGAAAAAGGTAGATGCAAATTATTTTTAAAAATACAAGACAGATTATAAAATTATATACTTGGTCTTTCTGGTGAAAAGAAGGGACAAAAGGGACAAAGGAAGCCAACCACCCATTTATTCATGGATTTTCCAAGTCTCATGACAAGATGATGAAAAAACCTTTAACTATTTCCATTTGATGGAAAATGTAGTTTAACAACCTTATAGGAAGGTTCCTAAGAACATATCAACTACCTTTAATAAACCAAGACTAATTAGAACACCCTGCAGCTTACTTCCATGCCTGTAAGGCAGCAGCACTTTCCCTCTCATGAATGCATCAAAACCAGAGTTCAGATGCAACAGCTTAGAGGAACAAGTATTGCAGAAGAGTCAGTGGTGGATTCCTACAGAATTGTTATAAGATGCAATTTCAAGAAAAAAAAAAAAAGATTCAGGCCTCATGTACACCTTGTGGTATTGTCCTTTAATGGAGATAAGTAAAACCAACTGCTGTCAGAAAAATTAATTACTTTGATTGATATTCTAAGCCTTACACTGTCAAAGAATGCTGCAGTACCTTTGTCCCCATCTGTCCTAAATAGAGCTGTTGCATCTACTTTTTTCCCCCCTCTATAACCTGAAGTAGGATATACCAAATTTCACATCGGAAGCAGACAGATAGATGCTGGGAGAAGAAACATCTAGTTCAAGGTTAGTGTAATCTCACTAGCTTGGCTGTGAGTGAGAGTGAAATATTCAGTCCCTGAATTGAAACATCCATCAAACTGTTGTATGAAATCAATCTGAACACACCTGTCAAGAAGAATAGAAAAATTACCAGGAGGACAGGAGTTGTCTCCTGGTGCCAGTCATTCAATGGCTGTAAATATACTGGCTTAACTGCAAGAAGTGCAAACAAGGCTGACAAAACAGCCTGTCACAGCCATCTCCCTCGCAATTTCATTGCTCACATGGAGTATATCTGTATCTTTACTTACGTAGGGCTTCACTTCATTCAATTATAGGCATTTCCCAGCTCTCAACTTCAATAACATCTCATCCTCTCTCTAATGAAAGAAATAGTTTTATGTACAGGAGAAATTACAAAACCTGGTTGTATAGCTCCCTTTGTGGGTTGAAAGACTTCCATTTCAGTGAAGACCCACTTGTGCACTTTCCCCTCTTCCTCCTATCCTACACACCTACTTAGTTAATGCAATGGAGTATCATTTAGACTTAGCTCCTATGAAATTAAGGTAAGACTGGACAAGAAGTTCAGAAGTCATTTGGGGATGAGTGACACGGAGACAACAGGATCGCATAACCCTATGCAGCAGTATATGCACATCTGCCCAATTTCTTCTTGTTGATCCAACCTGGCTAAGGAGGTTAAAATAAGGGAACTCATGAAGGACAGATCACCTGGATCTTTCTTTCATGACAGCAAAGTATGCCCTATCTGATGAAACTATTATTCAGCCCCCAATAATATACATAGCAAAATGCTGACAGACATGATAAGGAAACACTAAAAAAATGCAACTTCCCAAGCATCATATTTTTCCAAGGAAAAATACTGACCTCAAGTGAGACACACTAGGAGATGGCACATAAACTTCAGGATTATCACCCCTCTGAGTCACGTACCCTGATTATAATCAGTTGAGGACTCAGTGGTTCCAGCACCATTTATAACATTTTGTCTCATCTTTCAAGGGTTTTACCTTTTTCTTTTAATAGTTTCCAGGAACCAGGGAGATTTTGACATGCTAAAGTGACAGAATGCTATAGGTAACCTTGTTCAGCAGAGAATACTAAAAGGTCTATCAGCTTTTAAATATGTGTTCTCTCTTAACAGGAAACAGATTCCAAACTTAGAGTTAGGTAACATGTGAAGCTGTTAACTTCTTTTCCACCCTGCATTCTCTTCTGAGACCTATTCTCACCATGGACCAATGTTTGAAACTTGTGTGCAAAGCTATGCTCAAGACCTATGCTGCAAGAGTTTTTCATGATGTGTCGTGACAGATTAAGAATAAAATCACCTTACTTTAAAACTATAGTTCTGGAAACCTGTGCTCAGGCAACTTCAACTGCAAGGCAAATCAAACAGTTGCAAATTTGTATTGGGAGTAGTTGGATCTTTCAAACACAAAGCAGAATGACTGAGGGAAAATACTATCACTTATCTGGTCAGCTTTAAGTTTTAGTGCTTCCCAGCAAGCCCTGGTCAGAGTAATTGTACTGAATCCTCAGTAATGGTATTGAGCATCACCCAGTTGGTCTTTAGGAATGCAAAGGGCAGGCCTCAGAAGGATGGAAATAAGGCTTCCTGAGCACTGCCCCATCTCATGTCCAAAACAAATTTGGAGAGATCTCCTAGTCAATCCTCCTCAGTAAACAACAACTTTGAAACCAAGTACACTTTCCAACTGAAGTCCTTTGTATCCAGAGTTTTTTAAAAATGTATTATGTTTAGATTTCCTCTTTCACAATCCTGAGGTCGTATTAACATTTGAGTCTGTAGGTGACAAATGTGGAAAGTGCTGCAGTCATCTCATCTAACACATTATCATACAAATATATATATGTATTTTTAACCTTTACAACTGAAACAATTTATCATAAACACTCAGATTTTTTTTTTACCCTTCAAAATAGGGATTACATATAAATCCTAAAATTCTAGCAAACACTCTACTTGAAGCATCAGTGAAACCTGTTGCAATGTAAGACTGTACTCATGCTATCCTAACATGCTAATTTAGTCACCCAACTACCTATTAACCCATCGCTGAGTAACAACAAAGCAGGGAAAATTTAATGTATAACATGACTGCCCCCTAGTGCCAAATTAGATCCCCTTCCATTAGAATTGTGCTTTCTCACATGTCCGACTTATTTCTCATTTCTTAATATGGAAAAAAAAACCCCACTAAAACAAGTAATTAAGCTAGGTTCTTAAGTATGAAACTAGAGCTATTCAGTTCTTGAAACTGAACAAAACAAAACAAAATGTAAGGTAGGGATGACAAGAAAGCAATTTGGAAAATAGCACTGCACAGTTCTAAAGTGATAGATCTTAAATCACTGTCAGGTTTATTAATAACGTCACAAAAACCAACAAACAAAAACCAAACCCCCCAAACAAACAAAACTCAGCTTTTTCCTTCTCAAAGGTTATTTTCTTTATGCAGTATTTTTGTTCATAGAATGACTTGGCTTGAAGGGATTTTAAAGGTCATCTAGTTCCAAACCCCCAGCCATGGGTGGGAACACCTTTCACTGAACTGGGCTGCTCAGATCCTCAACCTGGCTTTGAACACTCCCAGGGATGGGGCATTCACAACTTCTCTGGGCAATCTGTGCCAGTGTCTCACCACTCTCACAGTAAAGGAGCCTTTCCTAATATCTGATCTAATGCTGTCCTCTTCCAGTTTGAAGCCATCCCCGTGTCCTGTCACTATATATCCTTGTAAAAAGTTTCTCTCCATCTTTCCTGTAGGCTCCCTTCAGTTACTGGAAGGCTGCAGATAGGTCACCACGAAGCCCGTTCTTTTCCAGGGTGAATAATCCAAATTCTCCAACTTGGCTCACAGGAGGGACACTCCATCCCTCTAGTCACCTTGGTGGCCCTATAGTTCAGTTATAAAATTAATTCAGTGAAGTCAAATAGCAGGACTGTGAGCTGAGCTCGCTGGGTCAGACACCAGCATGACTCACTGGCAGCTCTGAACACAGAAGCCTGGGTTCAACATCAGAAACAAACTGCACTACCAAGGGAAAATTCCCAAAGGACCTCAACGGTCCAAGTGGGCACACATATACAGGATAAACTTTTGCTTTTCAAATTATCTGGATGGTAACCGAGGAGCTAAGAAGTGGCAAAGTTAACGTCCTGGGAGTTACTACTTCTGAACAAACATCCATATAGTTCCTAGAGGAGAACCAAGGTGTCTAGAATGCAGCATCACAAATTTATACTAGAAAAAGAAGAAGCCATCAAGCCAACTGTAATGATTTGAGTCTGAAACACACCAATTTGCCAACAGAATTTAAGGAATCACATTCCAAACAAACACATCCAGTGGTATCACCAAGATCAGCTGACTCTCCTCCCATATCCTCAGCTCATTTCCTCCTTCTGTCATTGCTGATATGGCTATTCCTGTTCACCGAAGCCTACATCCTTCAATTACTCTCTTTCCTCCTCTCTCATTCTCCTACAACCCATCTGCTTCTCCACAGCAACCCCAAGACTTGTCCCGTTCCTCTCCAGCCCTCCCCAAACCCAACTCATTCCAGCCTTTCAGTGAGCTGACCAAAGGGAGCCCAGATGGGACAAGGGCAACCCAGGAACTAAGGTACAGCTTTCTGACTAATTTTGTTTCCTACTACCCAAACTCTCTCCTCCTCTTTTTTCAGTCTGTACTAGATCTGTCACTACTGCCATGTGCACTCTGAATGTTTTCCCCATCAAACTGCAACTCTGTAGAGCTATCAATCTCCTTTTACTACTGCGTGTTTTATATGTTCTGCAGTCTACATAAATAGGAACTGGACTTGAAACTTGCAATTCAGATGTGAATATTCTCAGACTTCAGACTCTTGGCTTGTTTTTATCCTTTCCTCCCTTCCTCCTTTTTTTTTGTTGCTATTGTTAGATCTTTCTGACACAGGGACACCTTGTATGCATAAAAATAGTTATTAAAAAAATTCCTGCCATTCAAATATTTTTAATAATACATTCTCCTCTCAGTTGATCTGCAATCTATATCAGCTACAGCTTCATGAAGTATGACTTATATTGAACTGTTTATGTTCCTTGAACCTTTAAACTGTGCTTCCCTCAAAAAGAGTTCCTAGTTGTACCACGTCTCAGATGTGCTATTGGTGGAAATACTGCAAGGTCTGTAGTATACATTATTTGTCAGTTCATAACTCACAGCAAAAGTCTGAAGGCTTTCAAGCTTTCAGACAAAAAGACAGAAACAATTAAGAGTTCTAATAATCTGATCCTGCTGTTTGCAGTCATTTAAAATTATTCATGTGTTTCAATATGGAAGTGATTTAACATAATTTAGCAAACCTGAAACCTACATTAAGATGTAATAATGATGAATGGATGAGACCCAGCACACACACTTAGAGAAAACCTCAGAGTCCTGCAGAGTAAAGGAAGTACCCAGAAAACCTGGCAGGTGCCCCAATGTGGGTGGTCTTAAAAAGAAAAAAACAAACCCAAAAACCTAACCACTCCAAAATCCCCCACAAAATTCAAAATTAGCATCTGAAATTTTTACATAGGCAGAACTGGGTTAGGTTTCCAAAATAAAAAGCAGATGGACTGAGAACACTTTCTAAATTCACTGAAAAATAAATACTATGGCTGCATCCCCCCATTATTTATTATCCCAGCAGCCAATTTAGGACTCGAACACAGCTATTTCTGGTCTACTACCATCCCGTTCTTGGCAAAGGCTCCACATTCACCAACCACAGTGCAAACCCTCAAGGACAAAGCACAATGCAAATCTTTACCTTTCCTTCCAAATAAAGACACTACTCATAAAGCCTAAAATTTTTCAAGTCCTAAGAAATTAAGAATCAAAGATAATGAGTAGCATGTCAACTTTTTAGTGTATTTATCACAGTAAGAACGCAGATGAAGTTTTGTAACATCTGTTTAATTAGGCACTTGACTTCCTGTTCTGGCTGCATTACCCATTTATTTGATGGGATGGGTAATAACAAGAACCATTAAATGCTGCCCAGTTTTAAAACCAGCAAAGAGTATGTGGTGGAAAGAGAAAATAAACACTTTTTCTTTTACACTGTAGTGAGCAATATTGTGATATTTTGGGGTCGTATCATCAAAGTAAAATGATGAACTATTTTTTAAATACTAGATGTTTCTATAAGAAAATCATATCCTTAAAAAAAAAAGTTGTTGGTTCACAATTTTTTGCTTGCTTTCATTAAAAAAAAATCAAATTACATATATATTAGTGTCAAATTTTCAGCAGCCCTGGTATGACTTGGTTATCTATGAGCTGTTCTCAAGTTTTAGACAGTGCCTAAATAGGTATTGATTAGGAAAAAAAATAGATATAAGAGCTCCACTGCTTTTTCAATTAAAAGCTGCACTACATGGAAAAAAATCAAATCATGAGGATACTTCCAAGTATGTTTCACTGCTTACATGTTAAAGGTTTCAACAAAGTGAACCTAATGTAATACACAGACACATAAGTAATTTCAAGTAATTCAAGATTGAGCTTTCTGTTCACTGCCCTTCTCTATCTGTTCTGCAATGACCACAAAACATTTCTGGCATCACCTAGTGTTTTTCCAATCATATACAGTCTAGATTATGGAATTAGCCTCCTTGAAAGTGCCACCCCTCAAAAAACCACTGCACCTACAAAATGCATTCTCACAACCTCTCACTAACCAAGACCTGTGTAATAAAGTGTGCTCTGCTCACTTCACCAGCTCTCTGCAGGACGTGGTGCCATGCTGAACATTCTCTGCCTCTGTTTTCAAGGCTGGGATTTTTAAGGGCCCCAAATTCCTGAAAGATCAAGTCCCTGAGAGCCACACCACTCAACAAGCCCTTTTTCAGGAGCAGTCACATTTCTGGACCAATGACACCTGGCTGCACAAGAGAAGGGGCTTGGCTGTTGGGACAGGCCCTGATCAAAAGGACACGAGGACAGACCACCACCACCAGCAGTTACCACTTTTTGATCCATTTCCCTTTTGGTATTATAATCTGCATTTTACATGGGAAGAAGAAAGGGGAAAAATGAACACAAACATCAGTTCTCCTTGGGAAAGAGACATAAAGGAGTAACTGGACATGGCAGTAACAGGCTTCTGTATTTCTTTTTATCTCAAAAAGCACTCAGTAACCACAGAATTGAGTGGGATACAGGAACCTCAGAAAAATACAGACAGAAACACAACCACAGGCAATAGGTTGGTGCTTAGCTTTAGTTTGCTAACAGGCTGACAAGTAATGTAAGATATTTAAGGTATTTTGTGTGCAATGAAAACACTTTAGTTTTTCCCTGCTGAACTTCCTGCTGAAAGTAAAATAAAACATACAGTTCTACACATCAGGGTGACAAAGTCCTCAACACCCTGAATGAAATCACAACTATATTCAGTCCTCAAAAACAAATTTCAATCAAGAGTTCCATGATCTCCTATGAGCTTTCTATCCAGATCAAGTGCCAAGGCCGTGCATGCTGCACTTCACACATCTAGCATCCAGGATGACATGGAGAGCTCCCCACTTTACAGATCTGCTATGGATTTGGCAAATGTTTAACCCAAAACCTTCCACTGCAATAAGCCTTGCTACACCAGTAGGGCGTTAATCACACTTGGCCATGTTTTTAACTTTGGAAAAAAATCATCAGTAGTGATCAGAAAGAGCAGCTGCAGAAGAAAATGTTTAATGTGTCAATGTTGTAATTGAATTTCCAGAGAAGTACAGCAAGAGGAAAATACTTCATTTAGTCTGAAGTGGGTACTGGTCATACTGGGAGCAGCATTTGCTTATGAAAAAAACCTGCAACAATTTCTTGGCAAAACACTGTGAATGAAGTTAATAAGAAAAATGTATTGATAATATGTTCAAGCAATTTTCAGGTCACTTTTACCCACAGAATGTACATCATGGAATTTCCTGTACAATTACAGTATTATGCCAGGTAAACTAACCCATTTACACCTCTTGGAATTGTTTCCCTGTGCATTAACACTTTACATATTTTCCTTTAGCATTGCTGTTCTGGTGCACTATTCAGCAATATTTAAACCAGCTGTTACTGTTCATTTTTTCAACCAAGTGTACTTTATGACACAAGATGCTCTAACAAGACCTTATTAAAATTAGTGATGCAAGTATTAAAGCACAAAGGTCACATGTGCTATTGGTTTTAAATACCACAATGTTCCATGCCTGGACTTGACAGCTGAGCCTGGAACTAGATGAGTAGGTCAGCAATACATGAGATATATTTCCTTCTATTTCCTTGTTAGGCAGTGTCAGTTTCCAACTCTGCCCCAAGCACAGACACGGATCTCTGTGGCTACACTCGCATTCACTAAAGGACTTTTTTTTTTTTTTAAACACTAACATTTTGACCAATATCAGAAAAAAAATGTTGCTAAAAATGCTCATTTACCAGTTAGTATCTGCACTTGGAATAAATTTCAGTGGTCAACTTGGCCAACACTGCTCTAGGCTGTCACATACTGACCTTGACAGGCATTCCTACAAGCTCATACTGATACCAGGTTTTCCTGCTGGAAAGATGTGATGCTGAATCCAGTGTGTTTGTTGCACAGATTTAGCACAGTCTATGCAGCACCTGTGGACATAATGTTGCCCACAGATTTTGGAGTATTCCAATCTAAATGCTACTTAATTACACTCAATTTTGCAACTTCACAACTTTGTTACTACATTGGTAAAAAACAATTACTTTTTTCATCGTTAATAAAATGCTAAGCATAATTAAACATATCCTTTTTATTGGATAAAATAATTCCCAATGAAAGTGCACACATTACAAATTAATCAAGTTTTAACTTCTTTTGGTATATCCAACATATCTAAACAAAAAATAAAGCTATTCTCTGTCCTCATAGCAGAAAAACTTTATTAGTGTCTTGAATTTTAATTCTGGAATTAACTCAAGATAATGATAAAAAATTTAACCTTTTTAATATTAGATAAAAGTGGGGTATTTTTAGTGTCTCTCCCATCCAATAAAAATTAAAAGAAAGAGAAGGTTTTGCCCTTATCATTCTGCATGATGCCCAAAGTAAACAATTATAAAAGTTAGTAAGTGGGGAGTTGCTTGTTGTTTTTACAGCATAGGAGCCCTGTACTTCTGAATTACTAAGCAGCTGGAGTCTGGTAATTACTCAACATCAATCAAGATGTAAACCAGCACTTGGAGACCAAGGAATGCAACGTTCATCTGCAGCACAAAAGAAATAGCTAAGCTATCTTAGCTTCTGCCTAGACAGTTTGTGCACTAGAAAAAGTCAACACATTACTCCTATACCATGTCAGTAACATAAAATAGCCTAAAAGTAGTTTTGCCCTGCACTTGAATGCATCAGCGACAATTTGCAGTAAGGCAGAAAAGAGCATGAGAGTCTCAGTTCATACAGGTTTGCAACCTCTAACACAGAAGGTGTTTTTCAGCACTGGCTGGAAATAGCAGCATCGATGTATGACAGCACTCCCATCTCCAATAAAAAAGAGACAGAAAGTTAACATAATAAAAAGAGGAGATGTGAAATTGAAAATTTTAGGTTCCTGCCTGAATTTTTTTCATCTTGTTAATTCTTTGACACGAGTCTTTTATGTGATTAAGGCTCACATTAAGAACATGACACAGTAATGCTGCAGCTTGACGGAGTGCTATAGCCTTTTACAGGATCAAAGGGAATCTGATTATCCCTTCTAGTCTTCAGAGCTATAGACATAAACTGCAGACTCTATCTAATCTATGAAAAAAGCAACCACCCGCCACAGAACACAAGAACTTCTCCCTAAAGATAAAAGGGGCAAGTAACCACATGGGACAGATGTTCACCACACCACTCACTGCACTGTCAGAAGCTGCTCAGCTGCTGCAGTGTCAAGGGTGAAATAAGACACCACGAAGAACTGCCCAGGTCTTCAGCACATCTCAGGTTAATCCACGTGTAAAAATAAATACTGTAAATAATTGCCTGTATTATGAAGACACATAGCCAACTCTCCTGTGGACGTTGGAAGCGGAACACGGGAACAGTTTGTGTACTGGGATCCCCCTATTCAATATCATACAAATGCAGAACAAGCCCCAGCTCAAAGGACTGCCAGGTGAGGCAGAGGACGGCCGAATAAATATATCCAGATACAGCAGAACCTGCTAATGTCACATTTGTCTCAGCACAGCAGTAGCTAGGGTACTTCCCAGGTGCAGGGAAGAGTTTATAGAAGTTTTAAATCTGGGCAGCTGCACAGAGAAATGCAACACGTCCAGACTATTAGCTTGTTGCTAGACTGAGCGCGCCATAACTATCTTGGCAGTGCCCCTATCAATATTCATAAGCCAGAAATAAAGTTCTTACAAACCATGATGAACATACTAAAAATATCCATCTGCCTTTCAACATTTAAGAGAGAAGTTTGCTGATGTCCTGCCCTGCTACAGCCACCCAGCTCTTGAGCTGCAGACAAGCTCTGCAGCCCCTTACATCTGAGGCTAACAGCAAACTATTAATTTCTCAGATCAGAGATGCTTTGAGTCCTCTCTGATGACTGTACTGCACTGATCACTGCTCATGGTAAGGGGTTAGCCATTTTTAGTACTGGAGAGCCACAGCTCTTTTGCTCTCCGTTCCAAGCAGCAACAAGAAATCAGAGTGGGATGATGACACGGAAATCATTAGAGTGGCTTGATTTGCAATGATTACAGAGTCTTTGGCCAAAAAAAACTTTCCTGGCTTCTTGTTAAACCAGATTTAAGTACACTTAATATCCTCAAGTGTCTCCCAGCAGCCAAACAGATGAAACAATCAGATTCTTGATACATCCAGAGTCCTATGGTCAATTTCTATGGTCAATTTGTACCACCAAGTGTACTGTAAATTTATACCAGGAAATACTGGATATAATATAGCTATATATAAACATGCTATATACATCAAAGGGAGTAACTGAGGGAAACAGTCCTTCCCTTTTCAGTAAACTATTAAATCAGCAGATTGTAAGCAGAATTCCTAAGGGAGCTTGATGACACACTGAAACATGCAGAATGAAAAAGGATGCTGCCCCAGTGTCCAGCAAGCACTGAAGTCTTTCCTGCTGCAAGTCAAGTAAATGACTGGAATAATGGCACGTGACAGTAACCAGCGATGATTGAACATTAAGCTCTGGTCTTAACTCAAGGGCATTCTTACATAGCTGCTACCACTGCTGTTCTTCTAACGTGCCCTGTCATTAATGATAAAATGGACCCCATAGAAATCATGGTTTAAACACTGTTAACAGCATTCAGAGGGAATTCTTGTGACAGCAGAAGTCAGCTCTTCCATCTGGCCCATTTGAGAGTGAAACTGAAATATCTGCTCAGACTTCAGAAGGTCATTTTGTTATAGAAGAAGAAGATAAAAGCAGGAATCTTTTACAATACGACCTAGCAAATCAAAGCAAATAGGAATTCCACTCACTGATAATCCAAAAGAAAAGAGACAGTTATAAGAGAAATACAGCACTGTTTGTTCTTGGCAATGTGGTTGTATCTCTTGCCAACAACCTATATGCTAGTAATTAAAACATAGAACACTTCATAAAATATAGAAGAAAAGAGAAAGAACAGTGGTAACTGCAGCACCATGGACACTGCACTCAGTGTTTACCAACATGCTTTATCTCAAATATTTCAAAGTGATCAAAGTGTTTATATTTCAATCATTCAGAAACATCGATCTGTTATAATGTACTCTCAACCTGGAAATTATTAAAAAGTCCTAAATATTTTTGTTTAATTATTACATCTATTACACTGTTTAACAAGGAAGGGATTATTTTTTTAAATGTCATGACACAGAATGCTTTCAGGATGGAAATACACTTAAAAATTAATTGTTTTTTGTTTTTAATGTAAAGCTTTCCTTTAAGTGTAAGCCCACAGTATAAAATCTAAGATCATATCAGTATCTTGCTGCAGGAAAAATATTACCCTATATGTAAATAGACAAACCCAATGCTTAACTAATTAAATGCATTTTCATCACCCCAGTTATGAGGTACATGAAACATCTGGGAAAGAGTCATTAAAACATCAAGAATTATTGTGATTTGGATACAGACAATAACAGTATCACAAATATGCCATGTTAGCTAATGCTTATGCCCAGAAATACATGCAGTCAGCTGGATCCACACTAATGCTGATTAAGCAATTACACAAACACAGGGCAAGAGCCCCTTGGTAACTGAGGCTCAGCCACAAGTAGCATCGATTTTCCAGTGCTTTAAAATGCAAATAAAACAAAAGAGCCAACACAATGAAACAGAACAGGAGACAGTCTGAGAACACACTGGGAGGAATAAACCACTAAGAAGTCCAGAGGAAAGGGGTGGTATTGCTGCAGTCCAGTTTTCTATTTCATTTTTACAACACAACAGACCACAGCAAGCATTAAACTGAAGGGCCCAGTTCTATCACAAACAACATACCATGTACTGCATTTTTTAGACCTGTTACAGATCATTTAATAGGTTGTCCTATTTGAACATCAGGCCTTAATGTCCTTTAATTATTATTTTTGTTTCCTCAAAGGAGTACTGATAGTAGTCAACTGATAGAGCAATCTTTCCTAACAAAAGATTTCCCATTAGTAATTCCACAGAAGTACAGCTACATTAAATGCAACATTTATTTCAGAACAGGTTTAAAATAGAGTCAGACATAGGCACTGCAAAAAAAAAAAAACCCCACAACTGCATTTTTGTTATTGGACACAGAACCAGCCCTACTAAACTCAGTGAGAATATACATCTACATTTACCAAAAGAAAACAATTTTTGCATAAACAAATAAGAAGCCTTAAGCCCTTTATGACAAGGGTTGAAAGTTGAAATTTACTTTCCAGGACAAGTGAGGAAAAAAACTCAGCCTCATTGATTTTTAAACCACAAGGATGCCAAAAGTGTTTGTTTTTTTTAGTACCACAGCAGTGCCCCACACTTCTGAAATATCTGTGCTACCTGTCAAAAGGAAATATTTTCCATACTGTCAACCAAAAGTCACTTTCTAGTTGCGTGTCTCAAATTAACTATGCAAAATTTACTCATGTATTCATGACTTTCAAAAATTAATGTTTATTCTGGAGTTATCTTTCTGTGATTAATGGCTAAGTTAATGCAGATGGTGCAATAAATTTATAATTAGCCAGAAAATAGTTCTATGAATCCCAAACCCATGCATCCTCAGGTCAAGTGTTGGGTTTGCATTAAAAAACACAGGATTTTCATTAAGCCTTTGACTAACCCTCATATCTGGTCCTGATCTGGCCCTGTTTAGGGCTTTTTAATTATCTGTATACAAAGTAAATGCACTTCCAAGCAAACAGGTCTGAGGATCTACATTAGTGTGCCCACGTTTCAAAGAGACACATTTAAATTAATATTTCATCCAATTTATTCAGTTTTTGAATCTATACCAAAGACCTTGAAGAAACATTGAATTCTATTTTCTTCCACCCTAGCAGAGACTCAACTCAAATGCATGGGGGACACATTTTGTAGACTTAGAACAATCCAGGGAAATTTCAGCAAAGGTTACAACCAAAAATTAAGGGAGTAAAAGAGAACTATGTAAGTTACTGAAAATTGACAGTGTTCCTTTGGTGAGGGTCTTAATCTGAAACACACTATCTACATTCTAAGGTCATCCACAAGTAGTTAATAGGAAAAAAAAAAAATACAGCTGCTACATAAATAGGACTTAAAGATGATAAGAGTGCCTTGTGAAATGTATCAATAAGAAATAATTCCCAGACTCAGAAAGGATAATGGAAATTCCTCACACCCAAGTTTATTAAAAAAAAAAAATACAAAAAAAAAACAACCTCCACTGTTGAGGAAAAAGAAACTTTAAAAAAAAAAAGCAACACGGAGAAAACATCTAGACCTAGTTTTGTTGCTCCACTGTTCTTGACTAAGGGTTGAGGAAATTTATTACTTCCTCCTCCTGCTTGTACTACTAAGAAATCTTCCAAAATAGAAGTCTCCTAAATCCCCTGCCTACAAACAGATGTACACCTGGGTGACTCAGATGAAAATGCAAATACCTTTGCTTGAGGACAGGGAAGACTCCACCCAAGCATTTTCTTTTTCTTCAATAAATGCCCTTACAAAATGGCTCCAAAAAGTATGTTTGTGCTTCTCTGCCAATTATAATATATATATATATATATATGTAGGAAGAAGGTCTGGAAATTGGCAGCAAGCACTTCTCCATCTTTTGTACTTCAGAAATACCAGTATGCCAAGAATTTTCATCTGTGCTTTCACAGCAGAAATCCTCAGATTTCTAGAGGGAAAAAATTATTTGATTCCTCTGCTAGAGGATATACCGCCACACACATCTTCTATGGCAAAAAATAAATATTTTTCAGGATTTCAAATTAAATGACAGAAGATTTCTTTTTAAAGGCAATATTTATTTTTAGAAAAAAATCTGCTGCAAATATTTTTTTTTTGAGAATAATCTGAGAATCTGAAGATAACATTTTAGATATAAAAATTTAGACAATAAATTTAGATTTAGGTAACATGGAAAAAGACACATGAAAAATCTGCTGCAAATAAAAAAACAAAAACAACAACAACAACCAAAAAAAACCCCAAAAAACCACAAAACAAAACAAAAACCCCAAAAAACCCCAACCCACACCTACAGGGCTATTTTGGATTTTTTTATATACAACAAAGTGAAAATGATCAAACAGAGCTCTCTTTCCAACGCAGAACATAATGTGACCATTAGATAAAGTGCTGCTGAAATGGAGAGACTTGTATTTCACATAAGTAGTATTTAAAATTTGCACTTTACAGCAATTCCACTGGAAAATGGTGAAGGGAGTAAGACAACCTTCACCAAGCAAGTACTCCCACACATCGTCTCCACGCAAAAATCTTGAGGCTATCAGCCAGCAGCTGCCCAGAGACATCAGCCAAAAACGAAAGCCTTGTGTGGGAGCCAAGTGAACTTGTCTTTAGGTCAGCAAGAAGATTTACTGGCACTCAGAACGGGATACACCAACGTCAAGGTGAAACGTGTCTGACGCAAATCTCTGCGATATTTGAGCCCTATCAGCTCCTCCCACCTGAAGTGCCTTCTCTTGTCTAAGTCAAGCAATGCACAGTTCAACAGCCTGGACTTACTGTGAGATGTGAGTTATTGGGGTCAGCAGCGTCTCACCCTCCAGGTCAAGCTCATCAGCAAAGCTGCTGGTCCTGATGAAGGGTCCTGTGTTCACATCTAGAAACGCTGGGCTCTTTTTCACTGTGGAAAAAAACATGCAGATAACAGCTCAAGCAATAGCACTGGACTGCCGCTCATCTGGACCTCTGAAACACCGTACACAAAAAGCAAAAACTTTAACTCTTCCTCTGTCCAAAGCATTTGAGCTTCTGGTAAAGAGTAAAATGAATCATACTCCTGATACACTAGAAGGTTCAGAATCTATACGACAGAGAGCTTCATGCATTATTATGAGACAATTTGCTGGTTCCCTCTCACACTGAGGCACGAGGCCACCTCGTCTTTGGGCTCAGAATCAGGACAGGTGGCAAGATCTCCAACTCATCCCAGACAAGGTTCTTACTGGGAAAGTTGATTCACAAAACTTCAGATATTGAAAATTTTACTGGCAGAATTAATTGCAGACCATCACTTTCACAGATTCAAGAAATCAGGGAGAGTGCTAGAGTTTTCATTTTTAAATTCAGGTTCTGAAATTCTGTCAGATACTAACATTAAGAAAACCCAAGTGCTTTTTCCGACATGAGCCTAACATTAGCTAGAGAAGCCACAACATTTACATTTAAATAAAACCACTGGTGCGGTTTACATGACTCTAAATGAATTTACAGAAAATAAAACTTGCTAACATTCCATGCAAATCATAGGTAATTGTGACAAGTCCAAAGAAACAAACCTTTGTCTGTCCAACTGGCTGCAATATCCAATAAAATAATTATAATGTAGTAACTTATGAAAACCCTACTGTACTAAATAAAATATTTTGTAATTTAGCAGTAAATAATGCCCTGCCAAAAAGACACACAAAACCTAAAGGAATACAACAGAAATAGATAACTTAAATGTAGCTGATCTTTTCTGAGAACAAAAGTCAGAAAAATAATC
>VWZN01012743.1:151219-250288 GCA_013396955.1 Regulus satrapa | reverse complement strand
AATAAAACCACTGGTGCGGTTTACATGACTCTAAATGAATTTACAGAAAATAAAACTTGCTAACATTCCATGCAAATCATAGGTAATTGTGACAAGTCCAAAGAAACAAACCTTTGTCTGTCCAACTGGCTGCAATATCCAATAAAATAATTATAATGTAGTAACTTATGAAAACCCTACTGTACTAAATAAAATATTTTGTAATTTAGCAGTAAATAATGCCCTGCCAAAAAGACACACAAAACCTAAAGGAATACAACAGAAATAGATAACTTAAATGTAGCTGATCTTTTCTGAGAACAAAAGTCAGAAAAATAATCGGTACACAATTATTTTCTTTTAATGCAACAATTTTACTCATATAATTGGGTATTTTCATATGACAGAAAGGGATTTGAATTTTAAAAAATCAAAAGAGAAAAACAAACACTAGAAAAAACCCCAAAAGAAAAAGTATTATTTCATCATTAAGCACATGGCTGTCCAAAATTACAAAAGGAAAGTCTCTGTACTCCAGAAGTTGTAAGGTTTCCTTTCCATCCTCCAGGAGAGGATGACATCTGAAATCACAGTTTGAAATAAATAAATAAATAAATAAATAAAACAACTGCTAGGATTTACATTTATTACAAGCGGGAGCCACTTGTAGCATTTAAAAAATTAGAATTTTGTAGTAAGTTTTAGCAAGCATGAATATCTGTTTTTGCTTTTAGTATTAGTATATACTAATTTAGTATATGCTAATATTATTATTATATAATATTAGTATATACTAATATTAGTATCATACTAATATTATAGTATCATGCTATTTAATAATTTTGCTGTAGCCATCATTCAAAAAAAAAATGGCTGTGCAACCAGAAAAATAATTCCAGATGGAGATGTGCAGTGAAATGTCTTTCAAACAGACTCGTTCAGGCTTTCACTAAACTAACTGTCATTGTTTTTATTTCTACAAGACATGGATGCAACTCTCCCAGTTTCTAGCAAATAAGGACTCAAAAATATTTTTGTTTTCCTGATGACAAGTGATAAAAACTGCTGAACCTAAAGCCACATGAAGGGTGTGCTGAACACTCACTCCACTGTGCTCAAGAGAGACACAGCCCACGCCACACAGCGACTCCTGGATCAGTCCCAGCTATTGCTCTGCAGTTTCATGGGAGGGGAGAGGAGGATGGGCACAATGAAAAAAGATCCACAAGTCAAGACTGGGCCTCAGCCTATTTGAAAGAATTCTTGCGTGAGCACACAGAGAGCAGGAGCTGATTAGTATGAGGCAAACGTGGTCTCTCCTTCCCTCTGTTTTAAAAACTTGAGATCATCATGACTAAGAAAAGAGCATGGCCTTAGTAAGAGTTTCTCTGATTCAAAGTGCCTTTAAACAGGGCACAAGCAGAACACCAGAGAGCTAATTTTTTTTATTTATAAAAATAAATTCATAGCCATTAGACTTTGGACAAGTCTTTCTTAGAAAGCAATGTTTAAAAATACTAAATAAAGATACAATTTCAAAATATGAAGGCTAAAGAGAAAAAAAAGAGACAAAACTTTAGACACTAGTTTTCAATGGATAATAATGGGTGAAAATTTAAACATTTGCAATTCATAACCTGAACAACCTCCAAACCTAAAATTCTACCGAAACATCTCTTTTTAGAAACCACCTCTATAATTTGCCACAGCAGACAGCTCCAGACAGATCATTGCAAAGATTTAGTAATTAACAAAGGTGATGAAACATGATGGAACAATGAAGTATTATGAGGTTTACCTGGAGAGGAAGGAGCGCTGGAAGACTGCTGGTCTGTGGAAAAGGATGGCCAGGAGCGCTGACAATCTGAGTCAGAGTGAAGATGCACATGAAACAGAGATAGGAGAGGAGAAAAAAAAACACAAAACAACAAACAAAAAACAAAATGGGAAAAAAAAGAAAGAAGCTCCAGACAGACAGCTGAGGAGATGCAGACATACCTAAAATTTAGTATGTTCTACCTGACACAAAATTTAAAATACTGTGGAAAACAGTGTTTACTGCGGAAAGCATTCAAGAGTGCATTGCACACTGTCAGAATGTTCAGTTGCCACTGTGAAGGCATCAATGCTTTTCCAAGACCATTTCTCATGGCAGTGTCAACTGCTGCAAGATATTCCTCCCTAAAGGCCAGTCTCTGTTTGCCCCTTTCCTCCAAACTTCAGGGTTTCTCAAGTCTTCCCAAGCTCCCCCTCTTGCTCTGATTCACACTGTTCACAGAGCAGCTCTTTTCCTGGTCAGATTTCAGTGCTGCCAGGTGGATGGGCCAGTTTGGACACCCACATTTGAACTTTCCAAACACATCCCATAAGAAGTTTTTGAAGCTGCCCACACATCAACCATATAAACCAAGTGCCTGCCTCAAGCTGAATTTCTTGGGGAAATGTTTCAGGCAAGCAGGAGGACTCAGTGATAAGAAAGAGTCTCAGCAAAACGTAATCTTTACATTACGTTTAGTTCTTCTGAATAGCATTATGCTATTAATAACTGTTGTATTAAGAACTACCTGTGAACTCACACACTTGGACAGATGTATTTTTCAGGAATGGTGCCTTACTTTATGCAATGAGAAAAACTCTTAAAATAGAAAATGTATTGGAATTTTAAAAAATCAGAAAAAAACCCTCATTTTTCAAGTGTTCTCTCAGCACTACCCATGTCCAGCCAGAACAGGGTTAATTTTTGCAGTAGCCGTGGTTCATTGGGTTTTTGCTGAACTGATGATGCCAGGAGAAAGGAAGGAGGGAGAAAAAGCTGGACATCTCTGGTTTCCCAAAGATACTGGCAGGTAAGCCAGATGAGGGATCCAGGAGTGTGAAGACTGAAGTATAAGTGGGAGGCCCAAAAATTTACTGCATGTGAGAAAGCAGTATACAGATATGTTACCAGAGCCTTTCTGAAGACCAAATTAAAGCTGAATGGATATCCTTCATCCTTGTTCTTTCTAGTTTCTCCCTTCTTTTGAGCTTTTGACTTGGCAGCTTCAGTTTTCTGTGCAGGTAAACTTTTTCCACAGTAAGTAAAATAACACTGTCTCCTCTTTCTTTGAGCTGCTGTGAGAACAGCGTTAAGATAACCTCTCAGGTCCACTGAGCTGTGTCTGCCTGGCTGGGACATAGAAACTGACCCTGTGATGGCTGGTAAAGCTCCTCTGATATTTCCCCAAAATGAAGGAATTTCTTGTTCACATAAAATAGGTGATTTCTTTGGTCGCTCTTGCCGCCCTCCTGACCTTGTTCCACCATGTCCATTCCCAACAGAGATGCACTTCTTGGAAAGGTGGAAACTGGGAAAAATCAAGGATTGATCAGGGCAGTCAAAGAGATTGAGTTTGGTGTTGCTGTTTTAACACCTTAATTGCACCTGTGTCCCATGTGGGTTCAGGGGTGGAACTGAACTTTGCCGTCTCGGTCAGTTTAATCCGAGCATCCTTGCACTCACTCAAGCACTGGAAGGAAGCCTCTGTTGTCTGCAGTGTTTCACAGCAGAAAACTTGGAGATGGCTCATAGCACTCTCACTAAATCACAGAGGTCTTTTGCCCAGACCTAGCTCTAATCCTACTGTCCTTGGGGAACACTCAATTGTTAAGAAAGTGCCTAAGCAAGCACACTAGAAACATCACAAGACTATATGGCTGCTTAAGTGATCACAGAATCCAGAAAAACAGTAAAATAAATGATTTAATTTATGGGTCCCCATCTGTTCACAAATATCTACAGCACATTTTTACAGGAACAGATGCATATCGATCAGAATGCACAATACTGGGAGGTCAAATCTGAAAGTTTTCTCCCATCCTAATACAGTTATTTAGAAATTAATTCACAACCTATGCTTAGATAACTACTGGATTAATTGTATTTCATTTATTTGAAAATTATCTTTTTCTATTGGTTGTATATACATGAGAAGTTTTTCTCAAGTATAAAAAAACATCTTTTTTTATCATCTGCTTATACGAATGAGAGCTCACTTTTCTCTTTGTGACGAGATGGGTGCAGTTGTGATTACAAGTGTGAGAATGTATGTTTTCTGTCTGTCTAGATCTCCTTGGCTGCAACAGATTTCTTAGAAAATATATGGCACTAGACACACATGAAAAGCACTGCAAACATTACACTGTCATAAGCTGGCATGCCATAAATAGAATTATTTTCCTCAACTTACCAAGCAATTTTAACATTCCTGTTTGTCCTGTATACTTGTAACAGTTTATAGAGGAGAACACAGATAAAAAAAGAAAAAAGATAAGTATCAGAAGAAATTAGAGAAAATCCTTCTACTGAAAGCTACAGAGCTGACTTTTGAAATGGCAGTAGTAGGCTCTCATCAAATCATATTGTCCTTAACCAGTTCAGAATTTTAGTGGTAAAAGGTAGAACTTTACAACTCTAAGCATTTGTAAGGTTCAAAACATTTGATTGTTTTGAAGAAAGGTGTCTCTACTCAAATTTTGAGACACACACTTAGCTCGGTACTTGTCCACCTTTTAGCAGCTATGTCATTCCTACCACCAGATGCAATTTGCAATCATTCCTCAGCAGAGACCAAGAAAAGAGTAGAAAAGCATGGATGATGCAGAACAACACAAGCACACCAAAAAAGTACACAGAAGGCAAGAGTTTCTGCTTGAACTAAAATATGCCCAGCGCCAGCCCACATTGCTGTCTTATTTTAAAGCCCATTAAATTTATTCATGTCAGCAAAATTTTTGAGGAGAAAATAACCATAAATACTTAAGGTACCTATAATCAATAAAACACACCTTAAAAATTAAACCATGGTCTTGTTGCCAAAATTTGAGCAATACATTAAAAACTTCCAATACAAGTACACTCACAAAAATGCCACATTGTAAATTCAGAGTTATTTTCGAAGTTCAGTACTAATAAATAAGTTATTAGTCATAAGACAATTGTCAATGCCCTGTCTTCTTTTTCCTCATCCTGTCACAATTTGTACAGTGACATTTAATACAGATGGATCCACATTTATCTTAAGTACTTCTGCTTTCAAAACTTGATTCACAGCCTACTGCGCTGAGCAGATGGCACGAGCACATGATGGTTTCGTGTAGCAGACCATGTTTGACGCAGCCAAGGCACACCAGTCCTTTTTGGTTCAGGTACAAGCACAACAGTAACACATCCTGGGTAAATTTCACATGGAAAAGCTGACAGCTAATCCCTGCTATTTCAATCAGTTGCAGAATTGGGGAATGTATGCATCAGTCTAAGAGTCACTACCTCTCCCAGCAGGAAGAAATGAGAAATGATTTAGTTTGTCTGCAGTGGAGCATGCTCATTAAAATAATGGTTAAATCTCACCCAGAAGCCAGCAACCAAAGGCAAGAAAGCAAAGTATTCTCGCTTTAGAATGAAATGAACTTGCTATTTCCTTCGTTACCGCAGATACTAAAAAGAACCTCTAGGCAAATCTAATCATAGAACACATCACAGCTACTGGCATTTTATAATGGAGCTTCTTACCAGAATTTTCAAATGGTTCAAAACTGAAATCAGGTTTCCTGTCCTCTGCCACGTGGTCATAAGTGATGTGTGGTATAGCCAACATCCTGTCTGGAGAAGAAGGCCCATTGTCCTTGTCTAACTTAAATTTCTTCTTTTTAACCTAAAAAAAACCCCACATAAATTAAATTAATCAAGGCAAGTCCCACGGAGTTGTCTCTTCAGTGACGTCTTCAATAATAACACAGTCCCCAGTGAGCTATAACCAATTAAAAGAGTGCCTGAACTACATTTCCATGATCCCACACTGTGTTTCTCATTATGCTGCCCCCTCATCCTGCCAAAACTGGCTAATCACTAGATTTCTACACAATGTCATTTCCAAATCCCTTGTCTGCAGTAAAAAAAGAAAATGTGCTAGTTATGCAGCAGCTTACATAAATCAAACTATTCTAGAATATCTTTATCATTTTATGGATGCAATGAATCACACCTTCAGCACAAAGCCAGTGGATATATTGCTACTGAACTCAGATGAACCTTGGAGACACAAGAGAAGGTTTTTGCACAACATCCTCTCCTCCTTCTAGCTTGAGACTACTGTGCACTACTCTCACAATACAGAGGACAGTGTACCACATGATCTAAAGATTCTGACAAAGGGTTTTGGTTGCTGTATTTATAACAAAAAAAAATACAAACCTATGGAATCTGTTGCTATGACAATATTACTGTATGTAGGCACAACAAACCTTTACCATGAAAGCTTAGAAAATCACAAAAGCAATAGCTGAGAGAAACAGAAGTTCTGTTGAGTTTTGTTTGCTTTAATCAATTAGATGTTACTATTTTGGAAATAGTGATTTTCTTTTTTTTTTCTACCTTTCCTTATATTTTTCCAAACAACAGTGGTAAGTAACTGACTGATGTGCCTGAGTTAGGTCATTGTTACTCTTTTCCAAACCCTTATATCCATTTTAAAAAGTCAAGCTTGGATAAATTCAGCAAATCAGCTTCTAATTTATAACTTTTTTATACTGAAGCTTTCAAAAATGAAATGTAAATCAAAATTTGGAACCAAGTAATAATCTACAAAACAAGCAGAACAAATAATCTTTAGAGAGTAAAAAAACTCAATCTACTTTAGAATTTTTATATTATTATAATGAAAAACATTAGTTATTGATACCATCACCGATTTCTTTGGTTTTGGACTGGGTGACAGCAAATGATAATTCCTGGCAGGCTTTCGAATGTATATTTTCCATGTAGAAGAGTCTGGGTTTTCTGCAGCATAGCATCTCCATGCAGTCTGGAACAAATGTTTTAAGCAACAGAATAATTAATCAATCAGATTAGTGGTTCATTAACTTTCAAGTAGCACGTCAGTCATTCTTTATTTAATGATATTCTTGAATTTGCCCTCTGGAAACAAACTCAGCATGGTTTGGAACCCGTATTTAGTAAACAGAAACCACATAGTTAGAACTGGGAAACCACAGAGAAAGATCAGTCTTTTTAAGTGTAACTTTTATTCTCAGTAGGAATAAACAAATAATGATAGAGAACTTCAGACTGGACTCAAAAAAAGGTCCAAATTTCATGTTCTGCCCCTATTGCCTGCCTGACTTTAGGCATTTTTGCCTATTTCTTCCTGCGTTACAGGCCTCAGAAAAAGACAAAAATTGTTCTTTGATGCTTCATAAAAATACCACCAGGAAAAAAAAAAAGGAATTGTGATGAGGTCAGTAGGGCTATATTCATATGAAAAAAATGAAACTGAGGGCACAACAGAATAGCACCAGTGGTTAACCAGGAGCCAAAACCCAAACCCAGTCCTCCCTCCTGCCAACCACCAATGATTACAGTCCCATGTTCTAAGGCAAAAGGGAGGAAAAGCAGGGCTAGGATACAAGACCAACAAGAAAATATTACTGCCTTCTCTCTTAACTATGTAAATAACAGAATTAATTAATTATGAGTCTCCAAATTAAAAAGGCAGATCCTCACTTACTACATGAAAAAAGAACACATGGACACACAAACAATCTAAAGCAGAGAAGGCCAGAAAACCCCAGAGGAAAGAAACGAAGAAAGGCAGAATGAGAGAGGAAACCAGACAGCAGTTGGAAAGTGAAGAAGAGAATCACCATGTAAATCCCTCCAACATGAACAGAATACTGGAAGAAACAAATGATCTTTAGACGAAACCAAGAAGGAATACAAGGAAAGAAAATTACTCAGCTGTTCTTTTGTCTTATACCTATGTTGTAAACATCTTGGTTTAAGAACAATCTTTTTATAAGTCATTTGTAGAGCACTTACTGAATTGGGCTTTCATAAGTCTGAGACTATTAGTAAATCATAATTACAGCTATTAAGAACAGGTACTCAGCAGGTCACTGTCTATCCTCTATTCTCCTTAACATTTCTGATGGAGCCAAGTACAACATTCTGAACACGCTGTCTTGGGCTTCCCAATAATTTGGTGTTCATTTCCCAAAAAAGAATCAGTGGGAACATTAAAAAAAAAAAACATTCTTTGCAAAACCATATCATACAAGTCTCAAGATTGTTCGCTAATCTCTGGCTATAACCGAGGTCTTTTTTACATTAACTCTGGGACTGTTTAGTTTTAACCATAAACTTTACAGTTAGCTTCTGTTTCCATAAAGATCCCAACCCAGAAACCCACATTCACTTATGAAGCTGGAGAAGTCAGTCATATGAGACAGAAAAAATGATATGGTATACATCAACTTTCCTTTTCCTTTTTTCCTTTCCTCCTTAAATTCCTTTAAATTTGATCTCTGTGCTTCTAAAGCTATGTGCAGGTACTGAGTAGAGGGTGGAAAAGCCTAGAATGAAACCATGATAATTCTTCTCCAGGGTGCAATGCTGGCTCCAATGAAGTGAAGGATAAAATCTCCCTAACCATACTGATACTGAACTGCAATTGCTTCTATAACAAGGGGATCAATCTTCTCCTGCCTGTCAGTTATCCTACATGAAAAGACTGATTTCACAGAATCCCAGTGGTGCCCAGGCACCTATTCTAGAGCTGAAAAGTCCAAACAACATTTTCCTCTTTATGATTCTGACTTATTTCTCCTAAAATCAAGATTTTTAAGAATTTAGTTGTCCCACCTGAAGCATATTTGACATTTGTCTTTATAAGCAACAATGAATTTTTTAAAAGCACAACTCTACCTGAAGCCTCCTTTCTGTTTTTTTCATTACTACAAGCATAATATTTAATAACATTTTCCCCAGGTAAATTCCTTCATAATTATAGGATAACTTTCAGTTTTGATTTCAACCAGCTGAATTAAGAGTTTACACTGATTTAGGAGTGCACTTTTCTGCTCATTAGTTTACATTAAAGACTGGATTTCCAAACTCTGTAAATCTTTCCAAAATCTTCCATCTGTAAAGTCTTTAATGGGAATCAGGGAGGGGAAAACTGCCAACCATTTAGAAAAAAAGAAAAAAACAAACCCCCAAAAAAACAAACCCCAAAAACCCCAAAAAACCCCCACACCACCTACTATAAATGGAAAGAAATGACAGTGTGCAATATGGAAGAACTCAGTACCTGTATGAGTGAGGCAGCAGCTGGAATCTGACGATTGAAATGCTTCTGTCTTTGTTTCTGTTGTACCTTTAGGGCAAAGCCTGAACCAAGAATTCCCTGTGGAAAGAAAACAAACCTTTTTCTCCTTTGTTTTTGTAAGAGTGGAGGGAAAGAACCACACATAAAATTGCCAAACTATGTTGAGTTAATAAATTTCTATTCAGCATCATAAAACCCAACTAATTATTTAGAGGAAATTACTTAATACAGTGAAAATTTTTGTCTCAGTTATTACTACTTGCTGAAGCAAACTGTGAATGCTATCATGCCCTGATGCAAAGCCTGCTGGACTCAGACCCAAAAAAAGGAAACAGAAATTATATTTCATACCCTCTAGAAGTCTCACAAAGGCTTGTGTATGGGAATGACAGAATGGGGGGAAAAAATTAATGCGACAGGCTTAACTATATTTTTATGAGAATAAAATTGGCATGGCATGATGTAATCCACAAGACCTTTAAACTGTGGTATGGTAATTTCTATTTCCATATGTTAATCCGTGGTGGGAATGAGGAAAGAGGACGAAGAAGAGAAAACGACATTATTTCAAAATGGTCAACTGACTTGAACACAAAGCCATCTAATTCACTCTCAGGACTAATGGCACTGGATGGTGTGAAACCCAAATTAGACACCAAATTCAGTACAGATATGAAGCCCAAATTTAATTAAATAGCAAATAATTTATGTGGTCATTTGCACAGGTATAGGCACATTTAACACAAGTTTTAGTAACAGGTGAAAATGAAATCTTTTCTAAATCAGCTTACATGATTACACCTACTCAAGGAAAACGCATTCTTTTTCTACACATAGTAGAAGGCATCAGAGCAGCCAGGGATCTTGGCTCAACCTCTAAGAATTCTATTAATCATTAAATATTTTGAAAGGAACATGAAATGCCCTTCCTGTTATACCCCATTAGTAAAGATCAGAGAGATCAGAGATGATGATGCTCAAACACCACATATTTGGGAAATGAGGGATCACTGCCTGATCCAGAACCCACACCAATTGCGTTTAGCCACCACAATCACTTTTGACTGTGATCTCAGCCAGATCCTCTTACTTAAAACACCAACAAGAAAACCTGCAATAGGGCTTCAAACCCTGAATTTTTCCTTGGGCCAACTCACAGGAACAACTTCATTGAGTAAGGAAAATCCCACTAACCAAGGGGTGATTGGTGTTGTTCTGCTTCAACAAAGATTAGGGAAGTCTGACAGGTAAACATAAAACATGGCTGTGAAGACACAGCTGCTGCACAATCATTTATAAAACATTTTTCTGGCATTTTAGATTGATTTAAAAAAATGAATTAACCCAAAAACAACAAAAACAAAAAACCCAAACAAAACAAACACCCTACCACCAACACTCTTCAGTCAAAAAAGTAGGTTTTGGTATTTTCCACACTGGTCATTTCACTTATCTGATTTTTCTTCTAAAATAAAAGTGGAAGAGATAAGAATGGCAGGGGGAACATATGCTTTAAAGTCAAACTGATGCTGGAGAATTAAAAAAGCTTAATTATCCTCCTCTGTAAAAGGTTATGTACCTTTAAAGTAGGTAGTTAATTTTAAAAGGTCACTGGAGTTTAATAGGTACTATTTCATGCTGTGAAGAACTTTTGTGATGGTACTGACATAAAAGTATTCTTATCTATTCTGTACTATCCCCACCACTTCCTCAGTAGAACTACAAAAAACATCTGCTAACAAAACTGCCTGTGTCCCTGAACTGAAAAAATAAACACATAAACAGAACGCTTCAGGTGCAAACATTTTAACAGGAGTTCTGCTAAACCTGTGGAAAATGTACCCTTAACTACCCCTGGCACTGAATATTTGGGTTTTCAAACAGCAGTCCAAGTTTCACTGATTTTGAATTTACACTTGGCATTCAAGTGCCTTGTTTCTTGTTTTAAAGCACTCTGGAACCTGTTTTCAGTGCAAACCAAGTTCCATAAAAGGTCAGCTCTAGGTCACATTTTGAAAACTCTGAAAACTTGAGGACTTTGGCCATGGACAGATATTAATTTTATGAAGAAATGCATTAGTGCCTCTGGCTGCTGATTGCTATCTTTTTGCCAGTGAAATATTTTTGGAAGTTTTTCCAGTAGAAGGATGTGCATGAGAATTCCCCAGTTCACCTTGGACCTAATCAGTTGAGAAAACTTTGAGTGAATGCCTTAAAAAAACCCAAAATATCACTAAGTCATTACTGAGAAGTAATTAGAAATAATTTCCTTTACACTTCTGAGATAGGCTTGGAATTAAACATCTCTTCCTCAAATACAAATCCTTCTCAAATCTAGTGTTGCATACAAAAACCTCTGCATACCTATTTAGCTACTTCTAGAAGCTCTTTTGTTTCTACAAGCTACAGAAATTTCAGCTACAATATAGACGTTTAATACGGTGCTTACACAACACCAGGTTAAATGAAAGGTTAAAAAAATAAATAAAATAACTAAAGTTCCTTCTGATAACAAATGAATCAACACCAAATTGTCATAAAAGTACAAGGTAACCTACCGCAGGCAGTGCAAAAAACGAGATTGCAAACACTGAAAAACAAGATGCAATTGTCTTTCCTATCCAGGTCTGTGGCACTTTATCTCCATAGCCAATAGTTGTAACAGTCACCTGCAAAGAGAAATAGAGGGCATTACAGCAAGTGTTAACACTGAGCTTTGGGCTTGTGGCTCTCTCTTCCTTTTTTATTTCTTTCAAAGAAGCACAAGGTGCATTCCCAACTCTCCCACTGTCAGCCCACGTGACACTAATGAAGGTTAACTTTTCCTTCTAGGTTTGCTTCCTTACTTAAGTTGGAAGGAAAAGCATATAGGAAACTGAATTTTAACAAAATACACGTTTAAAATCTTGCAAAGTAAAGCCATTAATTTAAGTTTTCACGGCTGAGGCAACTGCCGAGCACATGAAGTTATTGGGATATGGGTTGCCTGCCCATGTCCCACACTTTCCTTAGGGAAAGGCTGCCAGCAGTTCTGAACTGGTGATTTGGTTTATGGGCAGGAGATGTTTGCATGGAAAGAGCACACACACTGTAACCAGGCGCTGTGACTGCAGTCAGGCACAAAGCGCCCTAGAGATAACACGGGTATAAATAGCAAGAGAAGCTGAACATTTTCCACGTAGTAAAGACCCTGAAAGCAGTCTAATGAATCACCAATTCATATAAAACACTGAGAGAAGGAACAGATAATTTAAAGCACACATGCAGGAAACATCTGTTGAGTTTGCCTTTCAGAGCACTGAAGTAAAGATTACCACCACAGTGATGTAGCATAACAAGGCTTAATAAGTCATTATTTGCATGAGCTCAAGGAAAGAATTTATTTGTTTGAAGCAGGATACATTTGGCATCTGAGAGCAATTTAAATTCACCTGTGTCACCAGCTATTTCTGAATCTGTAAATTAGAGTGATTTTTATCTGTGACTTCGAGGAAGGGTAACCAAATCAGAGCATGGGAAACCCTCAAGCAGCTGAGGCACGGCTCAGTTGTTGGCTGGCCAGATTTTCTTCCAACCCTCTGGGCCTTCAACTACCCAGGAGACAGACATTGGTCCGACAGTCACACACACAGGCCATGCCCACCTTGTCCTGAACTTGTCCACCCTCTAAGCAAAGTCACTGTATGCCAGACAAACACACGACAAAAGGAGCAGCTTGAGGTGGTGATGTTTGTTGCAAATTTCTTGCTGCTTGCTGATACTCAAAACATTTAAAGTATTAGTTTTTAATTTTAATACAAGTTTTTAAAACATGGCCTTCTCCCTTTCACACCCCACAGAAACACTGTAAGATAATCACCCAAACACCTTTGCCTGTATTCCTGAAATTGTATTAAAATTCCATCTTAATTCAGGACCTGATGAGGGAGGGAAGGTTGATGTTGTCTCCTTGCCTGCATAGGAGGGTGGCTTGAAATTAAAAAGCCTAAAGCCTGATTACAATTTCACTTTCAAAAACATGGGGGGAAAAAAAGGAAATGTAATTATGGGAAAAGTATGGCCTCCAATGCCTTCTTGCAGAGAAGATTATGAGAGAAAATAATTCTTTTTCTTTTTTTGAAAAAAACTATAAATCCTTGCAAGTGAGAAATGTTACAATCTATTTTGTGTCACAGTCCTAAAATCATGCTGAAACACACACATTAACTAGAAATGTGAAATGAAATAGGTGCTTCTGAGCGACCGAAGTACAACTGAAGAATTCATATACAGCTAAATATTCATCTCCCCTTTTCCACCACATCCCTTGCCCCTTCCTTCTGAATTGGTTTATATTAATCATTGGTAACACAAAAAAAGTATTTCCTGTGATGGTTGTCTAGGAGTTTTTTTTAAATAAAACAAATATTTTGGAAATTGGGCTGCTAATCAATCATTGTGCAGTTAATGTTTTTGTCTGCTCTCATAACCCTAAACCATCTACAAATGCACTGTATTCTGGAATTAAATTTTCTTTTTTCCTCAAAATATATGCTGTTGAAACCTTATATGCCAAATTTCTGCCCTAAATCATTCTTTACAGCTGGATTAAAACTCCCTAAAGAGCACAATACTAATTTTACAGTTGCAAAAGAGGATATTGTAGTGGAAATACTGACTCAACTTCCACTCTAGCATAGTAAACATGTCAGCATAATGAAATTAAATTGATACAAGAGCTCACACATTGAATTTCATTGAAAAGCAGCCTGTGAAACAATAGCGTTAATTAGGAACAAAATCATATTCATCCATTGGCTATTTTAAAACTTTGATCTGAAGAACATCACCACAGATTTAGTTAGGCATTAAGACTAATATTGTTCCTATTAAATATGCATTGAAAGTCTGAAGAGAGGAATATGAAGCAAAAGCCCACCCAGAAAGAAGAAATAGTAATATTCATCGGCACTAAGTAGGGAAAGGATTTTATCTGAGGTTATATCAGACCAAAGCAAGCACAGAAAACTAATCAGGTAAATAAGGATGTTTTGCCTATGAAATCCTTCCTGTGTACCTGGGAAAATTTGGACAGCTAAACAGCTGCAAAACACAAGAATCTCTAGATGTAAAAGTATCTACATCTGTACTTTGCAAGTAACAATTCTAAAAAGTCTCTACATCTATCCCATAAGAGTTCATTGCATGAGAACAAAATGCTCTCATGGAGTTAAAGCTCAGGCAGCTGTAAAAGGAAGAGATGCCTTGCAAAAAGCATTTAAAAATATCTTCATCTTTCAAGCCCTGCTCCAACAATTCCTAAACTAAACAACTCGCCACAAAAAATCCAAACACATAACCCCCCATAATCAGATTTTTTTTTTAAAAAAAAAAGGATGCCACAGGTGTATGATGGTACACTTGACTTGTAAACCACACAGAAACTAAAAATGACATGTCCCCTTCTGTCAAACACTGAAGGCAATGTACAGTTCTGAAAAGCTTTTTTAATTGAGAAGAGGGGGGAGAAGGGCTCTAAATAACACAAGATTCACAAGATCAATTTTTATGAAGTGATTTTTTTAAAATTTATGTGCAGTTATTTTATAAATTAAGTCAGGTTACTTTCAATTTAGCGGAAGTTTTATGCATGTGCAGTTTTGAGTGGAGTTTCTGGTAACTTTTCAGCAAGTTTTTCCCCCAGCTTTGATTTTCAATTTACATTTAGCACATACTGATGGGCTTTGTGAACGAAACACTGTTTTGTGCATGCTTAGGAGTAAGCAAACTTGTAAATGTTTTGTTGAATTTGGTCCTTAGTAGAAAACCCTATCTTCTAAGCTGTAATAATTAAAGGAACAATCCTCAAGTAAAGCTGTTATTTGCAGAAAACTGCTTGCTTCAATTTGAAGCAAAAGGCACAGAGAAATATCCATGCATGGGTACATTCAATAATTTCTTTTGGAAATAGTGTTCATGATCAAAGAGACTATTAGCACGGATTTTCTGAGGCATGTTTACTTCGAAGTGAAGGCTGGAAACTGCATTCATTCAGTGGATATCAAAAGAAGAGCCCCTCTCAGCTGCTCTGAGATGGGATTGAAATGAATGCTGAAGGAGAGAGGGAGGGGAGAAAAAACCAACAAAACAAATCAAAACCCCACAAGCAAACCCCCAAAACCCTCCTCAGACAGTGAACAGGTAATGCATCATAATCTCTGACAGATCCAATGAGAACATTTGTCTTATTTTCTTAAAGCGTCTATTTTTAAAATTTTTTGAATGCACTGCATTCAAAAGCAGCAATAATATAGATAACTCCTTATGCCATAAGGTGACCTTAGTTTTCTTCAAGAAGTCCATAACTGACACAGCAAATAGCTATAGCTAAGAGTTCTCAAGGAAATTCAAATAAAGCCCAGGAGGCCAATTTACATATGAAAATGGAAAAGCAATACAGACTTATAAATAACAACAATGACAACGAAGAACATGTAATTACAAGTTATCCACCCTAGGGCCATGCCTATAGTCAGCAAACACAGCAATATGAAAGTACCAACTCCAGATGCAGTTCAGTTGTGGTAACACAAACCTTCAAAAGGCTTACCTCAGCTATATTTCATATTCTGTTACTGCTGCCCAAAGAACTTGTTTAGCAGTGTACAGACTGAGATAACAAAATAGCACAGTGCTGGAGAGTGAGAAAAGGGGTGTGAAAACACTGTCAAGGACTTTTTGAAGCATTCTCTACTATGTCCGGTAAGTGCACTTTCAGAGAGGAGAGGTCACTTATTTATTATGGTGCTTGAGACAGGAGCTGTGAATTAACTGCTTCTGTAAGTTCAGCTCAAAACTGACCAGAATTTGTGGTGTTGAAGCAGTTCAGAGAATTCTGGCTAAATGTAACCAAAGCTTTCAAGATATAACACTTGAGAAGGTTTTTGCATGAGTTTGAGACCTTTACTAGGAAGAATCCTTGTGACTTCCCACCTTTTCATAGAATCATAGAATGATTTGGGTTGGAAGAAACCTTAAAGACCACCTAGTTCCAACCTCCTGAGATAGGCAGGGACACCTTCCACTAGACCATGCTGCCCAGAGTCCCATCCAACCTGGCCTTGAACACTGCCAGGGACTGGTCATCCACAGCTTCTCTGTCCTAACTTGATGGGGCTTTTTCCTAGCAGAAAGGATGAAGAATCTCATACTATCAAGAAATCAGAAGTGGACCTGAATCCATCTCAGTTTTGTTCTGTTAAATCTTTTCAGTGGTTAGTGGAAGCGTATTAGAGCAGAACAAGGACACCTAATTCTACTTTAAATATTAAAGAAATTACATTATGTGTTCATTGAATGCAGTCACACTTCACGTGGCATGCTGCAACACAACAGAAGCTATAACAGAAAAAAAAATTATCATAATTAAATGTATTGATTAAATAAGTTTATTTTAATCAGAAAGACAAAATATCTGGCACGCCTATTAACTGAACAACAATTCCCTGAAAGGAGAATATTTCAATATCCTGACAGATCGTGTTGCTTCTGTGGGAGGTTTTTACTGTATTTTCAGTAAGCCAATCTGGTCTGTCACATACTCAGTTTTTAATGGCAACGCCAATGACAGCATGTGTTTTTAAATGCAGCTACATCTGCCACTGTTAATTACTGAGTCATCTGACCATTGTAGTGGAAAATAAAAATGCCATAATGACACGAAAGCATTGAAAAAAGCTACTTGACGGAAAGCCACTTTCTTGTACTACGCATTAAGTCTTCTGGTCCTAAGAAAGCCTGTATTTAACCATAGCAGACAGCAGGAAGAAAGAATTGTACAGCAGACCATAGCAACAAAAACAATACAACAAACCAAAACCTGTTGTATTCAAAAAGGGCTACATATGCATTTCAGCACCAGCAGACCAGCAGTGGATTTGCTCATCAATAGATCTTTCCTTCCTGAAACATCAAGGGATAGTTTGAAAAGAGAAGACTCTGCACACACAGAGGGTTATTAAAAATATTTCTTAATATATAGTCCTAACTACATGTATTTTATTAGTGAAATGGAGGTGTTCTAGTCCTATCACTCCTATACAGAAGACTTATTAGGCTTATTTTTAACCAGAAATAAAGAGAAACAATGCCTTTTGATTTGAGAAAAAGCTCTAGCAGATCAGCACATTCTGAAAGTGCAAGTATCTTATCAGTGATGTCTATGCAGTTCAGAGGTTTGTAGCACTTCCTGATGACAGTTTGTTTGATTAGGCTAATAGAATTAAAACAGATAAAGAAGGCCATTGATTCAATGCTAATGACAAGGAAAAATAGCTTCCAGAAAATACCTTTCTTTGAACTGCAGTAGGAAAAAGCAATGAGAACAAATATAGATGGGAAATCCAAAAATCTCCAACCTGGTATTTGTGCATCATGTGAGAACAAAAGAGGGAATAGTTACTAGCAGAAGCAACAAAATTTAAATGTTTATGAAAATATAATCCCAGACAGAGCTGCCCCACTACTAAGTGCATATAATAAACAGACAACTCTCTCTAGTCATACCAAAAAGAAAAACTTTACTACCAAAATTAAATACATCTACTATATATAGTATATATATCCTATATATATATATACAATGTATACTATATATACTATACATCTACACCAAAGTTGTGATAGCACCTTAGAAAAAGCTGAGAAATCTCTAAACAAGACTGTTACAGTATAGCACAGACAAGTGTTGTGTAAGGAGAGTAAGTGGTTCCCCAAAGCAATATAACCATCTTAGAAGAGTCCTGTGCCTGGGTTTCCTACCTATCTTAGATGCTTCTTGCTCCAGAATGAGCATATTCTGAATAAAGTGGGAATTACAGTCACAGGTCAAATTGCAAAACATATCTAACTGTTTTAAGGGAAAAAAACCCAACTCAAGCCAACAAAAAGATGGACAAAGAAAACCTAACCACTCCCCTCTCAAACAGACTAGCCCTGATTTAAAAAGGCTCTTACCATTTTAGACAGTTGAGCACTCCCACGACAAATTTAGCAAGAAATAATCACTGTACCAGTAGGGAAGACAGGATAAAGAAACAGAACATGTGCTACTACTTTTTTAATGTAATGTGATCACTTTAGAGCACATAAGACTGTAAGCACCTAATTATATTACCAATCTTCTATAATATTTTTGTAGTGTCATGGAATTACAAAACCAGAAAGTGTATGGAAGCAGTAAGAAGCTGTTACAAAGTGCTGCTTTTACTCCATGCTTGCTTGAATTTTGCTCCACATTGGACAGAGTTAACATGTGAAATTGCTATACTTACTACTCCCCACCACAGGGCATCTGCATAACTGCCAAACTCTGTTTCTCCAGAATCATTTACAGCATCTTTCTCAGCCAGGTATACAAAGTAAGAGGAAAAAATCAGGCCCAGAAATCCAATGTAGAGCGTAGTTATCAGTTCCTACAAAGAAAATCAAAATAATGGCATTATGATCTCATTGAGACACTTACATTTCCTAATGCTGATGGGTTATAAAGGGTAACTTTATAAGAAGAGAAAAATGCAATTTCAGCAATTAAAAATATTAAATATTAATATTTTAAAAATACTGACACTGAGTGCAAATTAACAAAACCCCATTGAGCTCCACAGACAACACAGAGTCAAAACAACCTGGTCCCACAGGACTCATTAATTGGGTAATTTTTTCAAACAGTGCCAGATTCAAAACAACTCTGGAATTAAGATACATATTTTAGGAAACATTCAGACTAGTTTTCAGAAATCTCATTTTCTGTTGTTGAGTCCAACTACAAGACAAAATTTGCCAAAGTGGCGTTGAATATAAGGCAGAACAACCGCACTTGGTTAAAATAAATTACTACCTGCCTCCACACTAAATATAAGCAGGGCTGTAGGCATGCTGTTCTGAATATAAAGGCTTTGGCATCAGCTGTGCCATTCCTCAGACTGCCCAAATATACCTGTCTGTGTATGAACACCACTGATCCCAGCAGCCTCCAGGTCCCGCCCTGACGGTCCACGTGCAGCATCCGCAAAATCTGCAGGAAACGGATGCCCCTGGAACGGGATTTTCAAGTTAGTTTCAAACACACAAGAGAAGAAGCAGAGGTGGAAAAGGGAACTCTGGCTTCCAAAGGACAGTTGTAAGAGACATGGAGTTTTTTATGTTAGACTTAGCAGCCAGTGTCTTTTCACTCCACTCACACATCTTACTTTTTGTTTGCTATGAAGACGGTCTGAGGAGTGTGTCCAAGGGAAAAACTGACCTTTGTACACATAGCTGGTAAGGATCACTCCAGGATTGAGGATTTTTGGACAAAAAAATGGTAAATGCTCTAGAAATCATTAATCAACTCATATTTGACCCGCATACCATGATGGGAAACAAAATACGGAACCAGAGAACTGAAGATCTGATTTCCTTATCTTTGAGGAATTTCACAGGCAAATTGAACCAGACAGTCCAATAATATTTTAAAATAATCTTTTTATGGGAGTTACTGCAATTCTGGAGCATGGCTGCAGCAAGTGTGAACAGTAAAGCACACTGCCACCCATTCATCCAAGGAAACTAAATGATGTGGCCTTCCTGAGCATCCATCAGGAATTCACAGCCACAGGCATTTTACAAGGAGACAGCTTGAAGATGTCAGAGATGGGAATCAAAGAGTTGCTATAAAACTGAGCTAAGAAACTAAACCAGGATTTGGGTAGAACCCACCTAGCTGGGGAAAGGAGGAACGAGAAGGGGCTTCTCCATCCCCGCTAGCTATAAAAGCTTACAAAAAAATTTAATCTCCCCTACACTTTATGGGATCATCAATACATGATCAGTGATCTGCTTTATTACACGACATTGGGCAGTAAGCAATTTTCTCTTGCAAGAATTGAAACAGGAGGTAAGTTTTTAAAAAAGAAGAAATGCCACCTTGCTGAGGCAGCACTACTTTCTTTCATGATAATTACCTGATAGCTGAGGTTGCAAACACTTGACCTTTAGAGCCCACACAAAGAACTATCATGGAAGCAACAACTACAATTAAATCTGGAAAATAAAAGGCAATTGAAGAAAATTAATTAGCAGCATCTTGCAATACTTCTGCAAGACTACCAGAACCAAAGATCATCATACTTTAACAAGTTGACCAATCACTCCTAATTAATATTTCTGTTTATATATCAAGAGATCTCAATTGTGGCACATTAAAGAAACAATTAATCGTATTATCATATGATAGAAATGTCATACTGAGAGGGTCCAAGCTGGCCACAGTCTAGATGAATGAGAAGCTACTCTCAAGCAGCTTTGAATCCTTAATAGCTTGAACCCAGGAGGAATTTCAGCAGTTTCTGTCTTTTCTTTAATTCTCATTTTCTCTTCTGTGCTCAGACAGGTTTTTAATTGAAAAAGATTTTGAGTTTTATCTCATATATAAGAAAATTGCTTTGCTATCATTTTATCTGTCCTGGTCTAAAAGGGAGAGAAAACTGGAAGCAGGGTATGAGTCTAATTTAGTTTAACTCAGTCAGTACTGTACTCTAAACCTACGTGCCTCAGGCCCAGTAAAGTTTGAAAAGGAGTTCTGTATTTTAGAGAATTAAATAGTTCTTGATCCATATCTGGGAAAGCAAAACAGCATTTTGCTTTCCAAATGGAATTAATTTGGATGATGTTTCAGAATGATTAGTGTTCTAGCACTCAAGAGAAATGGATCGTGGCCAGAGTGCAAAGATGCAGTCAAAGTCTTTTTATAGCTGCAGTAACACCTGAGATGCAGTTGCTATTTTTTATATATATATGGATGGATGCACAGAGGAGCTAAATCAAACTATTTTATAATTGTAAGAATACCCAGGTACAAAATTTTGTATATTTACATTCAGAAAAACTGTAGATAGTTTATGAAAACCCATGACTTGTACTCAACAACATAAAATTTAGAGTAGGGGAAAAATCTATGTCACAAAACAAGAATTACTATTCTCCCATAACAGTACTCCTCTATCAATGTCTATTTATTTAGTCCATTTATATTTCAAGTACTTAAGTACAGGGCAAGGGTCTTTACATAGTTCTTTCAATGCTGGCTAAATACAGATTGATTTTGAATTATGATTCTTTTGGTGAAACTGTCAAATGAAAGACAAGCATTCTAAAAAAATAATGATTAGTGATATACATGGAATATTTGGATGTGATTTCCAAGAACTCTTACATAATTTTAGGATTCCAACTGAATCCCAAAGGAATTTAGATCTACAGCTCCAAATGCATCACTGAAAACCACATTTTAATTAAATTGATACACAGAGCAGCTACAGTGCATCTATTGCACTCTACAAGGCAACACACAGCTTAATTAGAGTGCAAAATAAACTCATAATAAACTAGTCAAAAGGCTGCTATGAGGAGAAAAAAAGGCTGTTCACTATCTTTGAAAAAATATAATTGTAGCTCTTTTATAATTGTAGTGTCTGGGATCCTCAGGTCACAGGAGACAGGGGACTATGGCCAAGACTTATTCCTACCAAAGTTTAAGATCACTTCTGAAAAGAAAACACTCTGCTCTTCTGGAAAAACAAACTTTTGTTACTTTTGTTCTTAAATGACAGTGCCATGAATTCCTGAAAAGAAATTCAGATCTACATTCACACTAATGACAAGAGCTCTCACTCTAACTTGGCTTCAACTGCTGAAGAAATTTGGCTTCTCAAAACCTTTAGGGCAAATTTTACTCATTGTTTACATCAACTTTGCAAGCTTTGCATACTCACCAATGATTGAAATTGGCTTCCTAGCAAAACGAAGCCTTCCCCATACTCCAACGTATTTGCTGCGGCATCCTGCTGACCAGAGCCGAACCACATATTCTGTTCCAAAGAACACCACTAATACAATTTCCTAAAAGAAACACAAGGGGAATTAGGTTAATTCTCTACTCAATATATATCTTTCATCTCTTTTCAGAATGTATTAGAAAGCAATAAATAAAATGTGAAATTAGGACAGTGACAAATATATCAACTATACAAAAAATGATCTGAAGTAAAATAGAAAAACCTGTAAGAGTAGAGAAAGTAAATATTAGGAGCAAATTTAAAGACTTTGATTGCATGCAGTTTGGCTTGTCTACACATACTAAAACTGAAAACCATTCTGGGCAATTCACTTGGTCTAATTCCAACAAAAGGTTTCCTGACTGAGCCAAAGAAAACAAGCAGAGTCTGTATTTAGAAGATGAGCATTTTGCTAGCTTATTTAATTTTGGGAAGAGGTGTTCTTCACATACCATTTACCAAATCAGCTAAACTTCCCCATTATTTGTACTTTCTCAGTCTTCCTTTAAGCTCACATGGATGGAACAAAGGTTTCTACCTATTGTTTCTATTCTGTTGGTGGTATCTACCACCAATATGTCAGACTCCAGGTACACTGAAGACAGAGTGAGCTCTCTAACACACCTTTCCCATCCTCTTATCAGCATTTAGGGACTTCAGCAGAAACAGCAAGCTACTTAGAAACTACTCACCTACAGTAAGGTATGACTTTGGAAACGACTCCCAAGGTGACAGATGTCAAAGACACGTGATATTATTGCTGACTGACAAAAGCGCAGTTAGGTCCTGTTTGGAACATCATCAGTGTGCAGATAAACCTTAGATTTTCTACAGACTGGACAAGCATGGCACACCCAGCAGAGCTTCCTTGAGTATCAGGGAGCTGCAATCCTTCCTTATTGGCCAACTCAATTAATAAATGGCTACATTCTCCATCAGAGCCAACAACAAAACCTACTTGCTGAAATGGCAAGAGTGGCTGTCATTGAAAACACAAAACACAAAACACATGGCATAAAGTCAAAGTGCAGCTGAGCAACCAGTCTCAAGATGTCATGGTTACACAGGTTAGTGCAGAGTAGGAGAATGAGCTCCTTATTTCAAAGTGTGATTTTACAGGAAGAGCTGCTGCAGAGAACACAGCTGAACATTCTACCCAGCCCTCTCACATGTCTGCAGGGTTCACTGCTCTTCTGCATAACTGGCAAATGGGAGTCAAGATGGTACCTGTGGTTATTTTCTAAATTAACTAAAATAGCCAGGACACAGCCCTAGTTTAGGCAAGATGAATGGGAGTCATTATTGCCTTCAAAAATGCATGGAACACTGTCCTGAATACTGAGCAAAATAATATGGCTGTATACAGTAAAAATAACGGGGAAAGGGTTAAGCATCAGACTTTAATATTTTTGTGGCTCTAAAAAACATTGGTGGCATAAAAAAACCTCCTCATCTCCAGGTAAGAAAATGTTGAAGTTCAACTTTGTGACATTTCCAGCAAAGGTGGTAGAACATGAGCCAGGACTCTGTCCCTTAATTTTGACATCTCATAACCTATGCAAAATGTCAGATGCAGTAGAAAAGCTATCACAATTGGTTACAGTCATTTGTATTCAAGGTAGATTTTTAAGATATAATAGAACTATCCAGAGCATTCGTTGTAATAAACATAAAGCTCAGACCCTCCAACCTCTTCTACAGCTTCCTTCTAAAAGGATCCACTAGAAACCTCCACTATTTTTTTCTTTAAAATTGAACTATTACTAAATATTTTTCAATAAAATAAAGACATAATGAACATCATAAATTGAAAGAAACAGCATCTGCACCAGACACTTCAAGGAAAGCCTGTGTCTTAGGACAGAAGCTTCAAATGCAATGAAACTCTCCCTTTCTCCAGTCTAATGTCACTTATGAGCCAAATCTGAACAGGAAATTTATGAGCTCTGCTTGACATGAGGTGCTGTGGAACTGCCACAAAATAGAGAACCAGAGGAAGACTTCTCTGATCAGGTGATTGTATTCCTTTCACAGACCCAGTCAACAAACCCCTAATATCCAAGTGCTCTTCCTTATGCAGAGGACTAGTACATTTCCCTTCACTACTACCATGCAGGAAATTCCCTTTACAAAAGACAATTCCAACCACACACAGGGAGCAAAAAATGTCCTTCATTCAAAACAGCTCCTCTGAGGAAGGGATATATGGCTTCACATCATGTGTGATAGCATAGACAATACTGATCAGGTATCCCCAAAAGCAATTACTAAAAGCAAAATAAGGGAAGATGTCAGTAAGCAAAGAAAAACCCAGAGAGAATGTTTCAGCACAATGGAACCACGAACAGCCCCGCGACCAGGCACCGCGGCCCTGTCAGCATCACAGTCCCAGCCTTGCAGGAGGAAGGTAGGAAGAGAAAGCCTGGATTGTGCTTTCAAGGAGCGAGCGTTCCCCACGCAGGAAATCTGCATGGGAGCTGTGCGCGCACGTCTCCTAAAGCCTCACGGTTCCCTAAAAAGCCAAGGCTCGTTGGCTAACAGGCACACCGGCGAGTATGCAAATGGGCGCTGTCCAAAGACAATGCGACAGACACGCACTCAATGGTTACTGTCACCCTGCTCTTTGTGTGACATGCAGACAAGCTTAGGGAACACTGATTGTCCTACAGACTCCGCTGACTGGAGGGAACGACCAGTCGGCTTACACCAAGACGCATTTTTCACTCCTGACGTTTTGATAAAGGCTTATTGACCTAAATGAGACCCAAGTTATTCAGGGAACATCGGAGGTGAAAGTGCACAAGCTGTTCTTCATGGTCATACACAAAAACGCCAGGTATCCATTAGCAACTGGCGAATTCCCCCTCCCCTGCCCGTGGCTGTGTGACAGACAAAAGTGTTTTTAATATCTCGTGTTGCATAAATCTAATAAGTAGTCTCCTGGGGGTGAGGGAGACTGATGAATTTCTGTCTGTGAGCTCTTCTATTAGTGGCCAGAAACTTGTAGACAATAAAAAAACCCAGGAGTTTTAAAAAATTAAATTAAAACGTGTAAAAAAATTACGTTCTCCTGAACTACTAAAACATTCCCTGTATTTTTCTGATTAACAGCTTAACATTAAATTTACACGCACCAGAAGAAAATAACTGCCTGAAAAACACAAGTAAGCAGGGGAATTAAAGTTCAGTCAAGGAGTTTTCTTAGCTAAAATTACATACACACAAGAATTACATTCTGTAAGGACCCATTCAACCCAATATAACAACAGCAATCTGCTTTCTACAGGGTGAAAACAGAAATATAACACTGAGATTTAAAACTTACATGGTATAAAGGAGCCTCTAAGGTGTGGCAGTCATGTACATTCACACTATGGGCATACAGGGAAAATACTTTTTTCCCTTTAATTATTGATTTCTGCATGGTACCCTCACTTCTGCCATTTTTCCTGTTCAGCCAAGGTACATACATGGTGCTCCTCTTAGCCACATAATCCCAGCACAGCCAAGTAAAATATGGCATAACTTAATCATCAGGTTGCAGTACAGCTCTCACTGTCCAATGAAGGAACTTATCCAGGATCAGTAAAAACACAGTTGCCTAACAAATATGCCCATGCTATCTGCTAGTACAGTCCATACCTGCAGAGTTCCCTGGGTATTTTGCTAATGAATGCACCTTGAAAAGCTCTTCCTTTACGTCTCGATACCCACTGGATTGAAGGAGCTACAACCATCTGATGGGAGGCATCCAATAGCTGCTTTGTGAAATAAAGTACAGTAGCAACTCCAAAAGATGATAGGGCCCTCAAACTTAACTGAAATAGACGTTTTTAAGTTATGAGGTTAATAACTTGGGGGAAAACAACCCCACAAATATACTGACAAAAAACGGATCAAGACATCACAACAACAGCTGTTTAACAGATACAGAAATTGTCTCTGGAGGCTAAGAATGCTTCTGTATAAAGAATATATTGCCTGAGGCTCTGCCTGTAGACCTCAGAACTCTAACTGGTCATGGAGCATCACAGACATTCAAGCAACCATTTGGTGTGGGAGGACAAGCTGAGGTCATCTGAATTCTATTACAAACAAAAACGTCTTTACTCAGACTCTAGACTTTTTTCAATGCACTCCATAAATGTAAGAGAGGTAAAACACATGTTCTAGAAGGCAGGAGGCAAAGCATACCATTATGTTATTCTGACTGGCTATAGAATACCCAAAATTGGGAACTATATACAGCTTATTGCACCTGCCATGGAGGTGTTTGCCCTAAGAGGAAGGAGAGAGGATAGGCACATGAAGACAAGAGGCATTGGTGAGGGGGACGGCTTTAAGACTCCTGTACTGAAGAATTTCCACCCATCTCAACATTTCACTAGGAATGCAATTTCTACCCACGTCTGTGGCATCACGAGCTCTATTACATTACCCTCATAGGAGATATAAATCATATTATTCACACAATTCGATCAAATCCAGCTTCAAGGATGATATAGTTCCCATGAATTTACTTTAAACAATGAAATAACCACTCATGTAGCTTATATAGGGATTGCATGCCAACAGCCATTGCTTCAGCTGTAAGATTCCTGTGGCACTACTTGCACTGAAACCTCTTTTTTAGGCAAGGCAATGGAATATTGCTGCTACGGAGCAGTAAGGTGGAAGCTCCTCACAGTCTCAGGCAGCAGTAGCGGAGCAAGGACACTGTCACAAGCCATTTTCAGCAGTCATGACACACAGGTCTCTGAAGGAGCCAAGAGAGGAGATGCTAGATGTGCTGAGGCAAAAGTGACAAACAGGACACTTGCCATCAGGGAAGGGCTGTGTAGCCAGACTGGACAACAAACAGGCGAAGCATCTTAACAAGCAGGGATACAGCATCTCTCTACTCCTCAAAGGTCAAAAAATAATCAGGAGCATGCCTCTCATATAGAGCAATCACAGACGCTTAGAACAGCTTGAGCCTGACCTAGCTCCAAACCCCCTGCCATGGGCAGAGAACTTTCCACTAGATTAGATAGCTCAGAGCCCCATCCAACCTTGGCCTTGAACATTTCCAGGAAGGGGGAATCCACAACTCTGGGCAAAATGTTCCAGTGCCTAACCACCCTCACAGTAAAGAATTTATTCCTAATATCTGATCTGATATCCTAATTTTATCTGTGCCTTTCAGTTTGAAGCCGTTCCTCCTTGTCCCGTCCTCTTGTAAAAAGTCCTCCCCGGCTTTCTTGTAGCCCCCTTTAGGCACTGGAAGGTGCTGTTAGGTCTTCCCAGAGCTTTCTCTTCTCCAGGCTGAACAATCCCAGCTCTCAGTCTGTGTCTTCACAGAGAGGTGCTCCAGCCCTCTGATCATCGTGGTGGAAATAGGTTGCATTTACACTGTCAGAAGGGCAGAGCACAAACCCTAAAGGCTACAGGTGCCTACGTGGTAATTCAGAGAGAGCTGGAGTCCACTTCTCAGCACACTGCCCACCTGACACATCAGGGCTTGCAAAATGCTTCAGACAGCACTTCTGTATAGCCCGAGCAGGGTATGCAAATTAACAGCAGCAAAGGCAACAGTTTCTTCTAATCTCACCCACTTTGTATAGCGAGGCCCCTCTTTGTTCTATTGAGAAAGGCAGGATTTTTTCCTGAAAGCTGCAGTGCGCTTTCTAAGATACTTAGAACAGCAAAATCAGATGGCCTAGGCAAGCACACAAAGACTCAATAAAGTAAAAATCCCAACTTGATGAAGTACAAAGATCAAAAATAGAAAGACAAATGGCTTCTCATATATATAAACACTGAGCAATAGCAAGTCTCAAAAACACTATTTAGGACTGGAGATTTTTTTCCCCCCTACCTAACTTCCTCACTTTCAAAGAGCTTGTAAATTACATCTTTTCAGAGGAAAACAAATAATGCTGAGGTTTGTTTGTGGGGTTTTTTTAAATGTTTAAAGTCAACACGCTTTATTGCTCCTTTCTTTCAAAAGAGTGGTTTTATTTGCTATATTTTCTTATCTAGCAAATTGGGCACCAAATGATTAAACAGGCTGCAGAAAACCAAAAACACAATATCAGTATTAGATTTTTAACCTTCAGAAGCCCACAGTTAACCCCAAGTTACTGGACATCATTAAAGATCCCTTTTTAATGTTTTGAATTAAGATGAAATGTTTCCACTAGTGTTCATGTTTTGTTCATGTTCATTTGTTCAACAAAAGAGATGCTTTCTAGGAGACAGAGCTAGAACAGTTGATTGCAATGACGCTTTTCTATTTCCTTTAATCGGTGCCGAAAGCACAGAACAACAGTACTGAGACCATTGAAGAATACTTCAGGCCTGAAATTTTGGGTTGAAATTTTTCCAAAGGCTTCAAGCAATTAAGACCGATTGGATTTCAATAGGACCCGGGCACCTAACTCCTTTAGGTGTATTTTAAAAGCCTTTTGCTGTTTTCCTTCCCTCTCTTCTCACTAGAGGTTTCAGCCAAACCCAAATGCTGGCAGTTGGAATTTTTCCACCAGCCCCGAAAGGCCTCAGATGTCGGTGGTGTAACTTTGCACGTGAAGGCACGGTCTCGGAGCACGGCTGCCTTACAACAACTTTCCACACCGTCACCCCTGCACAAGTCTCTTCATAATGCAGTTGTCTTTAGCTTTTGAACGTGGTTGCTGATGATATCCACCAGGAATTTGCAGAAGTGAATTAAGCTGGGCTTGCACATTTATTTTATGGCACTCATTTTAATGTGGAGCTCTCCCCCATAACAAAGTATGCTCAAGAAGTAGACTTCAAACCCAAAGTATTTGGCAAGAGAGAGAAAGTGTCTGCATGCTAACCTTGATGCAAAAAATGATTAAAAATCCCTACTCCTTTCTGTTTATTCCACGAACCTCTTATTTAGGACTTCATAAAAGGCTCTAGAAGGAATTCATTCAGGACCCTCTCTTTCAAAGTTAAAAATGCTCTGGCTTCTACCCAATGCAGCATATGCTTAATTTTATATCTTACGATATAAATCCCCAAATTGAACGGAACTATTCCCCTACACGCAGATGAAGCACACATAAACACAGTTCACAAACATGCAAGCTCATTCATTAGGGCATACAATATGCTAATACAAACAGAAGGAACTGCTACAGACTATTAAAAATTAAAAAAAAAAAAAAAAAAAAAATCAGTGTAAGCCGAGCAGGTCTGTATTTCTGTGTTACAGAGAACTGTCATAATAACACTATTTACACAGTGGCTACTTTCCTTGATCTGAGCACTTTCATCTGTCAAGTATCTTGTTGCATGCTTTTCATTACACAACCTTTCTCACTCCTTTTTAAGAAAGCTACTTCGTACCCACAATGCCCTACACCAAGCAGCTCATAAGTCTTACCTTTGCTCCACAGCCAACATGAAATTTATTGAGGGACCTCAGGAAGAGACTGTATGCCTGTTGTTTTCTAGCTACAAATGACAGGGCGATAAAAGGCACCGTGTCTCCCAGCAAGGCATATTTCCTTTATACCCTTAGACTATCACTTTACAACACTACTGCATTCTAAGAGAAGATAAATATTGCACAGCATCTCTTATCTGTAAGCATTCATACAAAAGGAAGAATTTGGCCATGATCTGCCTAACTTAACTTGCAGTGGCTCTACTTTGTACAGCTAAAAGGGAATATACAGGTAGAATGCATTTTTAGGGTGTAATGATCAAGTTCTGGTCACCTGCTATAAAATTTGATAAGAGCAACAGCTGAAATCTAGTGATTTCAGACATAATGTACTTTTTGTGTTGTTTGAGGCCATATTGTAATAGCATCCAGGAAGCATCAACATGTTTTCAAACAGAAATTAGGAGCATTGGTGAAAAAATATTTTTGTTCCAGTGGTTTTGAAAACCCACTACTCGCCACCCACACAAATGCTTCAAGACAAGAAGCACCATGGATGGATGTACAACTGGATATGCACAGAGACATCATGAGGCCCCCACATCGAGATCCCATGAGCTTTATATTTGTGGCCAACTTCAACAGCCTGGTCCTGCAAAAGCAGATACAGGAGTACACTGAAGAGGAATTCTTTCTGACAAAGTTCTAACTTCTTACCTCTCTTGTGCAGGCAAAACACCTCCCCGAGGCCCAGCCCTCCCTCCAAAATGTGAGTTATGGAATGGTGTGCTAGCCTTGCTTCAGATTCTCAGCTCCGGCACTGCTGCTCTCCTCTATGTGGTTTTTGGATTTACAGGACTCCTTCTGGGATGTGATGTAATTTCCACAAGTAAGAGGATCGAGAGGTCACCAAAAGGAGGACGCTAATTCTATATTTACTCATTATACCCTCTTCTTCTAGAAGCAGCATGTTTTGAAAATTCATCCTCAAAAAGCAAGATTTCTGGCCTGAGCAATGAACATGCTCTTCAATAAGAATTTAGAAAGAAATAAATTTTAAGTGACTAACACTGGTTTCGACTTCCTCCAGATTAAGAAAAAAAGGGAAAAGAAAACTTAATTTTTGTCTGGTCTGGCAGGACAGAATTCCAGTATAAAGACACCAAGTTCTGAAACAAAATCCTTTCACGCACCTGGGTGACCGTCACTCAGTTACCACTATCAGGCACTGATAAGGGTTCAAGTGCCATATTTCTGTTTGACGTTCCCATAAACACAACCCGCTTTTGCCTCAACATACTTGAGCTCACTCCCAGGCCTGCTCCAGGGAATACACATCATGCTCTTCCACACAGCTGCAAAAACAGTCACACACTAAACCTGCAGTCCAGGCACTTAATGCTCCTCACAGGAAAACACATGTGCTAGTTTAAGCTAATAAAAACCCTCTCAGATGCCATATGTACACAGCCCCTTCAGTCAGCGTTTTACAGTTGCCTCTAAAATTTGTGAAGGAGGAGAGCGGAGTTATTTGACATGCAAAATAAACGTAACTGAAGGTAACAAAGTCAGCATTTTCAGCTAAGTGGCAAATACATTTCGCATACTGAAGTCAAGCAGCTTCCTCCTGGTACCAATTTCCTGTGCCCGTTCCAGCCAGCGAGCCCTGAACAGTTGTGGCTATCATTCAGCGCATCAGGATTAGAGCATTCCGAAACGAGAACTTAATTTATACCAACCAAAGCACATGGCCAACGCTGTGCAAACCCTCTCCAAAGCTTTGATGGTGTTCCAAAGAGACCAAACTAAACTTACATTTGCAAAATGAAGATATAAGCCAGATCTCTCTGAAGTCGTATACCCCATTAACCAAGCTACCGTTATGCGCAAAGACTTATATTTTTACATGAATTCATATTTCTATCAGTTTTGGGTCCAATATAAATAAATGGTGCAGGGGCAGCTCTTTGCAGAATTCAAAGTTACTAAAGGAGAACTGCAGCTCTGTGAAATTCCTGCAGCTCCCTTCATTCACTATCACCTTCCCTCTGCTCCCTTTACAAATAAAGGACAAGTGCACTATTCATTGCTGGAAGAAAAAAATTCTTTAAAAAGTAACAGCTGGTCTGAGCTTCAAGACATCAAATACCTCAGGATACTAATGGGCATTATATGGAATCATTTTTTTTAAAAAACAAAACAAAAAAACCAACCAAACAAACCACCAAGCTGGTATTCGGCAGAATTCACCAACACTGTACTCCAGATCTCTTTGGAAAAGGAGGGACCTTGTAAAAACAATGCCCTGGACATGTCAAGAATAAACTCCCGACTCTGCACAATACCAAGCAAAAGTCACCCAAGCAGAAGAGTCCCCTCTGCAAAGCAGGAATTGAAGAGTTAAAAACAATTACAACTTAAAGCAATGGGCATGAGGAGCATGGTTTAGAGACAGATGAGCCTCTTCTGTGCTGGAACATTGAGCAATGAAGGTCAGAGTACACTTCAAAGTACACATTATTAGAAGAACCATATATACATTATAAATGCATTAACATATCAGAATGTCCAACTGGTAGCAGTAGAGCAGAACCTCATATTACTGCACTCATTTTTCCAAAGCTTGAGGCATAGCTGCTCTTTATGTGAACAACACTTCCAGGTAATCCATTGAAAGTTTTTTTGTTTGGTTTTTTTTTTTGAGGAATAGCAGAATTTTCTAGGCGCTTATCTCTGAACTGAGATTTACTGTTGCTTAAATTAGTAAATAAATAAACATATCTTTGTAAACTCACATTTTACAAAGAATTTTTCCCAGTAAGTGGGAAAGGAAATGTCAGTCTTACTCCACAGTTAGATGATTTCTGTCAGTAATTAAAAAACTTTTCTTGTTTTGGGATTAGGATTTTTTTTTAATGTCAAAAAATCATCCAAAGTTTTAGGCTACGCTTTTGTATCTTCTCTGCAGTTTTCAATGCTTACTCATTTTAAACGTTGATTTTTGTATGTCTGTCCTGCTTAAGCCTCTCACGATCCCATTAGATGTTCGATGTGAAATCAACAAAAAAAAACTAAGTCCAATCAGGACACCAAAGGCCTTACTGACAAATCAGAGAGCCAAGATTACCCACTGGAACCAAAAATGCCCATCCCACACAAAAATATGTGTTCAGCAACAATGGTACTAGTGGAAACTCACATTTGTAGCAGCTGTCTTACAGAAGTGAAGCAAGAGGTTGTACTAGAGGAAGCTGAGTCCTTGCTTTAAACATACCCAACCTCAATATTTACTAACTCACAATGTAAACCACCACTCTGTGTGAGTGGTAACTGAAACACGTGACATACTTCACATCACACCATTACTGAGAGGTAGTAATGTTTTTTCCACTATAAAAAAAAATTCTTTTACAGCAATATTTTTTCAGTATGCAAAGTAAATAATTACAGACAAAGTTATTTTCTAAGTTGAAGTGAGAGGAAAATGAGTGGGCGTCCTGATGCACAACCACCAAACACTGACACATGAACAGTGCACATGTGAAGCTAAAACAGCTCTGCTAAAAATTATTTTAATTACAACCTCATGTTTCCCCTTTCCCCAGCAAATAGCACATTTACATTTAGTTTTGTCATTCGCTAGCACTTGTTCAGGGTTTTATTAGTAATAATTACATTACACTAGAAAGTGTACAACACACATTTCCTCATCAGCTGGATGGCCAAAGGAAACCTAGATATCTACTTTATATATGTACTATATGTACCTTTACTAGATATGTAAAGTACTTTACATCTGTGTCCCATGACTGGGTATTTGAATATTTAGATTGCTACATCCCAAGCTATTGCACTTGGGATAGCAAAGCTGATGACATGACTGCATGTTTTTAGTAAGCCCAACAATAAAGCTTTCCTCATTAGAAATCTGCCCTTAGCATGTTATATCAGAGAATTCTCCTGTCATGTTACTTATCCCAAATGGCACAGCGATAAAGCCAGAAATGTTGTGCCTATTTAAACATCAAGCATTACAGTGCTCTAAATGTGGCAGAAACTCTCTGGTAATCCTTGATGTGGTTTCACACCCTTTGAGTAATAGTAATGGGTATTTCATGCTATGAAGACATGGACTATGTTCATCTCGGGTGCTAAATTACTCTGAAAAACGCTAAGAAAGCGCTCTTTTTAGACACTTTGTGAATTAATTGCAGGCTCATGGAGTTGAATTCAATTACTTTTTAGCTTTAAAACGACAGCGAACAATGGTGGTGGTATAATGAGCAATCAGTTCTTAGAGCTACACCAAGCAGTTACTACTGTGCAACTCCTTGCACTGCTATGAGAAATCATCTTTAACTGTTTCAATGCTAAGTGTAACATTAAACATGGATTTTTTTTTTTTTAATTTTTTTTTTAAGCACAGAGAACAGGATGAATAAGCTTGGGGAAGAGGAAGCTATTGCAAACTGGAGGTATTTGTGTACTAACTGGCTACTGCACTGACATTTTCCACAGAAATTCCAGCCACATTAGCTTTGGCAGCAATTAAAGAGTACTTCTGGAATCCTTAACAACATTCAAGGAGTTCCTTTTAACTTCACTTCATTTTCTGTGGTTCTTTCTACTCTTTAAAACAGGGAGAGCAGGGTGTTTTTTTCAACCTTCAACTTGTTTTACTGCTAAAATAAATACAAAGATAATTCAGTCAGAACTCAGGCTCAAAGGAACCCCACTGAGGTATTTATTCCTCTTCAGGAGCTGAGAAGCTCTTCTTTTGCTCAGGTTGTACCTCTTTACCACTGCTCAGTACATTGTGCAACTCCGCCTTGGGAGCAAACACAATCATAGGACCCAATGATAAAAGAAGCTATTCAGAGTTTTGGCAGGAAGAATACTTCTGACATTTTGTTTCGGGATTAGACTTCAGTCTTGAGGCTTTAACACTGAACTGCCCATGGTACATACACAGATCTGATTTCTAATACCTCTTCACTCTACAACAGTTTATTCTTGAATATCCCCATCCAAGTCAACGGGGTGACCACTGAAGCAAGCTGCAATCCGTAACACACAAGCACAGTTGAACCTATCTATTGAAAAGGGAAGATTACACCCTTACACCACTTATATCTGAGTACTGAGCCACATAATCAACAATTTATGCTTCCTGAAAGGGAAATATGGAAAAAACCACCAGCATGTAGCCAGGCATCAGAAATGCAATTGTACTATATTCCAAACACCAGCTAAACCCTTAAAAACCTCTGCGACCACATACAATGTATTTTCAAGCATGTTCATCACTATGAAACAATTAAACAGCAACATTATTATTTATACTGATTAACTAAATTAGCATTAATTGCTGGGCTAGAAAGTGACCTCATGGCTACTGTGAGCTCCAAGTACTTGAACAAGGTAAAAATGCCTTTTTCTCCAGTTAAGGGAGAGAAATACAAAGGGAAATCCATGTCAAGTGCCTTAAGCACGCTGAGATGCAAGCAGCTGTGATTTCAGGAGTACCCTACCCTTTTCCATGAAGGGAAAGCATATATGACTGTCCTACACTACCTAACTTAACCAACAGCTAAAAGCTGTAAAAAACTCCAGTCATCCTAGAAGAACTGCTTTGAACTCAGCTTGGAGCAAGGGTATAAAAAGCAGAGAAAATTTACTAGCACTTCTTGCTAAAGAGAGATGTTTGTGTGGGGTCTCTATTTTTGGGCTGGTCTCCCTAGGGAGATCCAGCGATTACTTTGTCTATCTCCAGTTTCCCTCTCAAAACTCCCAAATCCATGAGCTGATCTGGACAGATCAGAAGACCAGGCCTGTCAGAGGAGACAAACTTCCTGAAAATGTTGTGAAAATAAGGAGTCCAATGGAAAAGAAATACCCTCTCTACACCCGGAGAGGAAAGATTTGATGTTAATTACCACACTGACAGGAATTCCCTCATTTTTATCAACATCCAGCTTCAGGAAAACTTATTGCAAGTTTCAACCAAAGCCATTTGGCTTCATAAGAACAAGCAAATAAAATGCAGGAAGGCAAACAACCACCCACCTCAAGACCCCCAAAGCACTCTTGCACCTTGTATCTTTTTATAATAATATAATCCTTTTTCTCTGATTTTTTTCTTATTCAGAAAGAATAAGAAAGAATATTTTTTTATTATTCATTCCTGTAGGCAGAAATTTATATCTATGAAAAAAAGAGGTTTGTTTCTCAGTTTCAAGGACAGTTCATTAGCCATGAAACTCAGTATGAAGTATGAGTGGAAAAAGAAAGCCTTCCTTCATGCCATCTTTACCACCACTCACCCACACGCTACTTTACATTGTTAGGTGACTGTTTCCTGGTAGGAAATAAAAGCATTTGGGTGGAGGGAGGAGAGGAGATCTGACACCCACTTTCAATGTTTTAACTCCACAGAGAGATGTAACTCTTGGTTCATCAGAGCATGAGCTCAGCAGACAAAGAAAACCAAAGAATCTTCATTCAGTAAGGTACATGCATTCATCAGGTAGTCAGTCACTTCTTGAGTCAACTCAGATTGATTAAACTTCTTTCATTAACTGATTTCAGCTCATCTGGCTTATTAACATCTATATAACCCACCTGGGGCCCTTGAACATCTGCTGCACTTGTCTGATTGGGGAAGCTCAGGCCCCTTCTTTTATTATAATAATTTCTCAGATTTCTGTTAAGGCCTTTAGATGCCCTTTAGAGCTTTCTTAAGAACTATGGCAGCTAGCAGTTCCTATTTTCCATAAAATCAATTATTGCTGCTGTCCAGCCAAGCTGAACACACTTCTCTCATTCAACCCCACGTGCTCAAACAGAAATCATGGGCAGGGCTTCTCAAAGACTGACAGCTCTGCTGGTCATCCATAAACAGAGACATAGGTTAGGGCTCATGCCTGCCCACACATTTTCATTTTCTATATCGTGATAGTCACAACAACCCACTGAACTCAAATATTTGTAACCAGGAGTAGGTGTCAGTAGTGGGTGGGGGCAGTGGAAAAATCAAGCATTTCTTTGTGCCACACGCATTCAGGATGCTCCTCTTGGGCCACCTCAAAGACACTTTTCTGCGTGCATTATTCTTCCAGAAAAGCAATCATTTACTGGCACATGAAATATATGAAATTATATTCTAATGTGCAAATGGGAAAAAAAGTTTCCATTCTTCAATTTCCTCCAAATTTCTGAGGGTTGCACAGAGAGAACGAGCTGATAAATTTTATGGTAAACAGGAAAACAACAACAGCCAACAAACCCAACTACCATATCCTCAGTATAGTCTCTGCCTCTTGGATGCAGAATTTGTTCCACAAAGATCAGTTGGGAATCTTCCTGTATTGTACAAGATTATGATCTGTAATTGGTTTAATTGATGCTAAATAGCTGAAGACTTCGACACATATTCAAGAGTTATTCTGAAGTTTATTTTTAGCTGCATAAATGTTCAGAATATTGCTTTTGAAATTATGTAAGAGTTAATTGACCCAAGATTTTGTGGGTGGGTAGTGAACTTTTTTTGGAGTACAGGCCATAGTATGTTAACACAGACATTATCTCACACTATATAGAGCTTTCCTCAGATGAAAGGCCTAGAGGGCTCACTGTATAATAAAAAGAGCTCTTGTAAGCAGAAGAAATAAATATTTAGAAAGAGGAAACGATCTTTGAATTCATAAAACCCGCCCCACACTGAAGCATCACCTCATATTAGACAGAAACATCACCACAGGGAAGAGCGGGAGGTGGGGTAATGAGCACAAGCAATAGCCTTCCTCACCAAAATATTTATCTTAAAGTAGTTAGATAATCTTTGACTTTCAAAACTGCTGAAGCAGTTGGTTCTATCTCATGTTCAGCATCATACTATTAAACCAAGTCAAAAGTTTCTGTGGTTACTATCAGATGAAACGAGCTAATTTCCCCAGAGAATTGGCTACACTGACCAGATGTCTTTAGCCAGCTACTCCCCAGATCCAGCAGGAGCAGCACATGCAATGCCTGCTCTGTTACTATGGAGACAGGTTTTCCCATCCACTCTGCAGCCGGGCTTGTAGTAGCTACCAGCTGTTGTCTCGACTTGTGCTCCGTCAGGAGAGGCTGAGGAAAGAAAGTGGGAGACGTAGGGCTGGACTTCTCCCAGCCCCAGACCTCATAAACTTTAACCGCAGCCTCCAGCCACCCTCAATCTTCCCAGCCGCTGCTGGGCTCCTCGCTATTGTTCAAAGCCGCCTCCGGGGCTTCCTCTGCTGGGTTTGCAGCCCTGGGATGGGTCAGTGGCAGCCCACAGCTGATGGCTGCAACGTGCTCAACTGCTGGGCCGCAAACTTAAGGATTCCCCTTAAGCACACGCTTCCAGCCCGACATTCCCATCGCAATGGTTTACGAGCTTAAATTTAAATCTCCAGCAGAAACCCATTTCAGGTTCCTGACATTATTCTCGCTCCATACTTTCAAAGAAAAACTTGGTGGATTAATGGCTCCCTATCCATTCTGCGAGGCTGGTTAATGCCCTCAATCCCCATTGCTTTTTAACTCCTGTGGAACTTTAATCCTTCTCTGACCATGCTGATGAGCTGCAGAGAAACAGCGCTGGTCAGGATTTTCATTCTTGCATTTTCTTTTTGAATGCAGCCAAGTTCAAATGTCTAATTATAACATTGCAGAGTTAATGATCAATTTAACAAAGGCTTTAGAGTATCTTTGAAGTCATAACAACAGGCCAAAGGGGGGGTTTAAAACGTTAACTGCACAGGGAGCCTACGTAGAGAGCTTTCTTAGGATTATCTCTCTCACTTAACAAAGTTGAGTCATTTCAGAATACTTCAACAACCCCACGGCTCGATCTGGTTGCCACATAGCAGAGAGCTCCAGCTAGTGTTTATTTTATAGCTCCGAGCAGCACCAATCATTACCCTATTAATTCAAGCATGTTTAATTCAATGTCCTTCGACTACTCAGTCATGCCTATTTGTAACTCTTAAGCAACTCCAGAGAGGTACAGCTTGTCACCACATTCATACCTAACAGGCGCTAATCGCTGAGGTTACATATACAATGTAAGTAGGGTATATATAAGGACAGTTAGAAGTGATATTCACTGAAATATATGATATGCAGCCTCTGCTGCTTCGGCTTGAGGCACGCTTTTCTCCACTCCTTGCACAGGCTGAGCCTGCCTTCAGATGTACATAAGTCCTGCTGGTGTCAGCGTGCTATAAATACACATCAGAGGACACACTCTGACCTGTTTACTTTTTAATCTGATATATGTAGCCACTCATATTTTGTATATATTATGCACCACTGCCACGCTGAATCAGCACGTCCAGAAATAACAATAAGGGCATGCTCAGCCTACAGCAGGACAGAGAGAGCAGCCAGTCTCTTCCTTGCCTTCCTGTCTCAGCAGCCCTACCAGACAGCATCACCAGGTACGTATTGCAGAGGGCTTTTTGTGTACCAGTTCAGGTATCAGACAAGGGTGAAGCTGAAAGGCATTAACCTGCCCTAAGGGTTAAACTAAGAGTTAGGATAACAAAGAAATTACAGATGAGGGGGCAGCCATTCCTGATCATCCAAGATTACCTGAGGGCAGAAAAAAACCTCCAAAATCTCAGGCTACCCACAAGATCCCTACCAACATCTTCCTTTGCTTTCTACTGAAGAACAGGGCTGGACATGGTTCCTATTTTAAATTACAAGGGAGGAAAATGTCTCTCCTTTTTGCCGTGGACTGTCTGTAGTGCTGAGCACTCCAAGGACATTTCAAGAGTTTAACCAATCAATGTAACAGCCACCCTGTGGCTTGTGCTGAGAGACAGGGCAGGAATGAAGAACTTGTAGGCATGTAAGGACTTATATGTGGGGTTTTACCAACAAAAAAAAGTTTACACTTCTTTTTTCCTTAGCGCTGCAGTTACAGACACTATGACTGATGACTGCATGGTGACATGTAGGGCAAGTAAAAGTAGAAAAGCGACATCAGCAAAAATCAGTCTTTCCTAAATCAGGTAGTGCAATCAGATTTCCTTTCAGATCTCCTGGGAGATTACATCTTATTGCTTTCTTCATTTAAACCCAATTTCCCTAGACCTTATCTACACAGCAATTTCCACTTCATGGTGAGTTTGTTCATTACATTCAGGTAGCTGCCCCCACAGCCCTGCCATGGCAAAGGATTACAGATGCTTGAGACTAAAGATCACTTAAGCTCTGACAAAATATAAAGCAATAAAGAACAGAAAGCAGTCAGTCTGCATGATGCTAAAAAAGGCTTTCAATGAACCCCCGAGTACACCACCGCTGCAACTAAACCTTGAAGCTGGCTTCCCATTTTGGGAGGGGTTTTCACTTAAACTCCAAAGGCTAGTCTTTCCAGAGATGATCATGGCACTTACATATTCCACAGAAGTAAAGGGATTTTTTTTTGTTGTTGTTCTATTTCAAAGCAATTCTGCTAGAAAAAAATCACATGATGAAATGATATTCAGACACTACAACACAACCATGTATATCCTTTTTTCAAAGTGTACAACACAGACACTGTACTGCAGTGACAGCAAAGAATTGTGTATATTTAATAAAATACATCTGCATCTAACAAAGGAGAATGAGACATCAAATCCACTTGCTTCATTATGCTTTGAAAGCCCAAGACTTCATTTAAATCAGAAAAAAAAGCAAATTCATTTGCTCTCCTTAAGATGTTTAGGACCCTGAAATCAGGGGGTGCATACAAGGCACTACATTTTTAGTAGTATTTTACTGGCATAGTTGCACAACAGCTACAAATAAGCATTATATCCTGAGAAAAAGTCCTCACACTGAAATATTTCAGTGATTTAGGAAGTCCCTATCCTATCTTCCGAACTGATAAGCACTATGAGCAAAATTTGCACACCTGTGAAAAAAGCTGGATTTTTTAAAGCACAAACTGTCAGAGAGATGGTGGTGACAAGAGATATGTCAGCTGACACTTAGATACATCAAAAAGATTCACCCATGCTTTTTAGAGATTTTTAAAGGTTGTGTTTAATTTGAGAAATGCAATTAGGCCTGCATTTGTTCCAACTCAGTTTCTGCTCTTAGCTGGAACCCCCGTGGCTTCATCCATAAATCTGTGCAGGAGAGGGGCACCTGCAAAAAACACACTGGGGCCCTAACTTTGACATCTCAGCCTCAGGCTAGATGGCATGGGCTCATACATGAGCTTCAAGCAAAAGCAGGACTTGGGCTCCTGAAAGCTATGAAGTATAAACACACACACACACACCCAAAAAAAAACCCCAAAACCCAAAAAAAGATGCCAACTCACACCAAGAAAGAGCTTTGCCATACAACTGTGAGGTAAATGCACTGATTTTCTGCCAGGTCCAACAGCAGGGATAAAAGAAAAGAGGGTATGCCAACATTTCATAGGCCATAGAATTCTCATTCTATTGCATGAAGTTCATCTGAGACCAACGAATGTTCAAACCAGTGATTCAGACTGTGAACAGCTGCAGAAGCAAGGAGCCACTGCAGATGACTTGTCTTCCACCTCTTATGGGATGAGCAGGTGAATTTTTTTGCTCCACTGATATTCAAGAGAAATCCCCTGAGAGATTCTGGTTCAATGGTTTATTTTTTCAGAACAAAAAAACCCCCCCAAAAACAATAAAAACAACAAAAAAAACCTGAAACAAACAAAAAATACCACAGTGCAAATCAGCACCTTATAATCCCTTCTCACATTTATACAGCTCAGATCTCAAATACCCAAAAAATTCAGAGAGATTCTTCATTTTTAGGCATTATGTTTTGTGGTGCAACACATATTTAAAAGCTGCTACTGCTAACTTGTCACTTTTTGTGCCAATTCATCAAGTAGTTTGTATCTGGCAGATCATAGCTCTTAAGTTTTTGGCACAGGAAAGCTCCTTAATGTATTTGTATGACAGCAAAGGTCTCAACGTGTTTAAAATCAACAGTTACGTCTTTCTCTGTCCGAAAGGCACCCTCTTTTGAATAACAGTCACTGCAGACCTTACAACTGCAGCAGAAGTGACAAGCAGCATGATAGTGTCTCGCAATATTAAGAGGACAACCTGCAGTTTGAGGCTCTTGCAGCTGAAGTCTTTAACATTCCCCTGGAGAAGGCTGCAGTGTACAGGTGCTCCAAACACTGTGAACACTACCCAAAGCTGAAATCTCTGTCCAAACGGAATAAGTAGCTAGGTTCAAGATACATACAAAAGGTTAAGGCAGCGTCATAATTTTTCTCGAACTTTTCCTTAAACCATTTGGTTATGCACCTAAATGATGCATTTATTGCCAAATGTGTTTTTAAATGCACTTATTAAAAGATGTATACATTGCACTACTACAATTCTTGATTAATCACCGGTTTCTAAAACATGCATATAACTTTTAGAATCCACCTGTTTTGATTCATCTAATGCCATGCACTACAGCAAGGCAGAAATAAAACATGCTATTTAAAGCCTTCCATAACAGTGCATTTGTCAACAATACTTGATCAAAGCATTTACTTTGACTGTGCCATATTTGTTTAACTACTACTGCTTATTTTAGCCCATATAAAGAGTTCTGAAGAACAGAACCTCAGTAGATGCCAGAAGAATGTAGCTTTTAAACATAACCTTACATTCAAAGAGCAAAATGAAGGTCTAACAATATAAGGAAGCAGAGTTCTCTCATGTACACAAACCTCTCCTGATTTTTTCTTTTTTTTGGTGAAACATTTAGTGGCAAAACCACAATCTAAGTATTTTCCCTTATAAATAATTCAGAAGACAGTAGAAAAACTTATGCATGGTTGTTGCTATTTGGCAAAAGCTATTTGAATAAATTTTAAATTTTTACTTTAGTATTTTATTACCAGAAAAATCAAGCATTTCACATCAGAGTAGGTTTTGCTGGCTTCTGTGTGGCTTTTACTTGAGGTCAAGTCTTTTAAGAGGGGTTGGTTTGGTTTTTAGTCTGCTGTGTTTATCTGTTTACTAAAATCACATTCTCACACTTCAAGGTGTTTTCTGACTTTATTACACAACCCATAGGGGTGGTTTGACCCTGGCTGGACACCAGGTGCCCATCAAAGCCACTCTATCACTCCCTTTCTCAGCTGCCCAGGGAAGAGAAAATGTAAGGCTTGTGGGTCGAGATAAGGACAGGGACAGATCAATCACCAGGTACTGTCTTGAGCAAAACAGACTCCACTTGGGGAAATTAGTTTCATTTATTACCAGTCAAATTAAAGCAAGATAATGAGAAATAAAACTAAATCTTGAAACACTTCCCACTTACCCCTTCCTTCTTCCAAGGCCAAACTTAACTCTCAAATTCTCTGCCTCCTCCCTGCCAGAGGGGCAGCGGAACCCCAGGAATGGGGGTTGTGGCCAGTTCATCACACATTGTTTCTGTCCTTTTACACACTTATTGTGTAGAAAGACAAAAGCAGAGTTCTTTGCTCTGAATTAGCAGTAATGATGCACTGAATTAGACAAGATCAATAGCTCTGTGAAACACAAAGCTCCACAAAAGGCCACAGCTTTATTTTGATTGCACTGAAAAATATAACCGAACCTGGATTTGAAAACCCTTCCCATACAAGTAGGGAATAAGCATCTCTAGCTCACCATTTAAATTACAAGTGAAACCTTTTTATCTACTAAACTTAACAATAGCGCAGCAGGTATTGACATTTAGGGAGTTCAAATGCATTTTCAGGACTGATCCAGTCCACATATATTCACGGTGCAGGAGGCAGGGAGGATTACAACAGAATCAGCTAAAATTTCTACTTGTCATCTGACTTCAAGGTTTGTCACGTTTTACAGGGTTTCCATTGCTAATAAATCTCTCCCTACCGGCAGAGTTAATTACATCAGATGAGCACAGACTTCACAGTGCAGGACCACCGTGTGTTTCAAAGACCTGAAAGGTGTTCCAAGTGTCGGGTGGTGACCATCACACACGAGGCTTTCAGGCACAGTTCCTGTCACAGAGACAGTCAGTCACCTGTTGAGGTTCATGAGGGCCACCTCTCTAAAACAGCACCTGCACCAAGCCTGCTCTTAGTGCCAACCCAAGCAGCAGCTCTACAATGAGGGAAATCCTAACACAACCCACCATTCTCCAAAGCAAATCCTGAAAGAAAGAGTTTCACGTGGCTTTTCCAGACCCCCTCCACTAGCAGTGTATCTCTCCTTTTGGGGTAATATTAACAGGAAGTTTTGTACAATTCCACCTCGCACACAGAAGCGGCAACCCAGGAGTAAAAAGCAAGCTCACAAATATTTTTGTTTCCTCTAGACAAAAAACGTATCTCCTCAAACCATACTGGAAAGAGCAAAGGTCTTTGCAAACACAGTAAACGCCTTTGGCTACTTAAAATACAATGTTTATTTTACCTCAAAGGTTTTTAGACTAAATTACCTTAAAGCAAAAAGTACAAGCAAAATACCTTGGTCTCCTTTTCTATCCTAAATTCTTACAACATACCAGCTGGTCTAGACCTACATATCACAGGCTAACATAAATAAGTGCATCTTTCATGAAATTTATTCCACAAACAGGAGGCTAGACCACTAGATACATGCAACAGCTATGTTTTAAACATTCTGGCAATCCCTTTTCATCCCTGTTTCCGTTTCCCTGCACCTTCCCTTTGATCTGGCCCCACCCTAGGAGTCAGTCATTTTCCCTGGGGGAGGGAGGGTGTACTGGCACAGCTCAGCTCTGCCAGATGTTTTAAGGGAGGCTGCTACTTGCTCAAGAGACAGAGGAGGTACTGCTCCAGGCTAAGCTTCCCACTCCTCAGCTCTAGCTGATCTCTCCAACTTCTGAATTAATACCTAAACTAAGAAGCCAACTGACAGAAGAAAACAGAGGGAGGGCTTATGAGAAGAGACACCCTGTTTATTTGATGGTCTCGACTCCCATGATTAGTGCCAACAGGTAATTTGTGACATACAAAATGAGCACAGACCTGGGGAAGTGTCCTTCAGTCAACCCAGCCACCTACTGCTTTTATCTTTCACTACTGAAGTCTCCAGATCGTGTTTGAGCCCAAAGCACAAAGGGGCCCTCATTTACAGGCAACTCCCAGGCACCACCAGGAGCACATGAAATATGTGCAGCAATCACAGAAGCACGTTCTTGGAAGCTCACAGGAAGCCCAGGGTGGAGATTTTTCCCTTGCTCAAGGACAGGCTTGCTTGCTTTCCTCCAAGGTGTTCTCCAGCTAGGAAAGCATGAACTAAGTACAGGCACATTCCCAGAAAAGCCTGAGAGCCATAAAGGCTCTACAGGAGGTAAAAGGTAGATTGCAAACCTTAATAACACTTAGTACATTACCTATTACAGATTTTTCTTTCAAGAACTGGCTTTGTCAGGGAGGGTAAGAACCCAGCTGTAGACTTCAATGCTTGTTCTTTGTCTTTCCTGGAATCACACCTTATCTTTCCATACTTTGGCCTTTCTTCTTTAAATCATTACAGGAGACTGGAGAACTGCTTTTTTTGGAACTGGCCCATGGAATAAAAAGCCATATATCCATCTTAGAGACATGCTCAAACATAATCCCACAACTTTCTGCTTTATTATAATTTTCCTGACTTTTGAGGTGAAGACAATGAATCTAGTAGTCTGGCACAATTTAATAAGAGATACAGTTTAAACAAAATTTCTCTTGGGAAAAGGCTTGTCTGGTGACATTGGCAGCACTAGTGACTGACCCCTAGGGAAGTGGGACAGTCACACACAGATGGGAAATAGCTAGGAAGGGACAACACACGGAAGCACTGAAACATTAGACCCTACCTCGTGTCTGAAAACTCCAGTGCGAGGTCCAGATGCTAAAGCCTGAATGTGTTAGCATCACTGTTAGGGCACTGATACTAAGTGACAGATAGATTATATTACATAAAGTTCAAGTTCTGGCTGCCCACAATGGCTCCTAATTCAAACAAAGGCCTGATAAGCTACTGACAATAAATAAATCAAAGTAAAAAGCACACTGCTTTGAAACTTTAGCCTTACAGCCAGGAACATTACAGTAAACTCATTTGTTAAAAGAACTGCTTGATTTTGACCTAATACTGCTTTACCAAGGCAACTGAAAATTATTGATTTCCTCTGTTATGAACTGAGATGAATAAAAACCCAAGAGATTACAAATAAGAAGCCTTCTTTGTTCTGTATATCACTTCCACTATGCTGGTCAGTCAGATGCCATTGTTTTCCCTCCTGCTCCCACGGCACGTGAAAAGTACCTTACTAGGAAATAAAACAAATAAAGAGATACAAAACCAAAATATTTCCCTAGATTATTACTGATTGTTTTCAGCCTTATATCTAGGACTAATAATAAGTAAGAAAAACAGTAGCAGTTCTAAAAAATTCCCCATACTGGTTCAATTTTCAGTTTTGTTTTAAAATGTTCACAATACCTTGCGTCCTGGAGCCTTTTAACCTAAGGGTTGAGATTAATATTTATACAGAAGTGAATAAAAGACATTTTAATTTTAAAAAGCTGACAGGCAAGTAAAGTTGTACTGTGCATGAGAGGCTAGGTGCACATTCAGGAAGGCATTGCAAGCTCCCCCAAATTTTTACTGACATTTGCTTTCTGCGTATTTGAACTCTCCATGCCTTGTAGACTGCTTCAGTCAATAATGAATGTGAAGTTCAAGATAGGGCAAGGACGACAGAAGATACAGTTCCACGGCAAAATTTACAATTCATTAAGAAATTGTAACAGTCAAGAAGTCCCTATTCCAAGAGATAATAGATAAACAGAAGTGACACTTCATCGCTCATCCAAGCCACCTGACATTTCTTCCTCCACTTCTTATACCTTCACAAGAAAGGTTTCACTGACAGGATCCACCACCTTCTGCCAACTCTTTAAAGCAAATAGTTTTGCTAAGTGAAAAAGCTCTAACTCAACATCTCCCTTAAACAGTAGGAAGAATTAAATACCTGTGAGCAACTTCATCAGTGTCTAATAAAATTAGGGAACAAGGAGAAAGAAACAGCTGTTTCAAGTAAGACAAGGTTTCTTGTCTGGTCTCAGGTTTCTCAGGTAACTGCCATCAGAAAGATGTTTCTCCTGCTTGCCTCCTTGTGTTCTCCATAATGTCATCATTTCTCTAAAGTCATCTAACACCAAGAGTATTTGTCTCCTCCTGCACTTTTATTCCATTCTATGTTCCAAGAGGCATGGCAGCAGAATATCCCACTTCCCACCTGCTTATTTCCAGGTGTTCACCCTACCAGATGTAAGCAGCAATAATCCACGCGTTTGTGGGGAATCTACAGGAATTACAGAGCTGAAGAATTGCTACATTAAAAGGACCCTGCTGCTTGACTCTACTAGAGTAAATCTAGAGATTTAAAGTGCCAGACGATATTTTTCTGAATAATCACTGATTCCCTCTTCCTATCAGAAAGCACTAGCAATGCTGCAGGGAGAAAATGACCAAAAGAAAACACCTTATCCTCTATATTTATAAACACTAGTCAGTTATTTCCAAGTGAAAGCTAACCACAGACACAAAATCAAAAGAAATCAGCAGATAGGGCAAAGATTACAGACTCACAGAATGGCTTGGCTTAGATGGGACATAAAAAATCATCTCTTTCCAACTCCCCTGCCACAGACAGGGACACCTCCCACTGTTCCAGGCTGCTCAGAACCCCATCAAGCCTGGCCTTGAACACTGCCAGGGATGGGGCACCCCCAGCTTCTCTGGACAACCTGTTCCAGTGCCTCACTACCCTCACAGTAAAGAATTTCTTCCTTTTATCCAATCTAAACCTACTCTCTTTGAGTCTGAGGCCATTCCTCCTTATCCTATCACTACATGCTCTTGTGAAAAGTCCCTCTCCATCTTTCCTGTAGCTCCCTTTGCTGGAAGGGAGTGTGAGGTACTGGAAGGCCACAATTAGGTCACCCCAAAGCCTTCTCTTTTCCAGGCTGAAAAATGCTAATTCTCAGCTTTTCCTCATAGAGAAGATGCTCCATACTCTCTGATCATCTTGGACCCACTCCAGCAGGTCCATGTCCTTCCTGTGTTGGGAGCCTAGAGCTGGGTGCAGCCCTGCAGCTGAGCTCTGACCAGAGCAGAGCAGAGGGGAAGAATCCCTCCCTTGACCTGCTGCCCAGGCTGCTTTGGATGGAGCCAGAGCACAGCTGCCTTTCTGGGCTGTGAGTGCTCATTACATATCTGTGAAGATATGACTTGGTTCTAAAGACAGAAACACGCCTGCATATAAGCTACAAAACAAATAAAACTGCCTGGGACTTGAAAGCTAACAGCCCCTTGTGTCTGCACACTTAGGAACTAGAGCTCAGCTGCTTCCCGAAAGTTAAATCAACTCATCAAACAGGAGATCATCTTAATCAGAATTTGTCTTAATGTCTTCACTAGCATTTTAGTACCACGGTTTGTTGACCTTGAACAAGTAAAGATTGACAGGCTGCCTGTTTGTTTTGGGAATTGTTTGAGAGAATGGACACAGTGTGCATTTCTGTGTGACTTGATGCATGGCTGGGTTTCTCACCTCTGACTCTCATCGGCCATTAACCTGACACAATCAATTAAGAAGAGGAAAGGAAATTTCACATTATTGCCACACTACTTGAAAGCATTTTTTCTACATTGTAGCATGGGGTTTCCTAGTTCTGTTGCCAAAATATAAATATACGTCTCTGTTTACAAAGTTATTCATTTCAATTACTGCTGCAAACTTCTGCTGCTTAAAAGGTTTACAAGATCCCAGATCTATTCCCTGTACCTTACTCATTGTATCACAAACATATTTGTAAGCATATACCATTGGAAAGTTGACTTGTAAAGTCAGAACACTGCCCATCATTTTCTTGGTTTTTTTTTTTCCTTGTGGATGAGATAGCAACTGCCTAAGCCACTTCAGAATTAGGAATAAAGGAAGAATTATTTCTTTACATCCTTCTCAACTGTTTGTTTTAAAAAGGTGTATGACTCACAGTGGTTAAATATTTAACTGTTTCACTAATGAGCTGAATCCTAACATGTGAGTATGAAAACACGTGTCACTGCATCTGAAAAATCCCACTCATATCCAAGGAGCTTTTTAAAATTTATACATATATATAAAAACATAGAGAAACATGTAAAGAATTGATAAGTTAATGATTCAAGACCATTCTATACATATATTTAGTATTCTGTGTAGAGATATATGGGAGTTGGGGCTTGGTGTGTGGGTTTCTTTTTTTCCTTTCTATCAAAAATTGCAGTAAGTCAACCCCAAACGTGTGTGTTATTGTATTAGTAATAACAATGACATAATAGTACAGTTATAGCCTGTGGGACTAGGCTATACTGACATGTGCAACCACGTGCCCAGGATCACTTCAAAGCCAGAAAGAGATTGAAGATACTGCCCCACCCTGCTCCTCATTCCTGCACTTCTCATCTTGGAGATTACCACCCACAAAGCTGAACAATGGTAACCCATTGTGGAAGTGCTCTCTGTGCCCCCTTTGTTACATCTGCAGCAGGTCTAACCATCTTTGGTGGGGGGAAAAAAAAAAATCAGAAAGGCTTTCTGGGGCAGCTGGACACTGCAGCAGACCGTGAAAGTGAACACGGTAAAATCCAATTCTGGGCAGTGGTAAATCCAACAGAGGGGCTGCAGCAAAGAGCTAGCAGATGACTGCTTCTTAAGATTTCCAGAGAGACATGCTTCTGCAAACCCACCTACACCCTGCCTGCTCTAGCTGAGTTGGAACAAGACAGCTTTTGTTTGTAGAGATGGCCTGGCTGCCAGCTCGGGTTCAATAACCAGCTCTGGATTATGGTAGGCAGGCCTGGACCTGTAGGATAAATTTAATCTTAGCCAGGTTGGGCTCTATCAACTGTCAGGCTGCAACCCTGCTGTCCTGCAGCAAAACAGATGAAAAGTAAACATAAAATGCTACTTAATTCATTATTCAGTCAAATCAATACATGAGAGGCACAGGCTGCAGTGTGTAAAATAAGGGCCAAAATCTCAGATTTTGTGGGGGAAAAAAAAAAAAATCCAACCCAAAACCTTCACAGTTCTAAATTAAGGAATGAAGAAATTTAATAATATTTTCCTTTTTAGTGCTGTGCATGCTGAGACCTATCACTGAACCAGAATGCTTGGAGCAGGCCAAAGCTGGGACTTCAGAAAGTCATGTATTCTCTGCCTCAGTGCCTGGCTGTGCAAGAGCCCACTCAGAACTTCCTTCCCCTTACCTTTTCAACCACTTTGTCTAGGCTGCAAGGCCTGTGAGGGTAGGAGCTATCTTTTAGAGCATGTGGCTCCACGCTCCGCTAGGTATTGTACTTGATCTTACAGGCAGGGCTGTAATGGAAACAACAACAATGTCCTTTCTCAAAAGAATAACACCACGGGTCTGCTTGTAAATTGTGTTGCAGATAAAGTTTCCATCACACTTTTAACTATCAAAAGCTAACAAATCTTACTCTACAGTTCCACAAACAGTTTAAGCCAGAACTGTTGCCAAAAGAAGCAATCTCATCTGGCCAAAAAAAAGGTTAATTTGAACCCATCTGGGTTCTCCAAGGCAATTGACAACAGAGCTGCATAAATGCTTATGTTGGCAGAAGGAATGGAGCAGCAGGATCATTTCTTCAGGTGGCAGTGCCAGTTTATATAGGCTGAAACTCTCTCTTGAAAGTGAAGCCTGGGTTCTCTGAAGGATTTATCTCACAAAGCCAACTCAGGGTGGAAAAGCTATGGATCACCCAATTTTACACATAAAACTGCTAATATTCACCTCCCAAGAATGCTGCGAGGTTAAGCACACTCGTGTTTGTAAGGCATTACAGGAGTAAGATCAGTAAATATTTTTTTCTCCTCCCTTTCCCCCTGCCTTGGCCACTAGGCATAACTCATTCCAAGCTCCATATTACTAAATCAATGACTTGGAGCAGCTCCTAGAAGGTAGCTGTGAAGCTCCCTGCCTGTGGGCCAGATGGAGGTCAGTCATCACACACACACACAATCTGATTTAAAACTGGTCTGCAATGCTGCAGCCGAAACAGCATCTACATGCATGGTAGCCACCCGTGCTGCAGAGAACCATGGAAGGGACAAACCACCTCTGCAGCAGACACCCTTTCTCACCTTCATCTGGGGATCAGCTGCAGAGGAATAAAGGACAAGTAAATCAGCTCCTCTTGCATGCATTCCACTCGTAAACACATCCTGTCAAACTGACAGAAACAACAACGAAAAGAAGAGTTTCTGAAAAGCACCTTAAATAAGGATGTTAACAGCATGCTGGAGGAAAAAAGAGGCCAGCCTCAGTGTCATTAGCATAAGGGAAACCATCAAAGTCAGGCAGCACATAGCTGGCTTTCACAGACCGGGTGTGAAAACGAGCATTTAGGTTATTTTGTTAGTACTTCAAAGTCCGGCTCTTTCTGAGTGCCATAAGAGCTTTGGTTCCCCATCATCTTAAAAACATGCTCATGGTCAATGGGTTAGGTGGAAATACCTGATATAAGCAATGCACTAAAGTACAGGTCCCTGAAATCAGGGATCAGCGGGGACAGCTGAGCAGTGCAGAGGTTTCAGGACATTTATCCCAATATTTGGTCCCCAGAGAGAACTCGGAAGCCTAAAGAACTTCCTCTGCTGCAGAGCCTCTCGCTGCTGTGGCTATCAGGGCACATGTGCACCCATCCTTGTTTGCTCCCAAGGCACAGGACACGCCACGAACACGGAAAGGAAAATGAGGTACGTGGCAGCTTCCTGCGATATTGAGACTTCTCTAGCAGCTCAGTACAAACACCATGTTCTGAGTTCCACAATTAAATTCATTTATTTTATAAGCTGAGATAAAATGTAAATGTCCACGCTAAATACTACTAGCCACTGAATCAACAGCTCTAATAAACTTTTAAGAGGCCTTTCTGATTAGAGATAAAGTAGAATTGGGCCTCATGGTACAACAGGAGCAATCCTAGAAACTCTTTGTGCAAGGCAAGTTTTAACACTACTCATGCTTCAGTCATGATGACATTTTTTATACTACCAAAATAAAATTAAATTAGATAAAAACACATTAAAAACATTAAATGTGAGATAAATACAGTTTGCAGGTACATAAATCAAACTCATGCTTCCTAGGTTACCCCTGAGTACAAGCAGACTCTGTTGAAGAAATCTTTCCTATTACATCCTGATCCTGTTAATATTTATGCACACAGGAAGCTCCACTGAAGTCATGATGACGAGTCATACACACAAAGTTAAACACAGTGCACAATTGCAAGTCTCATGCCATAAAAACTTTGCTTATAAACGAGGAACGTAATTCAATTGCCTCTGCATATATACATTAAAAAAAAAACCCAAACCAGCATAGAGTCTTGCCCTTTTCCCCCCCACCTCGTCTAAAGCCATGGAATAAACTCTCAATAGGGCAGAATTGCCAGAGGCTCTACTCAATACAAATGAAATCCAGACAGGAGTTCTTTTTAGTTCAAATTATTGATGAAAAAAGAAACATTATATTTATAAATACATATTCTGTTCTATATAAAAATACGTATGTAAAGAAGCATATACAGAAATACATATGAAGAAAAAAGAGTATTCTCCCATGCTGTTGTTCTCTGTCTGTGCACAAAGTCAGATATTTGTCACTTTTTTCATGGCCTGACAAATTTCTAACAGGATATTCATTTATTCATCACCCTTCCAAGAGCAGTTAGCTCTCAACGCTGAGATGCACTCTGCTCCTGTCAAACACAGGAACCAAGAAACTTTTTAGAAAACAAACTCACAGAAGTTTACTTTAGAAACCGCCAAGAAAAAGAAAGCCACCAAGAAGTCCAGTTGATATTGGGTTTTTAGCCAGTTAATTGAACCCACTTCACTCAACATTGCAAAATAAAATTCTTAATACATTCAATTTATTTTCTCTCTACTAACTCCTAGAACCTCCTTTCTTCTTAGGCACTGGCACTCGCTGCTTTTCTGCACTATAATTACACCACACCTGCAGAGTTTATTCCAGTTTTGCCTACCAAGGGCCACTTAAAGCCATTCAAGAGCCACCAACTAGTGACAGCTGGCAAATTCAAACCTGTCTCAGTAGTCTATCATATGTAATCAATTGCAAATAGAACTTCAACAGACTCATCCCATTATTTCCTAGCTAATTCCCCCTGGGAAAACAAGCAGGCAAGCTTCCACTTTGAATCATGAAGCTAGTTTTGCCCCTGTCTCTCCTCCCAGCCTCTCCCTTTCCCCTCCCTTTGCCTCAGTCCACGGCACTGTTTCAGTTTTTCAGCTTAATATCCGTTATGTTATGTCAGCTGTTACATTACGCTTAAAACAATAGACTCCAGCTGGCTGAGGTCAGATGTGAAAACAAGGACCTAACAAAGCCAGAGACCCTCCAGTTATACTGAAATTGAGATACACACTGAATGTAGCACTTAATGACAAACTACTTTCCAGACATTTGGGCAAAGCATAAAGGAAACACCTGTCACTGCAAACATTACACACTAATCCAGATAAACCCTAAATTTAAAAATCTTTCTTTTCACTGCTTGCCTAGAGCATGCGCCAGTATTCCACAGTTTTAAGTTATTTTTTTCCAAGATGGAATTTGTATTATTCTACTTGTTTACTAAAATAATTGTGAGAAATATTATGGATAATTTCAAAGAGGGTATGTTTACTATGCTTCCTTTGGAGTTTACCAAGCGAATGTTCCAAGTTTGACATGGATTTACACCCCAGAGTAAATTTAGTCAAACTTTAACCTTTAAGCAGGAAGCTTAACAAAAGTGAATAATAAATGTAACCGTGAATGAAGCATGCCATTTGCAGTGATGGCATCTTCTTAGCTGCGCAACACAATTTAGGAATGTACCTACTCTTAACAATAAAGAAACAAACCATTGGTCTACTGTGCGACTTATGAAGGCAAATATGAGCTCTTGAGAACAGGTGAAAAACCAGTAACTCCAGAGAATTTATGCCCTATTTATCAAAACCCTGCATACAATTTAAAAGCCATGTTTCCTGAACATTTTCACGTTACTGCAGCTCATATATGACATATATGTCCTTTTTTGCTCTGCACAAAAGGACAAGGCGGCAGCCTGCTCATTTTGGTCTCGGGCAAAGACCCCCGCGCTGCCAGGGAGGGAGATCACTGTGTCAGATCATGTGGGCCACCAAGCAGCCAGCAGACGGCACCAATCCATCACCAGTGGCTTGTGGTGGCCCACAATCTGTCACCAGCCCCACCCTGAGCTCGAGGAAGGCTCTTCCCAGAGCCCATCTTAGTCTTCAGGGTTTGAGTCCCAGAAAATGCCTGGTACTTCACAGCCACCTCATCCCGATGGGGATAAATGCTAAATTCCAATTACTTCATGCACAGTGATGTAGTTGCAGACTTTATTTTGAAGGGCAGTGTTCAGTTATGCCACCACGCAACTCCAGGTACAGAAAACCCAGAGAAGGGATTTTTCTTTTCAAAGTTTGTATAAAAGACAGAAACAGAAGAAATCAATCTTCTATATCCAAACCTATCTATATCTGCTACTCCATTGTAGCAGAGCACAGTAAGAATTCAAACCTTCTAGATGAAATGTATGGATACATGTAAAAAGAGCTTTTTCTATAAGACCTGCTGCTTATTCTTATCATATACATGTAAAGGCCATTCTTGGGGGTAACTTTAGAGAAATCTAGAAAAATGAACTTCTTTTATCCCATCTGAATAGGAAACATCTAATAATATGAAGGGTGTACCTGGCAAGGCATAACGTATTGGAAGTCTTTCTGTGTTTTAACAAGTTTAAGAACTTTTTCTTTCTCCTCCATGCAAACACTTGCCCAATTCATTTCAATGAAAGCATTAATTGTTCTCTTTTTTTTTTTTTTTTTCTTTTCCATTCACATGATGAGCAATAAAGTAGACCAAAAGCATGAATTTTGTGGCTCCACCACAAAATTGCCAGAGTTTTCTCTGGCACCAATGTTTACACGGCCCTTTTCTCCCATTTCTCTCTCCACAAATTATGATTGCTAATTACTCATATAAAATTCCCCAAGCCCAAGCCCATGTGGAAAAATATTTCTTTATTAAGAGTTCACTTCTTCCAAAATGTATTTTTATCTAGCTCAGGACACCATCCAAGGTCAGAAGCAGCTACCCCAGGAGAACACAGCACAGTCCAATGCTGCCCTCTGCAGACTTCCAAGGGAAACTCCAGCGCCTTTCTACAAGTTTTTGATTTTTAGCACATGTCAAAACAAAACCAGCTCATCTCTCCCTTACTGGTTTTAGCATGCTTTCATTCCATATCACCTCCTTATTCCTCCTAAACTCAGATTTCATCGACACCAAACCAGAACAAGAGGCTTGTCTTTATTTTATTTTTGCTAATAAAAAGCACCCATTTAATGAAATTGGTTCAGCTGTCCCTAACAGACAGCCTTATTTCCACTTTAGAAGCATCAGATTTGGCTCCCTTTGACCTGCTCAGAATGGACATAAAGCAGAATTTAAGCATGTTCACGCAACCTTCTGAACCAAATGAAGCAAATCCTTTTAACACTAGATTCACATTAAACGTGTAACTCCCTTCCACAGGCCAGGGGAGTTGACAAGGGATTGCTTCAAGAACAGCTGGAACAAGTCAAGATCTTACTACCTGCAACATTTCAAACCAAAGCAACTGAAAGTGAGGCAGCTTAGAAGCAGTCAGGTTATCTGCCAGCACAGCTCAGCCATAAACATCACAATCAGGGGCTGAAACGCAGCCAGAAACACCTGGGTGCAGATTCAGGGGAAGATCCCTGTTCCAGCTACTCCTTATACTGTTACCTCATTAAAAGGGGGGAGGGTGATTTTAATTGCTAATCATGTTCTCTGAGCCTTCAAATCACTCACAGCTGGCGCTGTTCCTACAAACTAAAATGTAAGGGGAAGCCAGCTTTGACTGAAAGCTGGGATTCTCCAGCTGTCAGTGGAGCGACAGAAAGGAAAGGAGGCAGTGAGTGACTCCCTGGACAGGTCTTTCTGCAGGTCCAAGAAAGGAAAAAAATTAAAGACCATAAATCCACTGGACAAATCTTCTACGCCAGCTGACCTCACTTCGGGTCAGACCAGGGGACATTGCTGAGGCCACAAAGACCAATTTTTCACTTTCTCAGACTAATAATCCGTAGACTAGATTAATCTGTAGAGCTGGTATCAGGCATCTTTTACAAATATTAATTTAATTTTTCAAAAGGATGAAAATGCACTGATGCAGATGGTGAGTCTGCATTTTGGCCTTCTTAAGCAAGGAATATTATGATGAAAGAAAACTGCTGGAACTCCTTTGAACTGTGAAGACCACCTTCAGAAGCAAAAGCTGTAGGTATTTTCCTCTTTCTTTCTCCAAAGACCCACAAAACACTCCAGCAAACAAAAGCCAAGGTTTATACTCAAAACAAAACATTATATTATAAAATCAATATAAACTAGATTTCCTATGGGCCTAGAATCTGTGCCAGTTTCTCATAATTGTAGGAATAATTTAAATGCCAATGAAGTAAATGTTAATAAACCAAAAGTATTGCCTTTTTATCTTAATGTGTATTTTTTTTAAGTTTAAATATCGTTTAATCACTTTAGTAAAAAATATGCTAAAGTACAAAAGGAACTTAAAACAGAAAGCTGGAAAGAGTTTATACTTTCATCATTAAAATATTGCCTTTTTATTCTTTCTTTTTTTTTTTTTCCTTTGGCAGGAATCAATATTGAAATGAGATTCCTACCAGAAAGGAGTTTTTTCAAGCACACCAAATATCCCTTGGTTCAGCAGAATATTTAATCCCCTTGGATCAGGCACTTGGATTTTCTTAGATCATGCTGAGATAACAGCATTCTGCTGTGTTCTGGCACCATAAAATCCTTGCTTATGAAAATAAAATAAAAATATGGCCTCTCTGGGAACATACATCCCTGCACTGCTTTTTTCCATAGTTTAGACATTGTAGTCTCAAAATCAATTTTTACACTGATATAGCACATTCTCCTTATGAGTCATGGCAAAAGCTCTCCCGCACCATTATTTTACGCGGGCCAAGTGTACACAGGACTCTTCAGAATGATGATGCTTTCAGAGTCTTGGCTCAGACTCCAGCTCACGCTGGGCGAGTGCCAACGAGTAACTGGAGTCAAACCCCCTCCGACAGCACCATCTAGTGAAAAAAAAGGAGAAAATAAACACATGCAAATTTAAACAGTTTTCACTGCATTCTGGAAACGAACAAAAGGCCAATTCTCTCCTAATCTCCCATTACAACTGCATTTAGGTATAGCTTCCATCAAGGCTCTTTGCCTCCTGAAGTGTGGTGACAAGTAGAGAAAGATTCAGCAGCTAATTTTAAGCTTTTTGTCTAAATCTGGAACACCACTTGGAACACATGTAAACTTGCCCCCGTTTACTTTTCCAAGGCTAAGCTTGTGTTTTTCTTGCTTTTATGAGAAATAGAAGAGTTTTTTAATGCTTCAAAATTATCGACAGCATAAATTCTTCTGTTTCACGCTGTGCTAGTCGGAGGTGATATTTTAAGACAAGCAGCTCCAGAATAAAATCAAAATAATACATACACATAATCTGAACAACTATTTTAGCTTTTATTTTCATGTTATTGCAATATCTTGTACGACTATATTAGTAAAGCATTAAATTATTTTTCATGAGAAAGGGCACACTCAGATTCTATCTGTAACTTCAATGTGACCAGGCTCCCTGCTTTCAAAAAGACTACCTGCTGAAATTATGCAGGTGCTCAGACCTTCTACAGAGTCAGAGCCAAATACTTTGGCTATTTGGAGGAAGTAAAGCAGTATACTATTAATTGTGAGTACTTTTAATGGTCTTGTTTAATTAGTTTTTCATCCAGGAGGAACAGATTCTGTTCTTTTCCCAATGCATATATTCAGTGCCATGCAACTCCAGTTTCATGGGATTACTTGAGGTCTCAAACCACAAACTCTTCATGGCCAAAGTTCCTCCATTCTTGCTGTCCAGTTAATCCCAAGAAAAAGCTATCTTCAGGATCCCCGTATTCTGTAGGTTGCTGGTACACTGCTGCTCCCTTGAGCTTTTTCTTATTTAGTATTATTTTGTCAATCAAATGGCTCACCCTCCTTTGCTCACCTACAATGACAACGTTACCTACTTGAATTATCTCGCTCCAAATAAAAATCATTACTGTCATATAATTTAAAAATCCTTCTGTAGACACAAAAAAAAAAATTATCTCCCACTGCAGAGCAGTAGAAAGAGCACTCTCCTAAGCTTTCATTTCTCCCTTACAGCAACCATTTGGTTTGGAAGTTTGCACTCTGTCTTTTCCTGTTTTGTGTCCTAATCCCTACGTGCTGTTACACCTTACTTCCTTCTTTCCATTTTGCAGTCTCTCTTCAACTGGCCCTCTGTGATTAAATCTCCCCAGAAGAATTCAGTTACATCTATTTTTTATGTAAAATTACAACTTGTAATGCTACCCAAAAGCCAAAGAAAAAGCCCTTAAGAAATAAGAGAATAGGAAATTTCACTGGGTAGATGCCAGCAGGAGTGAGATTCTGACATTTGTATTTGTGTTTCAAGATGCCACAACTCCTTGGAAAGTCCCACCGAAACTGGATAGAGCAGAGAGCACATTAGTCCATTTACTGCTTTAGATGGATGGCTCCCCATAATCCCCACAGATTTCATGAAAGTTACCACAGTTAATCCTTTAAGAAAACAACATCAGACTGTGCCAATATTGAACAAACAGAAAACTGCTTATTTCCCATAAAGCCCATGCCAGTAGGATTTCAAATTTTGAAATTTACCACCGTTTTTCTCACTGTGTAGAACAGGAACACTGATGTATCATTCACTGATTCCCTCACAGCTTAGAGGGGAAGATAGTACAGAAGAGTAGAAATACACAGTCCATACTGGATATTGCACACACTGTGTGCAATCCTGCATGCTCTGCATGCACCTTACGCTGCCTGGATTGGCCAGGTACAGGCAGCACACGCTGCACACAGGATGAACAAAGCAAATCAGGCCCCATGATTTCACAGGGTGGGGGACAGAGAATGAAACCTTACTAGTTATGTTGTCACTAGAAGTTGTTTCACCTAGACAACACACGTGTAAAATACTACGACATATTGCAAAGCTGAGCGAGACATTACCAGAACTTAAATCCAACACAGACATCGGTAGAAGTTATAGATTTAAAAAAAACCCTTCTAGTTACAGAGTAAAAAAACCCGAAACAAATTAACTCTGTACAAAAAGAAAATGCCAAATCAGAAGAAAAAAACCAAACCAAAAAAACCCCAAACTGAATGCAAAAATAAACACATGGATGTTCTTAGCTGGCCCTAGTTATGTTACACATAGGAGTTCAAATATTTTAAAAGTTAGTTAAAAATAATTTACAGGAATGAAGGCACTTGATACAGAAATAGTGTGATTAACACTAAATTTAATATGCTATGTTCTTATTTTACAGCATTCATATTAGGCATAGAACCTCAGCATAACTCATAGAAAAATAAACAAAATTTATTAGAATTTATGGGGGTCTTAAGTGAATTTTTTCATATTAATAGGGGTAATATACATAATGATCATTGCTATGATACCTGTTTTCAACAAATATTTAAACTGCTGGTTAAATTTTCTCAGCAGAGTAACAGAGTTTCCACAAGTTAAATAACGGCCATTTATTTACAAATACAAAGAAATCAGTGATTTAGCAGGGGTCATCCCACTAGTGAGGTACAACAAATCCATAAAAGTTTGGCCATTTAAAATCATACCTCAAAACTAAGGCTCTTCAATGAAATCTAGGCTGGCAGGACACAAATGCTCCTGAAACATTTGTTGATACGTTATGTTGGAGACTGTGTTTTCTATACTGAAGGGAAACAGCATAAGGCAGGTACAGCAAGTTGCCTTAAAGTAAATGGACGTGTTTTCCACTTTTGAATCAAAGCTGTATACGACATCAATTAAATGAAAGGACTTCTACTTACTTTTTCCCCCTGCTATGACCAGGTGTCTGGTCTTCAGTATGGCTGAAAAAAAGTATAAACCCAAGCAATAGGAGGGATTCAGGCTTAATTAGAATAAATGTGTGTGTTGGACACAGCACAGATGTCCCCGGTATAAACCACAAAGGGTACCACTTCATTTCTGGGTTACCATGGTTTTTGGAATTCCTGTAGCTTTACAGACACATCGGGGAAAAGCAGAAAAGTGTCTTGTCAATTAAACCACAAGGAAGATTTTGTTTGATATGGTCTTAGCTCAGGAGATCAGAATTCACAGGTTAAAAACAAACACATGTCAATCACATTCATGTCTGCATACATACCATCCAAAATAACGTTCCTGTAGCAAGAGCTGCATACTGCTCAATCGTAGAAAGCACACTGAAGATAAGGCATATCAGCACAATAAGGAAGCTGAAAATAAAAAGAAATTTAAAAATCAAAATAATGTAATGCAGTGTAATAACATTATAGGGAGAACAGATGATTATGCCATCACAAATGGTATAATTAACACTGAAATGTTATTGATATTGGATTATCCCAAAACACAGCTGGTAAATTTTGCATGATCCCATTTCCTGTTGGCTAGTTTATTTCTCCTCAGACAGAGGTTTAAAGTAGAACATTGTCAAATAAATCCATATGGTAACACTGCCTTTAGCCTATCTCCTGGCCCTCATGACAAGAGTATTCCTTGCTCTTTCCCATTTTAAGGACTACTTTGGCTGAATCACCACACAACTGCCAAATATGTTTCAAATATTTGCCTTTTTGCTAATCCAAAACCCAATAAACTGGGAAAAAACAAATCACAGCTAAGCCAAAGTTTAATAGGCTGTGCTACACTGTCTTTTTTAATTGATCCTTAAAAGGTCCCAAATAAAGTCTGACATTTGGCATTTGAAACACAACCTAGGTCTGATTCCACCGAATTCCAAACCCCTGCCAAGGGCAGAGTCACCTATGCCTAAACCAGGTTGACTGGAGCTCCACCCAGCCTGGCCTTGAGCACCTCCAGGGATGGGGCTGACACATTTGTCCTTAGGGAAGGGGTCCTGGTTTCCAACATAAGATTTATGACACCCAGGGAAACAGCCCAGCTGTCTGTAACCTCCCAGAGAACCTCTTGCCCCATATCTGGGGAGCAAGGCTGCTCAGCCCTGCAGCCTCTGCCTTCAAACCCCTTTCCTGAGCAGCTTCAGCCGTGCCCACCACCCCACAGGAGAGAGGCTTCCCCCACAGGAACCTAACACATTTGGGAAGAAAACACCCACACTGGATGCTATCCACTACACACTAGCCCACAGACAGCTTCTAGTTCCCAAAGAGCTACACATTTCTTTGAAAAACACAAGAGCAATCAGCAAAACCGAAAACATCCACCTGTAAAACACAAAGTTAGTTGTTAGGGCTATTTCTCACAATTCTGTTGAGATGAGCAACACCAATCCTTCGTACTCAACTGAAACTTGCTGCAAAATCCACTGACTGAATCACCCATCCTGTTAGACATCTCTAAAACAGTAAATCATCTTTTTAACACCAAAAAAACCCCCACCAAAAATAACTGACAATGAATGAAACTGAACTCAAGAGAAGCATTAAACCTGGACATCAGATTGGCATAGCTCAGCTGAAGTCATCCAGAATCTCTACCTTTATTCACAGAAGCAACCACTTCTTTGGGTGAATCTTTTGAAAGACCAAGCACTCAAGAAAACAAAACTGTGTTAAGGTTGACATAAGCTATATCCCTCAATGATTGCTTCAAGATACAGCATATGCAAGTCCAATGCACACAGAAAAATGATGCCAGAATCACAGAATCATTAAGATTGGAAAAGACCTCTCAGACCAAGTCTGACCTTTGAGATTACGGAGTCTAGACTTTGAGATTGTGCTACCAAACAGAGAAGAGAAGGTTTGTGCCTTTAATAAGGCACAAAAATCAAAGAGATAATGAAATTTAAAAAATAGAGATTATCACGTATCAATACAAGTACCCATATAAAAATATACTTTACCTAAGCAAAATATAAGCATGTGGGTGTTTGATCCATCTCTAAAATCTCCTCATTTTACCCTGTATTACCTTTGGGCATTCCCAAGCCCAAGCAAGCTGTGCAGACAAGGCAGGAGAATGCAAAGGTGAGTCAGTCATTTGAAACATAGCAGAAATGTTCCCTAAGTATCCAGCCCTTCTGTCTGCAATATTTTCATGTAAGAACAATACACATCACAATGTGAACACAAATGGAGCCAGTTGCACAGAAACAGCAGAGGGTCTCTGGATTCAAAGTCTAATGCACACAGAATAACCAATTCAAAGCTGTCTTGGTTTAGGGTAAACTTTGGGAGGAAACTTCTGAATAGGGGTTTTTTTTGTTTGCTTTTGTTTTTTGTGTTTTGGTTTTTTTTAGAAAGCAGATTTAAGTGGATTTTTTCTTAACTGGTTTGGGAAAATATATTTTTGGAGAAAAACTGGGGGAAAATCTTGCAACAAGAAGTGAATTCAACAAGTGAAGCACTTGCACAAAAAATGAATAATATTAAACAATAAAGCTTCTTTCTGTTTTGAAGAGATGGCAGACTTGGAACGTCTTTTTGGTGAGGTGTAGGCTGGCTTGCCTAGCCTTTTTTTCGTCCCTGTGGCACTGGAATGCAGCATCTCGGGCCTCAGTGGGCCACAAGTGTGAGTTCTTGGTGTTCTTCTGGGTTTTAGTTTGGAGCAGGTTTAAGCAGTTCTAAGGAAAAAGAAAAAAAAAAAAACAGCCTGGGGAACTTCTCTGCCTCAGCTAGCTAAAAGCTAACTAAGTAAAAAGCAAAAGAGAACTCTCTCTGCCTGTGCTGCAGACAACACAGTCTAGGAGAAGGATATGGGGGAGCAAGCGCAGTTTCTGACAACAAATTCAGTGCTTTTTTTCCTCCTCCTTCACTCTTGGAAGAAGTCTCAAAGGTATAGAACTCAATATCTAGCACAAACAGAACAGACGATTGGGGATAAAAGCATCATAAACTCACCCTAGGACAAAACCAATGGGTTGCAAGGGATGAGAGCAGGACCGATTCTCATTTTCCACCTCCCTTAATAGCAGTGGACACGCTGGAATGTTTAACTCGGCCAACACAAGAAACCACAAGGGGGCAACAAAGCAAAGACTATCCCGTTCCTGTCCTTATCCTAAACCAACACAAAACCCTAACAAGCATTAAAGTTGACAGCTCGCATGCCAAAGTGACAAAAAGATAAACTTAGGGTCAATCGTTTGCCAAATCGCATTGCTTGTTCCTATTAGAGAAAATGATGGCTGAGGTAAGGACTGCATCGAGTGCCAGTCACCCCACCACCTACCTACTTTTATGGGTTTTTCATGCACATGGACCCATTTCAGTCTTAATACTTTTTTGCCACCCCCAGAAAAAGCTCTTACAGTTCACTGCTGTGCTCTTTCCAGGCTGATGCCTGAGACACCTTCATAAGCACAAATACACATCGTGCCAAGCCAAACAAAGATGTTTGGTCAGGCACTGCTGCTTCAGGTCTGTTTCTTTCTGGCATGAGAGAGATGACACCCACAAGGTGCCAGTACAGCACCACAGCTGAGCTACTCACCCTGTTACACTGGCATTGCTGTTTTGCTTAGATCAATTGCACATAAGGAACAGAAGGTGCAGAATTAAGACATTAAACAAATACACACAGTGTCCTCCTCCCTGGCATGAGCCTACTGTTTGTCATCTTCCAAAACTCAGCTTTGTTTTTGTTCTGGTGTTATTTGTGGCTCCCTTCTCCACCTCCAAAGTATAAGAAGGGAATGAGGCACCACTAGAAAACAGGAAGTTGGGCACCTTTTACTTTTTGTCTCCTTTCTGTTCTTTGACAGTTATATCCTCTTTCTTCAGACAGAAGTGGAACACAAATCCTCAGTTACTGTCTAGGCAGCAGACAAACCCACAGGAGCTAGTTACAAACAACAGCTGCAAGGACAAACTCTGCCTCAAACTTCAATTTAATTATGCTGGGGCAATTTAACCGGCCAGCCTCAGAAAAGCAAACACTACAATTTTCAAAAAATAACCTTAGCACTCTTACTGTCACTTTACTGTGATTGCTAATGCTACATTAAAAAACTTGTCCTGATACAGACGCTAAGCATGTAAGCTCTTCATCCAACCCGTAAATATCAGACAAACTAATGGGCAACCGACTCCACTCTGGTATAATTTTTTAATATACATTTTTCCTCTAAAGGAGAGATAGTCAGCAAACACTGGAATTTCCTAAACTCTAACAGTCAAGACAGGGCTTAAGCTCTTGCAAACCACGAGTCTTTTTATCTTCCTGAAACCCACTGCTTGTTTACCCTCTATGCACAAATGTCACCATCCTCAAGAAAGGAAGCAGAGTGGTGAGTTCAGGCTCTTGTCAGCTCTGATTCTCTGTGATTGTGGGGCCAAGCAAGCATTAGAGATGAGGAGATAGCCTGTGAAGTTTCTGTGTTGTCTCTCCCAGGTTACAAACGAGCATCCGCTTGCATTTAGATAAGTCACATCTACTGCATCAGTAGATACATCCAAAAATACTCAGCTTTGTGGTTTATCTTTTTAAACCAAGAATTTTGCAAGTGGCTGATCATCTCTGTACTTCTTGATGTGAAACCACAACACCATTGCTAAAGCAGTGTGGACATTACAAAGCAGCAGATGTTTCCTTCCACAGAGACTCAGTTTTTGGTAGTGGTACAAGGAGACCTGTGTGCTCTCAGAGAGGGTTGTCTTACTCAGAGCCAGTTCCTCTGGTTGTCTCTTCTACTCAAGTTTTCCCAGGTTTTCCCAGTTTTCCAACTGCATACCTGGTGGAGTCAGACCCAGAAGAGGGTGTGCATGAAACAGCACCGGGGTGCAGCACCCCAGCCACACTTTGAGCTCACGTACATTCCGAGCCTGCCCCTGGACTTGGGATCTGCGTCTGTGCTACAGCACCCTCCAAAGAGAAAAGCACAAACACGGACACCGGTGCATGGAGAGTTAACACGAGCTAACAGCTTCTGCACGGGTGTGCTTATGCAGGCAAACATTTAATAAATAAGTTAGGTCTTGCTTCGTTGTGTCAGGCAGACAATGTAGGTAGTTTTTTCCACAGAAGGATCATTCAGCAGACAAGGGAACACAGCTAGCCAGCATATATACTTAGCAAGAGATAGGAAATAGATTAAGAGCTAAGGGTAGATTTAATGTTTTCTGACTATTTTAGGATATATTTTGACTTACAGACAGACCTATGGCTTTTTCCCTGACCTCAGTGCCAGCTGCAGGAACTTGACACATTATAGGTAGCTATCAGTACTGTGCAGCCTACAGCCCTGAGCTGTTGAGCTTTTCCTATATTTAACTATGATTTTTGAACATTAGCATGTCTTTTTTGTGGCTTAAAACAATGTGTAGAATGATCAAAGGAACAATAAACCACTTACTGAGAGATAACAACGTTCATTTAGTGAATGTCACAAGTAGGAGAACTGATAAAGGTTTATAAAATATGTCCAGTGATATGACCAGGAACATTTAAAAAAATGGTGCATGAGACATGCTGGAAGTACTTACTCACCAGATTAATACAGTCTCATGCACATGCAGCTGTTATCATCAAAACCAGCACTAAAATGTGGGTAGATTTCATTCCCTCTTGCAGTGTTTCTTACATACTCCCAGTGGGAGTCTTTCCATAAACCAGGAAAAGGTTGCCATTAGGCTATAAACTGAGCTGAGACCTTAAATACATTTAATAGATGAGAAGAGGCATGCAAAGCTCAGTTCCATTTATATCAACTTGAGCTCTAACCATCCAAGAAGACAGGTTTTTTTTCTTGTTCAAGGTCACGAGCTGCCTTAAGTCTGGTTTTTCTAAGCATTTTTATTCACTACAGCTATCAGTCTTGAAGATACGCAACTATTGGTGCCCCTGGAAACAAGGAATATTATTTGAGCTGGTAACTGCCAGCTAACAAGCAGTTACCAGCAACTGTCCTTTCATTTATTTGTCTTGAGGTCAATGGCTAGCTGCAGTTCATCCTCTCTGTCTACTAGAGAAAATGACTGTAACTAAAAAATAAATACTCTGCAAAAAAAAGAAAATGTCTTTCGTGTGCTTCTATGTGTTTAACACGATACCTAAGCCCCCTTCTGTGCACCTTTATGCCCTTATTTTTTTTACACAGCTAGATTGTTTTTCTTTGAATGCACAGCTCTGTTCAGTCACACAGGTGATCAGTCATCTATCCTGTACCTCAGGGATGGTTTTGGTTTGTGGGATTTTGTTCATTTATGCGTTTTCTTAGAGTAAATAGCTTTTTTTTTCCATTTAGCTTCTAACTGTGACAGGTTTCTTAAGTAAACAAAGTAATCTAAATTTTAACCTCCTCTAGGTACAGAGCTTTAGAAGAACTGGAAGGATGACATCGAGAATGAACAACACGGGTGTGCAGATTAAACTTGGGCAGATTCTTACCTCGATCATCATGATTTGCAAACTGTAATGCTGCTGTGTATCCAGTTCATGCTAGTTCATTAAAACATATGACAGCATCGTTAGTTCATCTTTCATCCCCATGGCTTACACTTGCTGACACTTCTCAGACTGTGAGCTCAAAGGTCACTGCTATCAGAAAAGGACATTTTTTTCATGCAGTTTTCCAGGTTACAAACAGTGCTCTTGCCATGAGGATTTAGATAGACAACTTCAGAGACACACTGAGGACTCTTGCATTTTGTCACATATTCTGCTGTGTTCCATGCCAAGCAAAGTAACTCCTTACTTCATCTACATCAGGAGAATCCTCTTTAAAAACTTCAACAGGCTCTTACTATTGCAAGTCAACACTGACCACCTCACACAGTACCACATAGACATTTCCACAGCACAAACAAGAAAACATTCAGAACTAACCCGTATCAAGGAATTTCTTACTTCAGCAAGGCACCGAGGTTTTTGTTCTTTCACTCAATGTGTTTTGGGGTAGCTTGAGGGGAAAAAAAAAAATCTAAGAAAAGGTAAAAGAAGGGGAACAGGTAGAACTTGTAAAATAAAGGACAGTTGATAATAAGAGAAGAAAGAAGTCTATGAACATAAACAACGTTGACAGGAATCTTATACAGGCAATTTATTTTATGGGATCAAGACATAGTGTCCGTATACCAACCAGTCCTTGTAAAGGTGAGAAACTCAGGGTTGTATTTTAAAAAAGAAGCAGGATTTCACAAGGCAGAGAAAACTTTTATCCTTAATGAAATTCATGCAAGTAAATACCCTGTATGTGTAAGTTTTATGCTGAACCCTCTAGCAAGTCTGAACTGAATACTTAAACACTAACTCTGTCATGACTGTGGAATACCAGAGCACAGTGTCAGGCTACTGACAGAAAGCTCAAGAAACATTTCATTATCCAGCTGGTGGACACCAGAGGTCCTCCATCACTTACTCCATTAAAAATAAAAAAAGTTTGTTTGTTAGAGAATGGTCTGGAGAAGGCACGTGGTTAGAAAGGAAGAGCCCTGTACTCAATTCCTCTTCGTCCACACCTTAAGCCATCTTTAACACTTCCAATAATGCATTAATTATATTAACTACAGTAGCTGTTCATGCATTGGCATGAAAAAAAGAGAAAAATCACTGCAGCAAGGAGTTAGGAGACCAGCAACCTACACAAACCATGCCTGAAGATGAAACAAGCTTATAAAAAATTAATAAATACATACAGAAGTACATTAAAATAATAAAATATTATTTTATTTTATTTTAATTTTTTGTCAGTACAGAAGTACTGATAAAAAAATTAAATAAAATAAAATAAAATTAAAATGTCTCTGGCCATGCAGGCTCTTTGCATGGTTTTCCACTAAGGATTTGCCATCTCTTCGTCTGTTTTGTTTCTGAGACAGGGGAAGGAAGGAGGGGTAGAGCCCCTCCCTATCTCCCAGCCTCTCTGTGGCAGGAGGATGCCCAGCAGAAGGGGAAGTGCACTCGCACTGATGCAGAGAAGCAGTGTGACTCCCTTCAGGAACTGGCCACGACAGCTTCCTGCCCAACACACGCTTCCTCTCCGCTATGTCCAACACAGGTCAAGCTCGTAGACAGGTCACTGTTCTCAGCTGTCACTTACCATCAAAAACCCTTCAACAGACTAAGTGAGAATGCTTTGTTTGTCCTAGCTTAGGCTCTGTCAGATGGAGTTTCCTGTTAATATGTATTTGTTCCAACTCCTAAGGCAAAGTAGAGTTGGTGCTTCCTGAAGGAAACAATGGCATAATTTTTAACCAGCTCTGCGACTCCTTGTCAAAGAAATGCTGTCTTCTGGCTCCCATGTAGGAAAGCAGGTTTATTGCATAAGAAAGAACACATACAATGCAAGGTAGTCTGATACTACGAAAAATAGATTAACTATATAGCTAAACAGGCAAGGCTTCTACCACACTTACCTGGCTCTTCTGGAAGATTAAAGTCTGTGAAAGAGATTTAAATTATGGGCAGTGTACCAAAGCACAGAGCACACAATGAATCAAAAGTAATTTAGGATACAGCACCAGAATTATTGCAGGAAAAGCCTGTAAGGTCTTGGCAAAGGGTGAGATTGCAGTAGAAATGCAAACCAGACGTCAAGATGCTTTGAGAGAAAAGGATAACTACTCGCAAAAAGCAATGTTATTGCATCCTGCAACAAGGTATTGGTTCCTTTGAGAACAGGCATGGATTAACAGGAAAAAGATGGCAGGTATTGGGGAAGAGAATAGAAAATGAATATGCTACGTTTAAAACAAATACATGACCAAAAGATGTGAAGCACTGGACTGCAGAAAATTTATCAGCCCTCCCCAGATAGTTCATAACAAGCTTCCAATGTGCCTCATCATTAACATGAAACCCCAACACGGCCGCCATGGAAGGGGTGACATGCAGCAAGGGCATCACCCAACACCAGAAATCAAGAGAAATTTTGTAGTTTTCTTTACATCAGGCTTAACTAGGGGAAAGAGTGTCATTTTTTAATCAGCCAATTCTGGAGATGCATTCTTTTAACAAGGGAGAAGAATAATGTTCTAGAAACTGAGTGCCACAATACATGCAAAACTTGTTTTGTAGTTGGAGTTTTACACAGTTGGTCTGAGCACTCACTACACCACTAGCCCGATTTTCTACCCCAGATTTAAGGCAGCACTGTTTAAATTATTTCTTATCCAGATTTTAAAAGAAAATTACCTGAAGTTCTCAGACTATAGAACGCAGTTTCTGAAAATTTGCCAAGACTAGACTATTCATCTACTTTGCTATTATCAAACCTAATTAAATAAACCTTTCTAAATAACATACTCTTTTTAAAAATAAATACTTTTAATAATTACATCCCTTAAATACATAGTATTTCTTTAAACAAGGAACAATATTTACTTCCAATGGTTTCTGTTGTTTGGGCTGGCTGAACACTATTTTCTAGCTTCATCTGACAAAGCAACTCAAGAGCTCTATGTATTACCCAGTTTTTTTGGGTTTTGTTTGTTTGGGTTTTTCCCCTTTTCGTTTACTTTAATTCCAGCAGCACTGCTACAAATCAATTTGCCTCCCCTGTTAAAGACCAGAGAACATTATATCATTACTTCTAGAGCATATGCCTCTTATAATGCTGTGAAAGAACTGGACTTGGTCAGCTTTTCAGCTCACAAGTTTCTTGCTTAGAGAGCAGCTCCTGGATACTGCAGGTAGCCAAATAAGTGAGTATCCTGCCCTAAAGAAGCAAAACAAGGCAGAAGAAAGGAAGTATTGCCTTCACACCAAAGAAGAAAGGCACTCTGCCACAGTCTCGTACAGCTGATGCACCAGGGCACGAAAAGTTGGAGGCTAATTGCCTGGCAGTTACCAATCTATGGTTCTAAGTGCTCCATAAAGGAATACCCACGTTTCTAGCTCTCCAAAACCCCTCCATGACAGGGAAGCAATACTGATATTTTTGGCAGCATCCTTTGTTCTCCAATTGTGAATAGAGTGAAACAGTGAAGAGGACTAAAAATCAAGACAGATACAAATGGGGAAGAAGCATTCATACCTTGAGCTACTATACAGATATTTAATGGGATTTATTGCAAATGCCACAAAAGTGATACCAGACCTGAGCAACTGGCTTACCTCCTCACCTTTTGTGATTTGTGATCCCCCACAAACGACTTTTTGAGCTCTGTTCTGCTAAAACCACTATGCCTGAAAGGCACTTTCATCACTGCTGGCAAGTAAGATGAAGACCGTGAGAAAGATCTGAACCTGGGATAAGTGCTCTCACCAGGGTTTCCATTATGACCCTCTGCTTTAATTATTTAAAGGTATAGCTGACGGAGGCTTTCACAGAACTCAGTCTTGTCCTCATCTTTTAAGCTTCTTTTCCACATTCAGTTCTCAGCTGCACTTTTCTAGGGGTGCTGGGGGGAAATACATGGCACACTTCATGTACTATAGCTTAGAAACAAGGAAGAGAAACTACATGACAGGTTAACATTCCTAAGGTGAAAGCAGAGGAATTCAGCAAACAGATGTCTTTCCATTTCCAGGGGAGGGAACGTATTTGCTGAGGGGAAGATGTGGCACTTGAAAGCTATGGCAACTTGACTTCTTAGTTTGCTTTAAGCATGATGGAAAGTTCAAGTGCCCCTGGAAAAAAAGAACGAAGAATCTAGAAAGCCACAGGCAGCTTTTAATATTATGGTGAGAAAGCCTTTCTGTAAATACAAAAATCTCTATAAATACATACCATGAAATACAGGAATGCTCAATACCCCATTTCCTCAAAAAAGTCTATACAGATTAAATTTCCAAAGTGAAAATCACACTATGCTTAAAGAGCTTTAGCTTTGTGCCCTCACCACACAATAGACAGTTTTTCAGGCTGAAAATTGTGAGGATAATTATTTCTATTATTCCAGCAGTAAAGTTGACTGTTAGTGGAAATTTTAATTGTCTATCACAAGGCTAAAAATTCTCCTGTAATATTTGAACTTGCCTATCCTGAATTAAACAAGGGAAGATTAAGAGAAAGTGGTTTCAAAAAGTTATAATCGAGTCAAAGGCCTGCATCCAAGAGGCATTTCAAGGTGGTTTAGTCTCCAAAACACTTATGTTTAAAAATGGGACTTCAAACTTGACCACTCAATGAGCAAAGAAGTTCCTTGTAAGAGAAGTTAAGATGCAGTAATAAAAGATGTTAGATGCCTCATACACCAAACCTTACAGGAAGGATTCTTCATCAGGAATACAGGGGCTCTATGTAACATAAAAGAAAATGCAATCAGCTATTAATTGGACAACCAACTCTGCTGTGGGTTACAGCCCCCAGCTGCCAGACACGTGCTTTACTTCTCACCTGCCCACACACTTCCAACTCTAAAACCCACAAGGCATCTAAGTATTTCTGGGAACAGTTTTTTGATGCTTTGGGAAAAAGAAGCCTGATTTATCTTGTAGTGAAATCTCAGATTCAGTCAGGTAACTTCCAGAACAAGGATTTATCAAAAATCACTGGGGAGAAAGACTTGAGAGATGGCAACATTTTGTGGCACATCTGAGTGCCACAGCCTTGGCAGGGGGGAGCTACCATAGTACTGTAATTCTGATATATCACTGCAGGACAGAATGAGGAAGCAAAAGTCCAGTGCCTGAGAGCACACACATAACAGTGTGCTATTCCAGTGTTGTTAATACAGACATAAAATTATTTATGTTATAGCTCTTACTGGAGCATCCAAACGAAATGCAGGAAGTGCTTGCTAATAGCGTGCAATACACTTCTGAAAACAGTGATGGAAGTCAGAAAGAGGCAGAAAAATTGTTTTGCACAACAACTTGGATAATAAATTAAATTCCAATTAATTGTTAATATCACAAGGCCTGACACTGTGTAAAAGTGTGAATAGTAAATAATAGTTTCAATTACATGAAGGAAAGCATGCAGTACCACCTACAACATTAAGATATCAAAAATATTAAATTACAGAAATTTAGGACTCCAAAGAATTCCAGAACCCTACCTCCTTTAGGCTTTATAAGTAGCAGAAAAATTTAGGGCAATAAGCCATAATACATATATTTTCTGCATTTCGCATCCTAAAGTGCCAATATTTCCATATGTGTATTTAGTCTTACATGCGGTGCTGTACAATGAATAATAATAAAACCCATAAATTTACATAAAGCTAAGTACAAGGGGGCAAGGCTTGATGAGAAGCAGACCTGGAAAGGTTCTCTTCTGGAAGTAATAATTTCGTGGCTAAACTACCAGGAAATACCAAACGATGACTTTCTGTCAAATTTCAGCGCCCTAGAGATCAAGCTGCCATTTCAAGTGCATGTTTAGAATGCGTCTGAAATGTATTGACACGATCCTCCAACATATTAACAGCATCCATCAGAGTAACGTACGGCTCCCATGGCAAAACCCTGCTCTGAGATACTGCTCTTGGCCCTGAAACACCAGTCATTTTAAAGGAGTATCCGCAACATTCCAGCAGCAGCCCAAACCCTCAGGGAACCACGGGGTCCAGTTCAGCCTCCTCTGTGACACTGCACGCCATCTGTGCTCCATAAAAAACTCTCTGGTCGTTTGTTTCTTGGGGTCTGCCAATTTCCATCATGGGAATTCAGCCTCTAGAATCCTGTAGATTCAGAGAGAGGAAAGGCAGAGCTGACAAATGCAGAGACAAACACCATAGAATCACCCAGGCAAGAATAATGAACTTTCTGCTTTGCTTTTTAAAATATGAGGATTTCTATGGTAATACCAAAAGCTATTAAAAGTAGCCTAAAATTTTGAAGGCACTTCTGAAAGCGCATCAGAATCAAATCATCCATTAAATCCTTCAACGTAAGGAACAGATTTGCAGGTGTGTTCTTCATCCAGGAACACAGCCATTATTCTTTCGAATAAATTTTTAACTTAAAGCATTGATCCCTTTTGAACATGTAGTTCAAGTTACAGATACTAATTGTTTCTGACCAATCAATCCCTAGTGAATTTGCAAACTACAAAGTCAGTCAAGCGGAAGATTCAGGATCCTTATTCTGTGCTAACTGGCAAATTTCACAATAACTGAAAACGGGCAAAGACTGTGATAGGGAGGATGTACTAGTCACCTTGCAAGCCACAAGACAAACAAAAGAAAATGTCAAAAGATAAAAATAGTTTACCTCCCTTTTGAAATTCCAGCTTTAAGGAAATATTTACTTCTTATTTCCAAATTATTCTAGAAATAGGCTTGCACAAATAAAAAACACAACTTCACTTTTTATTGGATTTTTTTTTCAGAACAGGCTAAGTCCTATGGAGATCAGCATTTCAGGCCTGATCATTAAGACATTTTTATTAAAAAAAAAAGAAAAGCTTGATTTCCTTGTAAGTTCTCAGGACTACTTGGAGACAGAGGGGGTCAGAGGGGTCATTCTGTCTGTTTATCGATGTTAGAAGCTGACCTGCAACGATCAATGTTGTTTTTAAAGGTGCAAAGCACTTCAAAAGCTGCAGAAGACTGATGAACACCAAAGTCATCAGTGCAGCACAGGCCTGAAGGACACAGTTTGATTACAGCCACCACTGAAAAGGCACCTGTGCCATTGGAGAATACTTTTCTCTGCGGTTTCACCTTCATCAGTACAAACAAAAGCATTGTTCTACTTGGAAAGTCTTTGGCAGCAGAGTGGAAAAAAAACAAAGTATCTCTAATGGGCATAGCACATAACATTTGTTTCATAATCTGATGGAGCAAATTAATTTCTTGACCAGCTGACAGGATATGCTTAATTAAAAGGGGAAAAAAAAAACCAAAAAACAAAAAGTGTGGAAGGGAGCTTTCTTAATGTGTGTACTCCTTTTTTCCTTCTCCAAGGAATTGCTGGGCAGATTCTTGCTCCAAGCAGTCTGCGTGTGACTTTCACCTGAAGCAACCCTGAATGTGAGAAACCCAAAACCAGTGAAATCCTCTTGCTTTTATGTTTCTTATGTATTGTTTATATCTTTTAATGTTTCTTAGATAAATACAGTAGATGGTGACAGGCATTTTGACTATCTGCCACTCAAAGGGCCACGACCATAAAAAAAAAAGGAAAAAATTAAATACCAAGGTGTCTTTCCCATAAAAACAATCACTTTTTAAAAAGGTAGTTAGCACTACTGCTCTCAAATTTTTTTTTTTAATTGATCTAGGGACAATTAATTTATAAACCTAATGTTTTCCAGATTTTCTTTTTATAGCTTGTTTCTCACTGCTCAACAAATACCAAAACAAAGTCATGCCACTCTGAGATATCTGAATCAATTCTTAATTGGGAAGAAGGATGCAATTTCACCTCATTCATCTCTGACAGAGACTCCTGGGAGAACAGTGTTTGCAAAAAAAAAAAAAAAAAATTGGATTATTTTCAGTATGACTGTGGCTCCAGACCTACATTTGAGCTCTGAAAAATCTAGTATTGCAGATTCATAAAAATTGGGGTACACCAGCAAAAACATTATTGTGTTTGAGAACTGAACTCCCTCACATTACAGACTTCAACACAAAAAACCCAAAAAAAACCCAAAAAAAAACCAACCCAAAAAACCCACAAAAATGAAAAGTATAACAAAAATCACCACAATTATTCTGAACAGTGAGAAGCTTCTTTATCTGAAACAACAACCTCCGAACAATCCTGGGGGAGAGAAACTGCCTCAAGTCCAGCATCCATAAGAGTCAGGGGAGAAAAAAGATTCACTGGAGAAACAAATGATGTCTGTCTGGAGAAACAGGTGGGGGAGAACTGAGACTCCTGAGGGAAGGAAGACTCCAGCAGATGGCCCCAAAGCAACAGCAAGGCTCAGCCCAGCTCACCCACAGCCAGCGCCATTCCCAGCAAACAGCCCCCACTTCAGTTAGGTCTGCTGGTAACTGATGCATTTAAGAATGCACAGTTGTTTTCTCAGAGTAAAAGCTTTATTTAAAGTTGTTAGTTAGCTAAGAGCATAAACCAATACACAAAACTAAATCTGGTCAAAAGTTGTGATCACTTAAATGGACTTTTTTTTTTAAAAGGTAAATTTTTCCAAAGGCTGTATTTCTATTTCTATGGTTACAGAGCTGCAGAGCTTTTCAAAGGTTTCTTCCATTGTTATTAAATCTTTTTCTAACTTCAAATTGGTGTAGAAAATATGTTAGGCAGACATTTCCAGTGTATTGTAGGAAGACATTTCCCATTAATAGAAGGTCAGAACGAAGGCAGAGCACATATTTCATGGTATGTCATTACTGACACACTTGCAGAGTGAGTTGTGTCAAAGCCCTTATAAGAAACTTAGGTATGGTCTCCCACACAGGAATATTTAAAAAGCACATGCTCAAAAAGCAATGCATACTGGTTAAAAATTACTGAAATGGCACTTTCAGGCTGCACATGCAAGTGTCCACCTTAAACCTATCCTTTCAGAAATTGTTTCACTAATCACAGCTGAAAAAAACCTGGCCTTCCTCATATGCAGGAAGGTATGCCTGGACCCAAGGAGATGCGCTGATTAATGAATTTGCTAACTTAATAAAGAGATAAAAAGAAATAAGACTAACTGTTCAGGTTTGTTTGGTTTTTTTAAGTGAGACAATGGGATAAAGTGTATCAGATCAGATCACAGAAGCATAGAATGGTTTGGGTTGGAAGGGACCTTAAAAATCAACCAGTTCCAAACCCCTGCCATAGTTGAAGACACCTTCCACTAGACCAGTTTGCTGAGAGCCCCATTCAACCTGGTCTGGAGCACTGCCACTTATAGTTAGACCATCCCTAACTTCTCTGGGAACAAGCTTTGAAGATGTTCAGTAGTATCTAGTTATCTTAATCTGCTTTTTCCTTAAATTCTACCACCTTCTTATTCACGCTATGAACTTATTATGCATGAAGTCTGAGACTTCAAAAATATGTTACGAACCAAGAAATTAAAGTTCTGCATAACTTCTACCCCAATATTCTGTCTGATCTCACATAGTTCCCTCGCTTTTCCAGACTGACCTTTACTGCATGCTATGTATCACAACTCTGCAGGCACAGAGCACATACTTTGGTCAGGTTAACACTGAAAAAGAAAATAGGAAGTGGACGCCAGCTACTTTCTACTTCCTAAGTGCATGCAAACTTCCAGTGCAGTGACCCACAGAGCAATTATCATCTTCATCTGCCAGCAAAGAAAACTGCACAGTGGGGAGATTGACTTGTACAAGGTCACGAAGCACGTGTGATGCAGAGCTGAAGGGGATCCCAAAGGATCCCAAGAGTGAGTTTCACACAGCTTCTTGCACTGAAGAAGCCAGCAGGCAAGGGGAGAGCAGACTCGTGTAAGTCACACTGGGCAAAGACAGAAGTCAGCACCTCTGAGCCGTTCCCCAGCTCCAGTAAAGCCACCAGTAAAGGAAACTGCAGATGTTGTCAGCACAGAAGGGACAAAGCTCTGCATCCCAATGCATCCAGCACACCCACCTGGTGCCCAGTGCTGAGTACCCTGTTAGCCAGAGCTCAAGGGGGAAAACCTGAAAAACTGGCACCACCCTCAAGAAAGACCCTGACCCAATCCATGTGCATCCCTGGTGCTCTCTTGTCTTCTGAGGAAGGGCTCCACATGAGGAGAGCAACCCCTGCATCCCCCACCTTGGCAAAGGGGAGACATCCTGCCTGAGGGTCAGGGCATGGAGGATGAGGGACAAACACTGAAACTGCTTTGGCCATGCCAAAGGTTCTCACCCTTATTTTTAACATCCATTTTTCCTGTCATGACAAGCTCTGCAACTGCTTAAACAGTAAGAAATGTGCATCTTCTGGAGCAGGTTTATGGAAGAGTGACTTCTAAGCAAGGGGAGAAAGTATTGGCTTGATAATTTCACTCGAAGGAGTGAAAGCAAAAAGCATTTGTTGATAAAGGTCCCTTAAAGTTGGCCTTTTGACATTGAAAAAATTATAAAGTGGGTAAGCTGAAGGCCATAAAAACAGAAGTCATCTAGCTTATACCTGAGAACAACTGAAAAAGGGAGACCACTGGTAAAAAGAGAAGAGAAAAAGGGCAAAATCATCGCATTAAAAAAAAGGGCTTTATAGCAGCAGCATGTATGTTTACAAGCAGAGCAAGGCTGCATTTATCAAAGATAAAACAAAGTAGTAATTAAAATACAAGATGGTAATAACTTATCTAAATTTTAGTGCCGAAAGAGACCAAGGGACCCAGGACCCTCTATCGCTCCTTGCATCTCATACTAAAAAAAACAAAAACCAAAAAACTAATCTGTGTTGAAGATAAACCCATGTGACAATCTAGAGTATTAGGGAAGATCAGTGTTTCCTATCAGGGACAAGTGTGTAGCACTGTAGCCAGGTGATTTTTTTTTTTATTTATAAATACATTGAGATTTAGCTAACAAAGTGTTGAAATGCATCATTCTTTGAAGAAGCCGTTTCAATTCCATTAACTTCCCAGATACCAAACAGGTATTAATTATGCACACAAGCCCACTGTCTGATCCAGGATTTAATGTAAGCAGAGATCTCTCCTTACAGGTAGATAAGCACTCACATCACTGCAGGGGGCACAGACACTGATCCCTTTGCACCACCCAGTCTTTCCAGCAAGACAAGTCCTCACAGGAGCGTTCTGGACAGAGATAAATTAATTCTTATCTATTTTACGGCAGTTAACCTCTGCTAAGGCTTCATTGCTTCTTACAAACCTGTTTGAACTTTAAAAAGCAAATCTTCCAGTATTTCTTTCTGGCCTTGTTAACATTGAACAAAGTGTGGAACTTGACAGTGAGGAAATGAGCATTCAAGCAGTGATTGAGCCCAAAGACATCCAGAGTGCCAAGACCTTCAAAGCCATATCAGGTACGCAAGAAATCAAGTGTGTGTGTGAAATATCAAAGGTGTCTTGCATCTAGTAAAAGGACAGGAAGATTTGGGTTGCCAATTTTGTACTGGGGACAAAGGAGAAAATCTAAAGCTGTGACTCTAGTGCGGATATTTTACCCAAGACAGAAAAAAAAAATAAAACTTTAATCCAAAGCAGTACAAATACAGATTCACATATATTAGTGCACACCATAAAAAGAGAAAGAGATTGATTTGCAACATTTCAGTATAAGATAATACAGCATTCTAAGCTGTTACCATATCATGTAGCACCAATATGGAACAATTAGCCACTGCCTTCTCATCACTCAGAATGAAGTTTAAAGCCAAATTTGTTACATGTTTAAGGATAGAAGAAAAGCAGGATTAAAAACTTTGTCCATACCATTTCTTCCAGCAAAGATTAAGCTCTATAGGAAATTACTCCATGTATATATTTATATATCTACATATATATATATATATACACACACATATATATGTGTATATATAAATATACACACACACACATATATATGTATGTATATATATGTGTGTGTGTTAAAACTTATGGATCAGTGTCCCAAGTCAAAATTTATCTTTTGTCAGCTACACATCTCTGGTCTCAAAAGGTGAGACACCTTGCTTTGTGGAATTGCACAGAGTCTGAACTGGAAATCACAGCACAGCTATATGGAGGCACACATTCCCTTCAGGAGCTGTGGGATTATTTTATTTCCTGAAATCACATAATATTCTTTAAGTTTCACCTCTTGTGGTCCATTGTCCACATCATGACACCACCCTCAACACCCTAGATATCAGCAGCCTTGGCACCTAGACAGGGTCAGGCCCGGTTATGGGTTGGACAGCAGACAGCTTGTGAACCCATTTGGTGCCTGGGCTCCCAAAGCTTGGCTAGAGCTGGCACTTGGATGCCATGCCAGGGCATCCAGAAGAGCTTCTGCTGCCACATCAGCAGCAAAAGACTAAAAAGGGGAACACAGGCTTCTTGCTCAATGGAGTGGGGGATTTGATGGCATGGAAACAGATAAGCCAATGCACCCAATGCCCCTCTTTGCCTCAGACTCTACCAGCAACATCTCCCTGACTCGTGTGCTTGGATGCAAGGTTCAAGGAGAAGACACACTGCCAGGAAGAAAACCAGACTGAGTTAGGGTTGAGTTGAGAGAACTCATCCTATACCAGGACATGGGACCAGGCACATGGTGTCTGAGGGTCCTGAGAGAGATGGTTTTTGTGACTGTGGCTTGTCACTCTGAGTGACAAACTCAGAGTTTGAGTCCCGCTGACACCTGAAAAAAAGAGAAGTCACACCCATCTTCAAAACAGCCAAAATAATAGAGAAGAGATCTTTCTCTATGCTCCAGATATTCCTCTGTTCTCTAAAGCCTAGACCCCTATGTCCAGTGTCCTGCTGTAGCTAAGGCTGCCGCCGACTGCACTCATTCAACCCCACTGGAAGTTCACCCGCAAAAGCTACATCCACTGAGCCACAGACATGAGGGCAAGGAGCCAACAATGGAGCAATCAGGAAAAAGGAAATCCCTTGCATCACAACATTCATCTGTCTGAAACCATCTGGAAATTGACTCTTCAGGATATAAAGTTCACAGCATACCTTCTAAAGAAATGCAAGCAAAAAAGATTCACACGTTTCCTGGGCTTTGACCCAGAACAGACTTGAACATCCTCGTCTGGTTCTGCATCGTTTAGAGGAAGATTTAAGTGAGAGGTAAAAAGCTTCCATGCTAAGACAGGCAGCCCCTTCCTCAATTCTTCTCCAACAAGTCCCACTTAATCTTCTCATTTCTGAAAGGATGAAATCCTGTTGTTTCGTATCTCTGGGGTGACATGGTACAGAACAGAACTCTGCGAATCCAAAAATCAGGGAGAAGATACAACAGCTACTCCCTTCAAATCACACATTTGGAGGAATCCTGGGACTCATCACACAATCCTATCAGTCAACATGCAATCCTGCCTGAAAGACCCCTCTTGGCATTCTGCAATTTCTACTGGTTTTTTTATCGTGAAAGATGTGGAGGATTCAGGGTGCAAGACTGATGATGTCAGTCAAGTCCCACAGAATCTTAACAGTCTTTTCCCACAGATTTTGGGAATTGGTACAGGAAAATAATTTCCATCAAGAGAGAAATCCCTGCATGAATGAGTCCATTAGACTTAGCATGAGAATCAAGTCAGTGGTTCTTTTACTTCTGTCCACAACTCAAACACAGTGTGGAAGTGATGGTCACTCCCTTGTTCTTCCAGTGTGAAACAGACATTTTCAGTCCTCATAGGGACCAGAAAAGAAAAAAAAAAAAGTGGCTTGATGTTCTTCTTAACAAAGACATAATTTGCTGACGGCAAACCATCACAATAGCTGCTATACTGAAGTTTAAAGGGAGTAGGGGGGAAATTAAAAAAGAAAAAATACACTTAGAAATGAGACCTTACTTCAGACTCAAGAAAAGAGAGTCAATATAATGTACTTTAACCATCAGGCCTTAAAGTGCCTGAGAGGAAACAGGACAGACTTGTCAGGTAACTTTCAGGGGTTAAAAAAATTGCATCAAGAGTTTCCTAACTAGCAGTTATTCTTCCGGAGAAGATCAGCCTAGTTACTGTCAGGTCACAAATGTGAGAACATTCAACAGGAGGATATTTCGAGGTTTTCAGTCTGTCTTGAATTTTAATTAGCTCTCTAACAGCATATTTGAGAGTTACGTAGTCTTCAAGACGGGTTAAATAAATGTAGATGAAGACCAAGGGGGTGTCCACAAATTATCATTATTCAGTATCTCTGAAAACAGTATCCAGTATACCTGGGGAATTAATGCAACTTTTGGGCAATCAAAACCAATTATTCTAGCGTCTTTGATGCGCTGCTGTTCACTCAGTCTCTCAAGCCCTCTTCACTGTGGTTTTGATTCTAGGTCAAAGAACTCATTGGCTCAAAGCGAGTTCCTCTTCCACACAATTTACCAGCTGCAAAGACGCACAGTGTCTGGGAGAAGAACGGGCTCTGGTGCACACAGATCCACTGCGGTCACCAAGTGGCAAGGACAGCAACCATGGATCACTCCAGGGCACACTGGGGCAGCTGCAGTGGGCTCTGAGGTTTGCTGAGGCAAAGGGCAGAGAGCTAAGGGCTCACCGTACCTACAAGGGGCAAAGGACCTTTAAGAAAAAAATAAATTTTAAAAAAACCCCTCTGAGGTCAGAGTAACACAGGAGCACGTCCATTTGCAGAAGGGCACACATCTCTTCCTCCCAGGTGCGTTGACAGCGCTCCATAACAATCCAGCCCGATGAGCGCACAGCAGATGAACAGCCCGTCCTATCTCCACGTGCTATTATTGTTCACACACAGGGCTTCTTCCTCGCTGGGTTTAAATACACAACACAGGAGCCCTTGACGCAAACAGCCTTTGTTCCTTCGTCACAGCATCTGCAACTTTAACTCATTAACTGTAAATATGTGAAGTGAAGCTCGTAACACTGTTTCCCCCCTAGATGCCCACACCGCTTTCGAACTTGTGTTTTATTTGAGTGGCTTTTCACCAGCGGCTCCCAAATTAAGCAAGGAAGCAAGTCCAACACATTCAAGGTCACTGCATGTCCGATTACACTGATGGTTATAACTGTTGCGGGTTTCCACCTTGACAGGGCAGGAAACTAGAGGTCTTCTGGGTAATCAAATGCACATGTAGAAACAATAAAATACACCCATAAAATGAGGAGTGCCAAGCTTATTAATGCAGACTGCCTTGCCAGAAATGGCAGCTAGCTTTAAGTGTTCTTAGACACCTTTTGCCTCTTTTTTGTTTGTTTCTTTTTGGTAGCTTTGCTTTGCTTTTTGGTGGGCTTCTGTAAATGCTCCAGGGATGCAAAGAATGAGTGCTCGGAGGAGACACCACAGCAAAAAGCAGAAAAAAAGACATCCAAAATTATTCTCAGTGTGTGCCTGCTATCTGTATTCTTCACTCATTCCTGGAATATTGTGCTTAACACAACAACAGATGAATAATGAAGGCTCCTCTTTGTTGTCCTTTCTGCCTAACACTTGTTAAATGAAAGGCGTTTCCAACAGGTTATTCTGAACAACAGGTCTGCCAAAGCAGAGAAAAGCAGAGCATCCTTGAAGCACAGTTCACCCATTTCTCATGTAGCTGCTTTCCCAAAACACCATCTCATGGTTGCAATCGTTTGAAAAGACACAAATTATGATAATTATTATGATAAGGATATGCTCTCCTTTGAGGAACTCAAGAAAAGAAACAACTGCAAAAAAAGGAGGGGATAGGGGATTGCAATGCAAGACCATGCTATTTGCTAGGCATTGGTGGGATTTCTATGTGTCATCAGCTCCTTTCCTAGAAATCACAGAGCAAAACATGTAACAACGGCTTGAACACTAAGGTAGCCTCGGGACAAAAACATTTAACATACCACTCAACTACTATCTGTGACCTCCCATCAAAAATATTCCAAATACATTTTTTAAAAAAAACTAGAAAAAGTTTTTCTGTAGTTTGTTGTCTTTCTGGAGGATTGGGTTTCATTGTTTTTGGTTTTGGTTTGTTTTTGTGATTTGGAAGATACAAAGGTTGAACTTCAATGCATACCCAAAGCTCTTCAAAGAGATGAACACAAGTTATGTACAAGCTACCTGAAGATTATGTACAAGCTACCTAAAGATTATTTCAATTCCCAATTGCTTAAACTGAGCAGATTGTTCTAGAAGGTCTCATCATGAGACACAGGTTGCTAAAATTTCTTGTCTTTCTTCTCTGTCTTCTATTCTTGACAGGAATATTTGCTTGTCCTTTTCTCTCCCAATGTACCCTGCCCTAAAAGAAAAAAGGATGCTGAAAATAGATTTTTAAAGGTAGGCAAAATATGATTTCGTTTTTCTGACTATGGTTTTACGTTATTCTAGCAAAATATATTTTTTTTTAAATATAACACTTCGAGTCAGCTTTCACCATCATCAAGACTGTCTTTACAAGAGCCACAATAGGGTGTTCTGGTTCTAAAAACCCGAAGAATACCAAACCATAGCCACTCAGCCTAGGTTATTTTAACGTAAGTTTCTTTTTCTCCCTCCAACTTTGTCACCTCAGCTACTGGATGTTTCCCACCACCCCAAACGAATGGGGAAAATAAGTTATATCTGAAGATTATGCAATGACAGGTAACTTTCAACGTTTTCAAGATTTAAGTCAGCAACAATAATTATTTCAGTCTCAGTGCAGCTTGACAAGAAAAAAATCACTATGGGGCAATATCAGAACTTTTTAGATATTCTGTATATACACTAGAGAAGCTATTAATAACTAAAACATTTCATTACTTTCCTGTATTAGCTTTAATGCTGAGTAGTGCTTTAATACTACTGGGAAGATTTCAGGGGCTTTTCCTTGTTTCGTGCTTCTTCCCTCCCCCTTTTTTTTAGTATTTTTGCTTTAAGTTGTTCAGATAGGTTTTATCCCCAGACTCCTAAACGCACAGATATCTTTAACTGCCAGCAGAACTGCGTTGTCTAATAGCCATGAAAATGCCACCCACAGTTCATAAAAAATCAATTAGAAAATCTGTCCAGTACACACCATTTATTATTCATATTATAGATACAAAAGTACAACTACTACTTAAGTTCATTTGTTATTTTAGCTTTGCTGACCCAAAAGCAACCAAAAAGCAAACTCTTGGCTATTCTTTGCATCAGGCACTGCACAGGATCTGATCTTTCCCTCGGGTGATGCATTCTCAGGTAAAAAGTTTGGAAAATAAACTTGATTTAATAGTATGTCATATACATATTGAGTTCAAAACCCATTTTCAGTCTGACACAAAAGGAAACACATTGCTTTCCTCTGTTTCTGGGCACTTTCTTTCCAACGAAGCAAAGAATAGGTTCACACAGGGACTCAAACACTCTTTGAGACAGGAGAAGGTAAGATGTAGTGATTCAGACAGCAAACTTCAGCTTAGGATGCTTTGTGTAATGGGAGGTGATGATCAACCTAATTAGGAGTTTTACTGCAATTTCATGCATGTGCAAATCTATCTGCCAGGTAGCACAGAAATTTACAGCACTGAATTCAAGTTGAGTAGAGAAAACCCTCTGCCAGCCAATTAAAAGTAGGCCATGTACCATTCTAAGCACACAAGAGACACACAATGCCCAGTCACCAGCAAATAAATAAACAGTCCCTCTAATATAGAGACAGGGATGCTTTAAAGACACGTGAGAGAATTTACAGGAAAAAATTAATGACAGGTTCTGGGCTTCTTTAAGGTCAGCCATGGCAGAATATTTTTCTTGGAGGAGGAGTTAGTTTGATTTTGGGGGCCTCTTATTTACTGAAACTTTAGACTTGCCAGAGAGATGGCTCCTGCCAGCTGCCTGAAAACCACATAGTAATAGATTCATAAAAGCTTTCTTCACATACCTGAAATCACAGCTTTTAAATGGCTCAGGAGCCAGAGGATTATAAAAGAATGCAGACAGCAGTCTTTAGGTGTGGTAGCCCCATTCAGCAAACATTGAGGAGGCTTTCCAAGCTTTTACACCCTGCCTCAGCCTCTAATCACACACCGGAGACTTTCTATGTAGTGGAAACACATGCAGGGATGGAAGAGGAAGAATGATAAACAAATGTTTCCCAGTGTGTTACTGCAGTTATCTGGCCAACAGTGTTCTGAGAGCTTGGAGTGCTCTTCATTAATAACCTACCTGTTGGGTAAATTTCACCACCACACTGATAACTTATCTGTTTAACTTCACTGCTTTAGCTGGCACTGCACAAACCTCTGCCCCTTCTTCACTCTCTATTTCTCCTCAGCTTTCTATCTCCTCCTGCTTTTTCTAACAATCAGAACAAACGTGCACTTGGCAGGCCCTTGACTCACAGGTCAAGATGATGAAAAACAAATGAAGAGTGCATCTCAACAGAGAATAAAGTATGCTTGAGTACTCTCTGAATGAACACTTATACAGCAAGTTTTTTTATTACTCTTTTTTTAAATATTCAGCATTTCAAATATTGCATTACACTGAGATCAGCAAGACTTCTACCTAGAGAGAAGAATTAAAACCAAAACACAAATTAACACAAAAAGAACAACAACAACAAAAAAATCTCTGAAAGCAAAACACTGTCCTGCATAACTGCCTGGAATTTCTCAGAAGTGGAGTTTCTCAGAAGCCCCATCCTGGCAGCTGGGCTGCGGGCTTCACACTCCCCAGGACACAGGCTGCAACTCACTGGGCTGGCTCCAAACAAGGCTCCTTTCAGGACCATCCACCACTAATATCTTTTAGTTGCTAATGACACCTTCTACTCCATGCACTGGACTCTATTCTAAACGGACATGCCTTAAAGATAGTTCTGCTGGAGACTAGCAAAAAAAGAGCAATTACTCTGGAGGCTGTCTCATGTTACACTTCATCAGAAGACTTCAGCATCATGGCTATTATTTGTTGTTTGCATTGCCCTAGTACCTAGCAACCTCCACCGAATAGCAGTGTGGGGCTTTTTGGTTAAGCACTGCACACACACAAAAAATGGCAACCTGACAGTAAAATTGTTTAAAAGCTCAGCTGCACTCAAAGCAGATTACAGAACATCTAATAAATATCATTGCAGGCCTGAAAGAGCTGGTGCATTTCAATAGGTGCCAACGTTGATCCAATTATTCAAAATAGGTATTCATAGCTATGTGAAATGAACCTTCTGCAGAGTTCGTATTTTTTATAACTCCCAACAATTATCCCAGCTAACAAGGCTGAGTAAGTAGATGCATTTGTACTACACACTGGGTTAAGGAGAGATTTTCCAATCTAGAAAATCACGGCATGCGTTAAGCATTCAAGTTTGCTCTTCAGAATTTATTTCTTCAGCAGAGCTTGCAAGCAATTCAAAAAGCATTTGATTGTCAAGCTGCTTACAATACAGAATTGCTGCACTGGCTATTTTATGGTAATTGCATAGCAGAGATCTGGCACCTTTATTAAAAAGGCCACTCCTGTTTCACAAGTAGCAGGAACTGCTCACTGAAGACAAAACTGCAAACCCATTCTCTGGCTGGAATTGTGAATGCTTAGAAAGATCTTTTTCTTGAAAGATAAAGATCTTAAGTATCTCCCATTCCATCAGAAAAATGAAAGCAAAAAAGTATGAGGAAACGTCAAGATAAATCAAGGTGAGAAGTGAAAAAATCCACAGCGCCCATCCATCTAAGCAAAAGGCAGTAGCACAGTGACACTGCCAGGATACCTTGAATTCAAAGACTTGAACTGGTGACCACTCAAAAACCGACTGATTCCAGCTCCTGCTTCTGTTTCATCACACAGAAGTAGCCAGCCAATAGCTTGGCTATGCATTATTCCAGCAGGAGTGTTCCCCTCCATAAATTACCTATAGACACATCAGTAGCTCAGCATTTCATAAGCCAAAGCAGTTTCAGCTATGAAATTCCTTATGCAGGAGACAAAAGGGGAAAAAGAAAAAAACCAAACAAACAAACAAACAAAAACAAACAAACCCCAACAACACAAATCCTGGCAACAAGGAAAAGCAGTTTCCTTCCACTTCAAGTGTGGACAGACTTTAACACCGAAAAGTAAACAACTGCTCTAATTCTCATTGCTGCTTTTCCTAATCTAATACACAACTGCTCTCCCAAGAGTCCAAAGAAGTTCAAAAACATACACAAACAAAAAAAAACTAAACCCACAAAACCCCCAAAAACTGAAGGACAAATAAGAATTTCAAATGAAGATGGATACATACACAACAATAACAGTAATTAAGACATGGCTATTTCTTTGCTACTTCACCGACCAGAAGTGTAGGAGTTTAAGTGTAGGAGTTTGTATGTAGGAGAGGCAATGGTATCTATCCTCTACCTGCACTTGGGGGGCACCAAAATAAGGATGTCCTTATTATCAGTCACCAGGACTGGTCTACATAATATTTTTGTTCCCCTTCCCTAATCTCTTTGGGAATAGACATCTGCCAACCAATTAGCCATCAAAATAAAGGGTTTCCTTGACCATCTCAACAAAAGGATGAAGCATTAAATGCAAACAGCCACAGAATTGGTTATTTCTGGTCAAGTCTCATTTAAAGACTTTCAAAGCTGCTACAGAAAGCAAGTGAATTCAGGTCTCATTCCAAGTCAGCTAGGAACATTCCAGCATATCTTCTGTAGCCAAGTGTGGAAACCACAGCAGAGATAGATGGGATACATCTGCTACTGAAAGAGCAGACCTGAGGTGAGAGAAGTAGTTTCCATTGCAGCTACTCCTGATTAACTAACTGCTGTCAATCTGCTCCCTGTCAGCTGCCATAAAATACACAATTCTTTTTCATGTCAGCTTCTTTTTTTAAAGTTACGGTTTCAGAGTAATTTTCCAGGAGTTTTCCTATTGCTCTTTTGTTTCAAAGTAGTTTAGATGCACTTTCAGTTGCATTTGAAGTGCTCGCTCAGGATTTCCAAAACCTGCACATCTACCAGTTTCTACTGATCCAGGCATAGGCCCTCACGGAATCTGACAACTGCTCAAATTCAGCAAGATGACTTCAAAACCAAAATCTCGCAGGCAAGGCCATATACAAATCTTGATGCAAATGTTCAAAGTGATTTATGTCTGGCCCAGTTCCCTAAAGGTGGCATGAATTTTGGCTAACAGCGTGTGCTGGGCCATTCAGTGGACATTAACCCTGATGTTTTTCTCTTTTCAGTATAAATGCATATGCACGTTTAAGTGCATCGTTTTAAAAAAGGAATCTAAAATGATTAGGTAATACAGGATGTAGTTTCAACTGCAATAATTACAATATAGCAGCATCTATACTTTTAAACCTCAGCTTTCCAAAATTTAACATCTTCACACTGCCCTATGCAACTCCAGTCAATCTGCTCTTCCTGAAAACAAAGGATTTCTGCTGAATTTAATTTTGCGTTCAGTAGAATTCTGCTGGCCAGAAACATCTCTGAAAAACAGCGTCAGAGCTGCTAACACCAAATGACGTTAAACAAAACGGCAGCCCTCCACTGCCCAGCAATTAAAATTGATAAGAAGCCTGTGTTCTTCAGGACTTCTTTTCAAGTCTAACAGAAAGCTCTGGAATTGCCAGCCACTGGAGGTTTTTATGGCTTTGCTTTTTATGAATGCACAGCCTAGCAGGCGATAAGAGCTTTTGTGCACTTGGCTGGTGTTTGCCCATGATCACGATGGGGGTTTATTGGTGTGAAAGATGCCAACAACACCCCAAGGACAGACTGGGACATTCCAGCACTTGTCAGAGAGGTGCCAATTTGCCCCTAAATCAAACATGCCACAGCAATGCTGATAACAGCTTTAGACGTGGGTGCCAGAGGAGAGAGCAGCCAGATTGTGTTATTTACCACATCTAGAACAAACAGCCTCCAACTTCCACTGAACTTGTGACTCAGGGGGTAAGAAGGCTAAAAACCTTATTTATGATAGAGCTGTCAGCCAGTCCCTGATGCCTCTGCACCCACACATATCCAAAGGTGCTGAAAGCAAAGTGCTCTGAGGCACCAGAGCAGTACCCAGGTAAACTCAGAAGCACAGACTGGCTACCTGCATGTATTGTCACTTCATCCTAGAGGCCATAAATATTCCCAGAGCATTAGATCAGGTAAGGAGGCACAAGGCATGAGGATCCCTGCTCTAGAAGATCACACTGCAGCACACAGCAGTGTCTCTACCCAGTTAGGTGGAGTCACAGCCTCTGTCAGGCTTTGGCCCCAATGCCAGCCAGAATTGTCGGTGCCTGCTCGTGCTGATGAGCCCTTTGCCAGCACAGGCACAACGCTGCACTGCTGCAGGGCCAGAGCCAGCTCACACCCTGCCAGCTGGTGCAAGTGCAGGGTTTGCACACGCGTTCCCTCCACCTCCGTGCTTACAGCTTTATCCAGGCTGGTCTGGCAGGCACAGCTCAGTTGTAATCCACATCCAGGTCTAGGAGAGCAGCAGAGATGCATCCTTAAAAACCATGGGGATTAGGATCAAATTCGGTAGAGATATGAAGTGCAGAGAAGGTTACAGCCAGTAAATCTCATGGCTTCATTCAGGTCCATGGGATGTTGATGGAACTCGCCTGCAAGGCAGCCAGTAACACTCATCTGGAGAAGTTGTGAGGAAGAAGTAAATTTACAGGTGATCCTTTCTTTACTATCTAGGCTATTTTCTTCCATTTCATTCCAAGAATTCAAACTTATTTCAGCTCATTACTATTAAGCAGTCACTTGGGGAAAGAAAGCACACTTTGCCTAGCTTTCCCATGACTGTTTATCTTCCTTGCATTACAAATAGCAGTACTGCTCCTACAACTATCCTGTAAAAGCCATCTTGTTCTTCCCTACATTTATCACAAGATAGAAAAAAGTGAAAAAAGGACTTTCATTACCTAGCTATATAGGAAAACCACTTATTCAAAGCAGAGTTCAATTTCTAAACACCTTTCGAAAGACATGCTCTATGATAGCAGTTTTATTTTACCAAAGTAGGGGCTAATCTCAGTGGCGAAGCCAAATTTCCTTCTGGTTAATCAATCGCTGCCTATGGGACGCTTTACTCCAATTGAGATAGGAACTCAATGCAGAAATTATCTGAAACTTCCACAAGTTTCCCATGGCTGTGGTACTCCACAGCCACTAAAATTCAACAGAACACAGTCTCTTCTACACATCAAAATGCCTGAGACACGGGGGGAGGGTGGGGAGCAGGCAAAAAGAGGCACCATGTGGGGGGGAAAAAAAAAAAGTGACAATGAAGTCTGCTTCAGACTAGCAGATGTGGTGTTTGATGGGATGGAGAGAGACTGCAATTCCAATGAAAACACAGCTCCTCACTTCAGCCATCAGACAGAAGCATCATCGGATCGCATTTGTTACAGGGAGGAGGAGGAAACTAGAAACACACGGCTCTGGGTTTTGATCACAGTTCACATTGGCTGCTAGCACACATTGTATAAACAGACTGATTTCCTCAAAGTACTTACCAAGTCATTTCCAGCAGAATTCCTCAAGAAAAGAATCCCATGGCACTTTTGCATCTATTCTTTCAATAACAACACACACAGACCATATACAAGCTTCCTGAAACAAGCACCGTTCCTTTCAAGAGAAAGGCATCTGATAGAAAACTTCCCTCAGAAAAAGCAGAGGCTAACAGCTAGTATCAAAACCTGCTTGAATGTAACCTCCATTCTTTCATGTAAGGGCTGTAAGGAAGTAGCCCTTTACTCCTTTACAGGTACAACACACTGAAAATTTCTAGAGATTAGGCTCTTCTCACAGTACATCACATTTTCACAGCCAGATCAAGTTCTCTATTTCACTTTACAGGGAGATTTGATGGATGTGTAAGGTTTCCTATTAAAGCCACACAACCAAAGAATGCCACAGAAGTTATCAGGAGATAACTTCAGTGCTTGAAAACCAGAGTGCAACAAGCAATCCAGACACCCCAGAAGGGTCAGCTTTAACACAGTACACCTACAGCCTTGCATGTGCTGCAAAACCTGCAGGATTTCAAAGGTCTGTTTTCTCCCTCACTCTTGCAGCTTTTTCCTCATTTCTGTGGCTCAAATACGTAGCTGCCCAAATACGATCACGTCATAAAATTAAAATGAAGTCTACAAAGAGCTGTCTTGAATGAACAGAACTAGAAAGGCATACAACTGACATGACTGGGCAGCATTTAGATGCCTGTGCCTGTCATGCTTTACATGCTGTTGAAACAGGATGCTCAGTCAGCTTAGGGCTAGGGTGCTGGATGACCTTTTGACACAGAAAAAAATCAAGTGAGCAGGTTTATTTTGTGTGAAGTGCTGAGATAACCAATTATCAACACTTTCTGGGTCACGGCTAGGATAACAGCATACAATCACATGAAGTTTACTAACACTACAATAAAGCAATACATGTTTAGTTATTTACTCATCGTCAGGTTTGACCACATTTTAGTGTCTTCTAAGACAGGGGTGAAAAACAAATAGCCTCTACTAGATCTATTTAGCATGAATTTTAGGGGGGGGGAAAGGGCCTTTTTTGCTGAAGTCTGCAAAATCAGATAAAGCCATTGTACAGAACACAAACACCACTGACTCTTAACAGGGTCAGCACAAGACATTCTCTACTTCTTGAAGCCACAGGATAGAAGATCTTTGCTCTTGTCTCTTGCCCTGTCTCTACTGCCCTGCAGAAATAATTGGGCACAGGCATTTGAAGGGTGTAAGAATGAGATTAGCAGCAGCAATCATTTCCTGCATTCATTCTCCTTTGCTCTACTTGTCAACATCCGTACAAGAGATGAAGCACCTTGGCTTCAACTGTGGCGCCGTGCAGCTTACTGTGAAAAAGAAGACCCTGGCCACTTCCAGCTCATTTTGAGATGACATGGGGAAGGGGATAGCTGCTGCAGGAGCAAACACACTCTCTGAAGGCGATTCCTCACGCTGCAGAAAGAAAACACATTCACTACGAGGACCTCAGGCTTTGTCGTACAAGGGACGAGCAAGAGCTCTGCAGTCCTTGCCTCTGCTATTAAACCTGGTGTCTTTGGAAAGGCTCCAAGGAGGTAACCTGGTGGGTGATTTACATTCTCTCCTCAAACCATGAGCCCACTTTCTGTACTATCCAACTCGTATAAAAGTATGCACTATTAGCACTGCAATGAGAAAATATTGTAAAAAAACTGAAATAACTTAAAAGTAGCCCTGAGGTTTCAGGAACTCATTGTAGGTTTGCAGGGGAAGCCAGCAACTCCTGAGCACTGAATTTCTACACGTCCAAGCCTGCCCAGTTTCCTTGTGTCAGTTCCAGCTGTCTGACAGTAAGCAGCTTATTGCAAAGGTGACCACACTCTGGTCTAAAGAGAGGGGACAAGCCTGTGCTCTTGCCCAGTCTAAAACACATAAGGAGGGACAGAGGGAAGACCACTAATTTTTAGAAATCTATAACAAAACCATTGGCGAGATGGTAAAAAAACTGCATACAAATGTTATGTGATTTAACACATTTACTACAGACAAGAGGCAACAAGAGTCACCTGGACAAAGTAAAAGTTCATACAGAATTAGCGCTGTAAGATGCTTAGTGTTAAAAAAAAAGCCTTATATAAATAAAATACTTTAAAATAATTTCTACACATCTGGTGCACAAAGCCTAACAAGTAGTTTTAATTACCCTAATTTTGGAGATGAATATATGCAATTTTTTCTCTTTACTAGTTGGTCCTTACCTTTTACCTTTACTAATTGCTCCCACTAGGAAGCAAATAGCTGTTCACATAGTTAAGTTAAACACATAATGATAACTTCTTAAGAATCAAACCAAATATTAATCCAACAAATGCATTTTATCTCCTGTTATTGTAAAAGAAAATGTCTGCTCTATTTCTGGGGTAAGAGTGAAATTAGCAGATTATGATTTGTTAGGATAAACAAAGTTATTTTCTACTATTCCAAGATCTTACTTCACTAAAACTAGTGTATTTCTCATTTGAAGTAAATACTAGTGTAGCCATATAACAAAGTGTTTACTTTTTAAATAACCTCAACAGAATGCAGACAGGGATTTCATATACAAATGTACAAATTTTATACACAAATTCAAAACTGTGTTGTCAAATGAAGTCTCATAAGTCCACCGGCACCAGCAAAACATATGTGCAATGTATATTCCTAGTGAAAGCTTTAATATGATATTCAAAGATCCATACCAGTATTTGCAGAAGGAGAAGAAACTTTAAAGGATCCAGAAGCCCTGTTCTGGGTTATTTTGACTTTGGTTAACATGTTTCATAAAATATTAAATCATCACAGCGATTGAGAAAAACATATGAGATAAAATAAAAATATCTACACTGGGCACTTTGCTAGGAATATCTAAAGGCCTCCTAAAAACCTGTAGTATAATCTCCTGGTTTTGGCATTTTATTGTTTATAAAATTATAAATTTCAAGGCCACCGACTTGGTGCTTGATGTATTCTTTGCAAAACGTACAAGACTTTTTTCCCCTTAAACTCAAAAAGGATTCAGTCAGTTTTGTGTGCTCATAATCTCACAACTGGAAGTTCTGACACCAAAGCAGTTCAGAGAAAAAAACCTGGCTTTTGTCGTGGTGGTTGCACTAAGCTTCAATAAGACACTGGCTTCCCCTGTGCCTATGTTTTATTGTAATGTTTCCAGGTCTCACATTTTCTGTTGTAAAATGTGGTTGTTAAGGAAGAAAACTACCACTGAGGAGACGTGGGACAGTTTTTTGGGGGGTTGTGAGGTTTTTCTGGTTTTTGGGGTTTTGTTTTGGTTTTTTTTTTTTTGGTTTTTTTTTTTGGTTTTTTTTTTTGGTTTTTTTTTTTGGTTTTTTTTTTTGGTTTTTTTTTTTGGTTTTTTTTTTTGGTTTTTTTTTTTGGTTTTTTTTTTTGGTTTTTTTTTTTTTTTTGTTGTTGTTATTTTAGACTACTTACACTATACTTACACACTTGCTCAGGCCCTGCTTTGCACTGTGTGCAATTTCTTACAGCTCCTTGAACATAGAAAATAGCTGTTATGCTACAATTCTGTAGGAAAAGTAGGAAAAAAAAATAGAAGTCCATACAGCCTCAAAAATTGGCCACATCAGACAAGGGAAAAGCTAACACCAAGCACCTCCCTAGTCCTCCAGATATGCACAGCCTGGAAGCCAGAAAAAAACTCTTCATTTAGAGCAGCTTTCGAATTTTCTATTAAAAAACCAAAAACCCAAACACAGTAACAACAAAAAACCACAACAAAAACCAAACCACTGTCTAAAAACATACCGTAAAATTAATATTAAATTTGATTACCTAAAGCAGTGCATACTTCTACTTATTGCAGAGAGATGAATATACTCTCACATGCATATCTTCCTGGTAGGAGGTAAAAATACACCAACTGCTCGTGTAGCAGAGCCTTTCACATGCCTCCCATTACCATGACTGGTATTACAGTGCTTCTCAGAGGCCATTATGCCAGATGAAGCATGACTGCAGGAGGAGGCTGAGTACCCCACCTAAAAACTTACCAGTCTACCCATTCTGCGGCAGCTCAGCCTCCCCACCAGGTTTATTTGCATCTGGCAGCTCTCCAAGACACTTGAAACACGTTGGCCCTCTTGCTGGCAGGCAGAAAACACCTTGCCTCCAACAAGACACTATTTTCCATCTGGAACTGAATGAGCAAGCGTTCACAGCTTTTGTGCTCAGCCACTAATGCACGTTAAACAATCTATTAACACACCAAATTAATGAGGTGCTGCCAAGTTGAAAGTCAGCTAAGCACTGTGCCTGTGCATAGCTCCCTGCAGCATATGTTGGCACCGTTGTTTGTAACACATCCAGCGCTCAGGCATTTGGAGCTCGGCCTAATTAGTCCACTGCAATTTAAATCTCAACTCTAGCCTCTATTCAGCTGCAGTGGAAGTTTTGAAAGAGGCCTATCTACACAGCCATGCACGTTTTTTCCCTGGCACTTGAGGAGCCAGGGCAAGGATGTGTGCCAGAATTGCCCAACCAACCATTTGAAGGAGACACAGAAATATGAATACTGCACTTACTGGTTTTTTTAAAGATCGTTCATGTGCAACTTTTAAAGGTAAGATAATTATTTTCCTGGAGGAAAGCAAGCATGAGAGAAGGACTTGAAATGTCATACTGGAAGGATGATGGAAAAGAGAAAAGGCCTGTCCCAGGGAAGCCTGACCAAATTGAGAAAGATACGTAACTCCCATGTGTGCATTTCACAGTTCTTAATTTCTCCACTGCACATAACCTGTCTTCACTGAGCGTTAGTGTTTGCCAGTTTACAGTCTTCTGCTTCCATTGGTTTTCAGAAAACCTAAACACCAGTACAATTACAAAGTCCTTTTTCTCCCCACAAAACTTCCTTGACCCAATGATTGTTTTTCAAATAGCCAACCATATCCCACTATGCATTTCAGAACAGAAATTGGGTTTTCCCAATTATTGCTAGAGGTGTCTTCAAAAGGCATTTTAACTAGAAGATACCTAGCTTTTTACCTTCCTTCCTCTTCAACAATCAAAATACATTTCCACCATAATTTTCATGCTGCAATCACTGAATGCAACAAATAATGCAAAGACTGTGGTTTCATCAAAGTGGCTTCAGGGCACCACCTATTAGTGTTGAGATTGAGAGGATCTGGTTTCTCATACTGCTTTTCTTTCTGATGACAGCCAATTACTAAGTAAATGTGGATTTATTTTATTTTTTAATCTTTTAGTCAATTACACAGTTACTTGCATCTGTATTTCTTAACTTAAAAACTTCGAATGTCCCACTGGGAGAGAAAGACTGAGATCTGTAACTAGACTGATACTTGAGCTCTTCATGGCACAAACGCAGATTGGTCTCAATCACAAGACATCCAGACAGTCCACAGCAAAAAGGAAAACTCAGACAAGTTACAAACTGGGAAACAGGGCAAGAATGGGAAGCTCTGTACTGGGCAACCCAAAAAAATACTATTTCAATCACATGGTCCCCAAGAAGCACTTTCTTGCAATAATCTAGCTAAGGGGCTGCACTGCAGCGAGCAAGGAGGGAACAACAAAACCCTTCAGCCATTCCTCAATCGCACCTGCATCCAAAAACCTGCCAAGAGCCCAAGCTTCAACATCAGGCCGACCAGCCAACAGGGGTGCTCCTGCAGCAGCAACTCCTAAACACGAGCACAGTGTCTTACCTGAGGCAGCAAATGGTCTTCCCCCTTCTCTAGGAGTATTTGAAGTCGTCTTTGCAATCCCTTTTCCTCTCAGATAAAGCTGCTACCAAGCACATTGATAGATACTTGAAAAAAAAAAAAAGCGCATTGATAGATAGTTAGAGTTAGGTTACTCTGCTGCAAACTGGCCTCAACTGAACCACCTCAGTCTTGATGAGATTAAAAAGGCTAAACCTGGGTCTTCCCACTTATGACAGCAGCAAAGGGAAAGTGACTGTGATCTAGTAATATTTCTTTCTTTCTTTCCACCTGGAAAAGCCATGCTTACTTTGGAGGATTTATGTCTCCTTTTTTAAAAACAGAAGTAATAATATGGAAGTCTGATTTCAAGCCACAAAAATCTCTAAACATACAAATGTTCATGTCAAAACCACAGCACTGCAGTTTGCAACATTTTTCAGTCTGAAACAAAAGTCATGTGCGAGCATATGCACACAACAATTATTTTATGGATCTTTGTTCCTCCTTAACATTTTACACAAGTATGAACCAGCAGGTTTGGAAGTATATCTGGATATGCTTGCAGTATATATCTGGAAACACGGAAAAAATGGCATTTCAAATTGGAGTTATGCTTTTTCCTCACGATGTAGCACATGTAAAGCGCATGGTGTGAACACTGCATTGCCTTTACTAATTGATTACTGTGCATCCTGATTCAGGGAACTGAAATATTCTATCTCTCTGTGCACACGCATGCAGCCATGCTTCTAGGAGTTTGCCTATTTCCAGAGACCAGTTTTCCAAATCCCAACCACCAGCCAGTCCAAGCTTATGTAAACAACTTGAGATTCGAACAAACTCAATGACAATGATTGCTGATTAAACCAAACTTATACAAAGGCAAAGTAAATTGAACCAGGTACAGGCATGCAAAGATAAGATAGAAGCTGATTATCTTGCATGGCAACAAAGGAGAGCTGCCACAGCAGAACAAACCAATGGTCCATCAGTTTCCCAACTGTTCCCTCTGGTTACAGCCAACACTTCAAAGAACACAAGGAATCAGCACTGCCAGAAGTCATTATTTGCCACACCAAGAACAAGAGAAATCAGTTCATAACTTCAGTTTCTTTAAACACATTTTAAGATGCTTATTTTAAGAGGGTGAGAACAAACTCTTCCCTTGGGCAATTAAAATAATTATTTCTAACATCTGACAACTTCGCTTATTCTGTACAGTCACAGCAAACAATGGGACAGAACCCAAGGGTTTCAGCAGGCCACCATGAGGGTAGAGCTTCCTTTTCCACCTCTCCTCACAGAGGCTGAAAACTTGATTTGTTCAGGCTGCAAAACGTCTCGCCTGCCAACGCTGCTCTCTCAAGGTGCACTGCTAGGATAAAGTGTGATAAGATGCCCTAGCCTGGAAGGTCACTGAGAACAGTGGCGCTCAGTTGTTCCCTGGCCCTGACAGCCAAGGCAGATTTGGTGGCCCTGGCAGGACATCTGCCCTCCATACAGCCACGCCACAGGGCAAGCTCTTGCTTGCAAAGTCCGAGTCTCCAAGCAACCACCAAGTGTGTTTGCAGAAGCCATGCATGTAAATCCTCAACCATCGAGCACAATCTACTTGCCGTGGTAAAATACGCCTGTATGTATACCATATGCTTCATCTATTTAAATGAAATTTATTATAAAATCAAGCCAAGTAGCTGAAGGAAGAGGTTCTGTCATCTCCACTAGTACTTTTAGGCAGTAAATTAATAGCTGATGAGCCGTTCCTTCTCCCCACAGAGACTATTTCCCCATCCTTCAAAAATCAAGTATAAATGAAGCACAATAATTAATTCCCTGTTTTGCTCACTTGAGATGTTTCTCATCTTTGGTCTAAGCAAACGAGAAAAAATTCTTAGGAAAGACCTGTCTAGAATTAAATTGATTTAATCAGAGACTGGGGTGCCAAATTACTCTGGAGACTGAAAACATCCACAAGAGAGAATATACATTTTGCATAGTGAAAAGCAGGTATTTCAGGCACCATATGAAAGAAGTAACTCAGAAGAAAAGGCACCACTGGCCTGACTTGTGCAAGACAACCAGATTCCATCCTTTAAGTTAAAGGTACAGGAGGGGCTTTGCTGCTCACCAGAACACGCAGGAATCAAAACAATCTAAAACAAACACACCAACCTAGAATCCGTGGGCTAAAGTTTGGTGCTCGACTTCCCTTTTCTAAACAATACAATATAAAACAGAGGAAAATCAATCCTGAGTATCAGTTCTTAGCTATTAGTATTCTACATACCACTGACTAAGATTCCTGAGCAGGAAAAGGGTGTGACGGGCAATCAGTAGATGTAGCTCTTATCACTTGATAAACAGTGTTTTAACAACCAGCCAGAGATACAGGTTCAGAGCAAGTTACATGGACTATTCCAGGAGTTGTTTCTAACTGTAATGATTACAAAGTATAATTAAGAACACAGCCACACACTCCACACCGTGCAGAAAACAGAAAATTAAGCCTCCAGTGCTTGTTGCTCCCATCACTGGGCTAGATCTCGGCCAGGGCTATCTACTCAGGTCTTTATACTCTGATTTAACACCATTCCCATTTCCTTTCCTCCCCCTCTAAACATTTAAGACAGCGACCGAGCCCTTCCAGGCAGCTGAACGCCCTCGGAATGAAACAGGAGGCAGACTCCAGAGGGAGTGGAAAACACAGCAGGCAAAGAGAGCTCAGTTTCTTCAACTCGCCTGGGCAGGAGAGACAAACACCAGGATGCTTGCACACCCCAAGGCAAAACCCAGCTCGGCATTCTATGAATGATTGTTTGCATGCTGACAACAGAACAATCAAGTACTTCCTCCAGAGGGAAAGGAGCACACTCACGCCTCTGTGTCCTTTCCAGCTCTGCACCTCATCCTTCGTATCCGACCGTCCCCACAAAGCAGGCTCTGTGCCTCCTCCCGAGGAGGAGGAGGATCCCTGGATCAGACAAATCTGCCTCCTCAGTTAATTCCAGCAGCACACTTCTGCTCCGGAGCAGCCATCCCTCCGCCAACACTGAGCACCTGGCCGGCAGAGCCTGTGACCCCAAACAGAGCATTCCTTAGCACAGCAGAAAGTTGCTTTGAGAGCTCAGAAAGAGCTGGAGAAGTATGGACCAAAGACCAGCAGCTCAAACCGTGATTTATTGGGCACTTTAAAAAGCCTATGTACTACAAAAAAGGGGAGAAGTTGGGCTGAGAACAGTACCGCCTCAATACCCTCTGCTGGTTGGAATCAGTGAGGCTGCCTAAACGGTACTTGCAGATTACCAAGGGAGAAACGTAACAAGGGTGTCAGTACCCTCTTCTGTCTCTTCAGTGCCCCAGGGGATTTGAGGAATGCTTGGTAAAAGGCTTGAGAATATTTAGTGCCACTGTCATTCGTCATTGCATCAGAAGAGCCCCGGAAAAAGGGGAAATGCTGGGGCTAATGTTTACACCATGGGTGTGTGCTGGCAAGGGATGACTTACACATATTACAGAATCTTAATTTTACAGAATTTTAATTCTTGCACAGACAGGATTAATCCACACTACTAAACGTTGCAATTTTCTTTTTAAATAATAAAAAGTTACAATTCAGGCTAGAATCTTAAGCAGATAAAGGAATATAATCTTGGTTTTTTTCAGAGTTTTCCTAGATTTGCTTTTAAGATTTAGAAAAGATTAGTTAGGATACTGAACAGAGTTTACTGCACCATCGAAACATAATTTGAGACACCTGGAAGGTCAGAAACCATAGAAGATGGCTATCTAAAATTCATTTTTAGGGAAAGGGGGGGAAAAAGGG